>JAQFVV010006430.1:808466-1325087 GCA_028023455.1 Epiperipatus broadwayi
TTAGTGCAATTACTAATAATTTTAATTTAATATTTATAATATTTGCAAAAACGTGTATCGTTTGAAATAATATAATTATCTCTGTTTTGCATAAAACTTGAGTTAAAGACAAAACATATTTAGGTGTTAAAAATAAAATGTCATGTATTACATGTTATATACGTCTATATATAAAATGCTTTGTCATTATTTTAACTGGAGGAACTGATGTTTAGATTTTTAGAATTGGCGTAACTAAAACATATGTAATAAATCAATCTATTCTATATTATTAATAGTTAAGAATTTTAAGATGTACTTTTCATTTTTCAATAAAATATGCTTTAAATGTATCTCATTTATTATATATATCAACAACATTATTTTCATTTGTAAATGATCCGATGCAAGATGGTCTCTTTAATTTTAATCCATTTTTTTTCCAATCCATAACCTCTCTTCTCTCCATTAGTGCAACAAACTCCTTTACTTCATTCATCCATATCGCATGCGGTCTCATTCTATGTTATTTATATTCTCTTGGGATCCAATTTAAAACTTTATCTGTTCACTAGTATCACTTTTTTAGCTACGTGTCCAACCCATTCTTATTTTCCTCTTTTCTTTCAATGTCAGTAATATTACTTTTTTCTCTTGCTTAAATATATTGTTTTCTATCTTTTTTTTTATTATTTTTAATATAGTTCTGCCGAATGGTCAGAAGTTTCTATATTGCAATTCCAAGTCTTAAATCTTTAAGTAAGATCTGGTAAAACACCCACCTATTAATGACTTTCCTTTTCAAACACCTAGGCATATGTCCTTTTAATACCAAGTTATTTTTACCAAAAGCCATTCATTCATCCAAGTTTAATTCTATGATTAATTTCATTCATTAAGTTTCCATCTGGATTAATAATCTGCCTAAAGTATTTAAAGCTATTAACTTCTTTTAATTTATGATTATGGATCTATATTATCTTTTTCTGAAAAAAATCATTAAAAATTACTTGAGACTTTTTAGTATATATTTTTAATCTCTTTTTTTTTACTTTTATCTGATCGTTAGTGCAACATTTCCTTAATCTCTGAAGAATCTTCTGTAAAATCTAAATGATATCTAATCTACATTTAGTTTTATTCTCTTAGCTTTCCATTTCAATTCATAAAGTATTTATTGTAAAACTGCTGTAAAAAACCTTTGTGATATGGAATCACCCTATCAAAACCCTTTTTAATGTTAATATTATTAATATCAGCATGTAATTAAATCCCTGCTAATGCATTTTGATGAATATTTTTCAAAATATGATAATTTCCTTTATGTATTATACCAGATAGACTGCATCTAAGATCCATCAACAGAAGGTGCCACTAGTCTAGAATTTTTTATTCGTAAATGCTTGAAAGCAGAAAGGGTACAAATAATAAAGTTATGGAAGAATATAAACAAAGTGATTATACAGAAAATGGGTTATTGGTTTTTATACTGAGTTTGGGAAGAGATAAGGGGGATTTATATATAAAGATCATGGAGTTGACAAAGATTATGTTGTGGAAATGGGATGGAGCAGATTATGAAAAAGCTTAGAGTGGGGAATGGAAAGGGAATGTAAAGTGGCTAACATGTTTCTCTGGACATAGTTGCTGAAAGATTCCTAACTCCATATAAGAAGAAGTTACAGTGTATCACTCACATTTTGGTTGACTGGATATTTATTACAAGTGTACATAGCTGTTTACCTATGTATAAATTAATTATTGTCACTAAATCAAAGGGAATAGAGATTCTCAGTAAAATAAACAATTTATATGGCAGTCAACTGTAAACAAATGCCAGACAAATCTAACAATTAACAACACTCTTTATTAATGAAATAACAATAGTAAAACATAAAATATAGTAAATAACTCTCATAAATGGATGGACTTGAACAATAGCTAGCTCAATCATAAAAGTTTTATAAACTATTTAAAATAAATAGCTATTAGATTTGTGAGTTGATTGTTTCAATTCTCCCCTTTGAATTACTTTTATTCATTACACAAGTGAGTGTGAATATAATACAACTCAATAGAATTCTCCATATGCTTGAAAATTGCAAATGTGTGCATATCTCTGTAAATAATTACTTCATAATTAAGTATTGACAGACTTTATTATTAAACAATATCACGTGGTAAATTTTTATAACACAACTCATATATGGTGGAAGACCCAAGCCATGAGAGGAAACAGGTACTAAACAATAATAAATAGACCCTACGTAACCCATGTTAAATAAGAGTAAAAATATATAGCAAAGCAGGGGAAGATTTACTACTCTTGATCCAATGCAAAAGCAATAATGACTGCTAATTTCATGCAGTAAATATGGGAAAATGTATAAATGAACATGGGCAGAAACTTAACTGAAGCCAATGCTAAATACAAATAACAAAAAGGCCAAATAGAAAAATAAACCTTCCAAAATATTGGTATAGGAATCATTTATATGCATGCACACATACACAAGCGAACAATCTGTTTCTTTCAGGCACGTATGATATAAATACACAAGAAAATCTATTATTTTAATGGTTTAACATATATATAAAATGGTTGTACACACATCCACATATATCATATAAAAAAAGGGAATATGTGAGTTCTGAGACATTATTTTAAAATATATATATTAAAAAAAAATTAATCCCGAGTTTTTTTTAAAAAAACTAACTTTTAATTCTTTCACTTTTGTGTTTAATAATAAATGATGAAATTGAATGGGAAAATATGTTCTTTTTAATAACTGTTAAATTTTAAGAATAAAAAAAATACTAATTCTAGAAACCATAATATTTTTAACTGTCAAGAAAAATAACTAACCACCTGTCAAAAAATTAAAGATATTAAAGAGTTAAAACTGGAATATTTATAATCTAAGATATGTCTACGAAAGGCTAAGATCAATAAAAAATAATAATAATATTGAAACATAAAAATGTTATAAACAGTGAGGATTGCCAATTCCTCTACAAGCTTTATGACAAATGCTTAGCCAGAGCCAGCACTTAATGATCTGAACCTACCCTGACACCTCTCTGAGGAGTGCCAAAGCACAAAAACATGGTCAGGGGTTTGGGGAGGGGTTCCTGACAGAGATATTTTAAGTGCTGGCTCTGGCTAAGCATTTATCATGAAGCTTGTAGAGGTATTGGCAATCCTCACTGTTTATAACTTACAAGCTTAAGAGATAGGGTCATGTGATCTATGAATTGATCTATGACTTTTATTTTGACTATTTATAGTCTCTGATAAAAATGTTATACCTTAAGATTTATATGAGTAATAAAGTATGAATTAGTGAAACAAAATGTACATATACTCTCAGATCACTGATTTACCAGTATATATAAAAATATAGTTCATATAAAGTTTTTACGATTAATACATAGTGATAGAGTAGAGAGCTCTTACTTTTTGTACTAATTAATAAAATGGGTAGATACTCTTAGCAAATTGATATACTTTCACATGTCTTTGTTTCTTGGTTGTTGAAAAGAGTTTTGCAATGACAATTTTTAAGATGTGATTGTTGGCTAGTTTATGAGATCAGTTGATAGGAAAATTTAGCATCTTCTGTGAAAGAGGGATTCATGCTGGAGAGAATTTCATTCTTTGGGGTGCCTTGGTCTCACATGGTTTCAGATAGAGCAACTGGAGTGATTTCAGAGTTCATTTTTCAAATGAGCATTTATATCATGGCATAATCAAAATGCAAGTAGAATAAAGCACAGTCTAAAGAAATCTGCAGATCTAAATAGATTAGAATATCATAGAATAGAATAATTAATATTTTTAGATGATCTTATATAGGTCCATTGCTTATTATTCGTCCCACTCAGGAATTTAAAGAATCTGTTATTCAGAAAACCAGAAATTAAAATATTTTTACAGATAAGCCAGCATTTTTATATTAATTATAAAATTCCAGATTAATTACCTTAATTAACAGATTTTACAGATGGCAATGCTTAACGGTAATGGTACTATATTTTTTTCGTTAAACTCTTAATTAATTAAAGGGAATAGAGTCGATTAAGAGAAAACTTTACAAATAAAGCATTGTCTCTGAACTCTATAAGAATTTTAAACAAAAAGATAATAAAATTGGTTACAAAGTTTACCTTTTTGGAAAAAAATGTTATATTACAATAGACAGCTAATTTTTAAATCTTTTACTATTAGTGTGTGCGTGGATATATGTATAAACAACACAACTTGAATTACAATTAAGTTTGCTTAGTCAACACACATACAAACTGAGATCAGACAAGCATCTTATTATATATTTATGATTTAAAAATTAATTCAGTATAAAAATGCTTATAGAATAAAATATATTTTTACAATGTACACATCCAAAGTATAATGGCAACGCATATTCACTGGTCATATCTATACCTTCTAACCATAAATTGGATGTAACTCACAATACTAAAAGCACTTTTAAATTCACATTGGTCTTTTGCTAGGGTTTGAATTCAAACTTCACGTTAAACATGTTGTAATTCTCTTGGTAAAGTTTTTGATAAAATTGAAAGAAGATTAATAGGTTTGTAATTTTTAACATTTTCTTTGATTTTTTTTAATATCATCATTACTATTTCATTCTTCTAATCATTTGGTACATCTTTATTATTTAGACATTTGGTACATAGTTTTTCCAATATTATTTTCTATTTTTTTTATCTGTTTTCTAAAAAAAACTCAATAATTTTATTAATATACATATATTAATCTAAATTTGTCATGGTGACACTTATAATTACACTAATAGTTGAATGAATGATATTATAAACCTTTTAATGTACTTGGGGGAAAAAAATTTAGATTTTTTAAAAAGCATTTCACAATTAAAGCTAAGTGGTGGAAATAACTGAACACATTGCCAATGATTACCTTGCCAAGATCAGACTTCTCAAATGCACCTGAAAAGTTTGTTTCAGCAGAAAAACTATTGGTATTTGATTAATAATTTTACTTGACGCCTATTGTCAAATTGTGAGATTGATTAGTTTAGCTTTTGGCATATTATATATATATATATATAATAAAGAGCATGCGAATATCTCTAAACAAGCTTATTTTATTTTTTTATGATAAATGCCTCAAGAGAAAGCATTTGAAATCTTTATCTAGGATTGTCCCCAGACCATTATCTAGGATTGTCCTCATCTCTAGACTGGTTTTGAGCAAACCAATCTGGGGATGGGGACAATCCTAGATAAAGATTTCAAATGCTTTCTTTTGTGGCATTTATCATTAAAAAAAATAAAATAAGCTTGTTTAAAGCTATTGGCACACTCTTTTTTTTATTATATATTAGTAATGGCAGCTGTATAGATCATATAATAAATGAGTTGTTTTCATATATATATATATATATATATATTGAATTGAATTGAAATCCGTTTCAAAGGTGTTATTACCAAAAATATTTATTAAGCTTTTAATTTTCATTAAACGTTTAATGTTTAAATTTTATTGTTATTTAAAAAAGAATACGTGTATCAAAATACACAAGCGTTTATCTGTAAAACGGATCATTTCAGTGTTTATCAATTTATTTTAAAATAGTTTTCTTATGCTGCTTGTTTTTACTTTAAATCAATTTGATTTAAAAACAAGTTGGCTAGCTAATTACTTTCCTATAGCTTTTATTTTAATTATTGTAAACAATTCTAAAAGCGGAGATTTGATTTTTATGTAGTTGTTTTCATTTCAATAATCCCTGGGTAGAATTCCTAGATTAGATTGAGTGGGAGATTAATATTTGCCCTGCCTAAGGCGTAGAAATTGGACAACAAGGAAAGTGTTTCGTGGGAAATGGAGCAACGTATAAATAGCCCTGAAAATTTGGAGTGAGTAGTAATTCATTATTCGTCACTAGACAAGCTGTTTCTAAAGTGAAAGTTTATATCAGCACGGACATTTAAATTCTTAAAGGACATCAGCTGTTATTAAATACTTTTGCTTGCAACAAGATGAAAAATTCTATACGTGTTGTCAAAACCCGAATGGCTTGCTAACTCAACAAAAGACGGATCCCTGACTTCCAAATTTGCTCCAGTAATGCCTTAAACACCTACAAGAAGCCGGAACCTCATTACATCTACCTTGCCATGGTCGAAGAACCTGAAAATGAACTTAAGTAAAAGTGCGCACTCTACGTGAACATTGCTTTTACCGAAAGGTAACTATTTTCTTTTTATTCTTCCCAGGGTAAATTAATTCTCATTAAATCTCTGCTCAGTCTAATCATAAATATGTATTCATAAGCTTAAGTAATTTATATAGCCTCATATTTAATATTTGCTGTGTTTTCTAATATTTTGTAGTGTGTCTTGGAATCTTAGTTTTAAGATTCCAAGTTGCTTTCAATTTTTGTTTATTGGAGAGTGACGAGTGAGTTTTCTATTTTTATGTATTTTTATAAATGCTTTGGCAGTCATGCCTTTTAAATGCTTACCTGTAATTATGTTAATATTCAATAATTAATTTTAAACTCTATGTTTGCCCTATTGCTAAACCTCCAAAATCTTTTGGCTGGCGACTTTATTGTCTAATTTTCCGCAGGTGGGGATTTCGTTTCTTACATCTCTGAAGGCGGAAATTAGAATTGTTTTTCTTTGTAATTTTATAAGTTGTCAGCAGGAAGATAAAATATATCCCTCTTTAAATTACAGGTGAGCAATACTTTCATTCTGCTGGAGTATTTAAACTTTTAATATTTCGTACTCATGTGCACTCTCCGATAGATTTCTTTTTGTATTTATTATGTGTGCTTTAAATTTATCAGAGCGTGTACTCAGAATTTGTTTGTAAGTTTATTTTCTTTAAATGCTGGGGCAGACATAACTGTTTTTCTAATTATTTACTTGTCCCTTATTGAGACTTTAATTATTAATTTTAAAGTAATTTTCGCCAATCGTTTGGCTGGGATTCACCAATTTTAATTGTTTTACTCTGTTTCAAGCATATTTTTCAGTTGTTCTTGAGGTGGATCAATCACCGTTATTTTAAACGTAGTAATAGGTGCAGCTCATACCGATATAAGGACATTCGGGGTCTGACCAATTTTTGGACCTCGAAAAGCTCATCGGCGCTGGATTTCTTTGATCTGTTTCAAGGGCATATGGTTTAAGTATCTGAAAGTGAGAACCAATGTTTGGGTGAATCCTCTGCTGAATGAAATTTACATCCTCCCTTTTATAATTCGTTTATTAGAAGATCAGTCAGTCTGTCATAGCTTTACCTTAAGTATTTCTGGTACACGCCTGAGTTAATCCTATTTATTGTGTTAATAAATTATAAACTTTTCTTATAAGTTATTCTTCTCTGAATAAAATGTTATTAAATATGTTTAAACTTAATTTGGCTGATGTTTGTCTTTGTGCTTTTGTCTCAATTGTCTAAACAATTTAAGATCTCTTGTTTCTCCCTGAGTCTAGTCGGCGCAAACCATCATCATCATCTATTCTGATCACAGTAAACAAATTTTCCAGACACATAGTGGTCTGGTGGCGCCCTCTCTTTCAGAATAGATTGATAGACGAAATTAAAAGCTTTTGTCCGGCACATAATAGGAATTTTTGGCGCAACCAAACGTGGGAGCCGATATTAAAACTTTATGTGAGATTTTGTTAGACAATTGAGAAAGATTTCAGGTGTAAGAGGCAAGATCTAGTAGGCGGAGGTTCGGTTTTTGTTAATTATTGCATGTATTTTGGAGCAGTTTGGTAGAATGGGGTTCGTCTTCTTTTATATGAAATAAATTATAAACAGTAAAAAGAGTATTTTCTAAAAAGTCTGTCTGAGTTAATTTTTTTGAAAAGTTAAACATAGTTCGTCTTCTTTTTATATGAAATAGCTTAGAAACGATAAATAGTAAATAGCGTTTCTTTTAGATGAAAATCTTTCAGAGTTAATTTTTCGAATTTAAAAGTGTTTTTTAAAAAAATAATAATAATATAGTTCGTCTTTGTTATGAAATAATTTATAGAAAACAGTAAATAGCATTTTATTTCCTTTTAGATTTTTAGATTTTTTTTTAAGAAGTTAGTATTGCAAATTTAGTCTGATGCGAAAATGGGAATAGTTGAAAAAGAAGAGTCAGAGAGTCAGGATGATGATGAAGATGATGATGAAGATGATGATAGAAATGAAGGAGGATATGAGTGAATTCAAGAAAAGTCAGCAAGCAATGATGGCAGAGTTTAAAGTGGAAATTAGTGAAGTTAAACAGGGCCAGCAGGCTATAAAGGAAGAAATGATTATGGAAATGAAAGAAATGAGATGAAAAATGATGGAAGAAGTAGAAGAAAGTCAGGAAGTAGAAAAAGTAGACATCATAAAAGATATAGAAATTGAAGTAGCACAGGATATTGTTAAAATGGATAAGGTGGAAATAAAGTTAGAAACAAACAAAGATTGGTTACAAGTAGAAAGTGTGGTGGAAAATTTAGTAAATGTAAATAAAGAAATAAAAGAAAGTTATAAGGTAAAGACAGAAAAGCAGGTAGAAGAGTCTCCATGTGAAACTAAAAATAAATTGTTTTTAATGACTGTTTGTTTTGAATATAAATTCAAAAAGGAGAAAAGAGTTAGAAAAAAGATTAAGAAATATGATTTTAAAGCTGAAATAGAATCCATCTATAGAACAATCTTATTTAAAACATTAAAAAACGGGTAGAAGATAAAAATTTTATTTTTGCTAGTGTTGATATGCTCAAAAATAAAGTAGGAAAAGAGGAAGAATTGGGAAGTTTCATTAAGAAACAGATCCAGATATATATGCTAGAAAAGAGAACAGAATGAGAAAGAGACAAGAGGAATTTGTATAAGCTAAGAAAATATAAGCGAGGGAAAGAAACTTATTTCAGTAAGTTAGTAAATGGAGTAAAAGAACCGCCGGACAAAAGTTAAGGGTTCAGCATTTAGCAATCGGACAGATTGTTTTTAATAAAAATAAAAAAGATTTTGTTAATGAATTACGAGAATGGAGAAAGGTTTTGAGTAAAATGAAATATTGTCTTGTTTTTCTGAGTATGAGGCAAACGTTCGGCCGAATTTCTAAGAATATTTTTAAAGTGTTTATAGTTTTTTTAAAAAAAAGTTACAGGAATGTTTTTTTTTTTGATCCATTTTGAGGCAGTTGAACCGAATTGACATCTGTTTCAAAGGTGTTATTACCAAAAATATTTATTAAGCTTTTAATTTTCATTAAACGTTTAATGTTTAAATTTTATTATTTAAAAAAGAATACATGTATCAAAATACACAAGTGTTTATCTGTAAAACGGATCATTTCAGTGTTTATCAATTTATTGTAAAATAGTTTTCTTATGCTGCTTGTTTTTATTTTAAATCAATTTGATTTAAAAACAAGCAACCTAGCTAATTACTTTCCTATAGCTTTTATTTTAATTATTGTAAACAATTCTAAAAGCGGAGATTTGATTTTTATGTAGTTGTTTTCATTTCAATAATCCCTGGGTAGAATTCCTAGATTAGATTGAGCGGGAGATTAATATTTGCCCTGCCTAAGGCGTAGAAATTGGACAACAAGGAAAGTGTTTCGCAGGAAATGGAGCAACGTATAAATAGCCCTGAAAATTTGGAGTGAGTAGTAATTCATTATTTGTCACTAGACAAGCTGTTTCTAAAGTGAAAGTTTATATCAGCACAGACATTTAAATTCTTAAAGGACATCAGCTGTTATTAAATACTTTTGCTTGCAACAAGATGAAAAATTCTATACGTGTTGTCAAAACCCGAATGGCTTGCTAACTCAACAAAAGACAGATCCCTGACTTCCAAATTTGCTCCAGTAATGCCTTAAACACCTACAAGAAGCCGGAACCTCGTTACATCTACCTTGCCATGGTTGAAGAACCTGAAAATGAACTAAAATAAAAGTGCGCACTCTACGTGAACATTGCTTTTACCAAAAGGTAACTATTTTTCTTTTATTCTTCCCAGGGTAAATTAATTCTCATTAAATCTCTGCTCAGTCTAATCATAAATATGTATTCATAAGCTTAAGTAATTTATATAGCCTCATATTTAATATTTGCTGTGTTTTCTAATATTTTGTAGTGTGTCTTGGAATCTTAGTTTTAAGATTCCAAGTTGCTTTCAATTTTTGTTTATTGGAGAGTGACGAGTGAGTTTTCTATTTTTATGTATTTTTATAAATGCTTTGGCAGTCATGCCTTTTAAATGCTTACCTGTAATTATGTTAATATTCAATAATTAATTTTAAACTCTATGTTTGCCCTATTGCTAAACCTCCAAAATCTTTTGGCTGGCGACTTTATTGTCTAATTTTCCGCAGGTGGGGATTTCGTTTCTTACATCTCTGAAGGCGGAAATTAGAATTGTTTTTCTTTGTAATTTTATAAGTTGTCAGCAGGAAGATAAAAGATATCCCTCTTTAAATTACAGGTGAGCAATACTTTCGTTCTGCTGGAGTATTTAAACTTTTAATATTTCGTACTCATGTGCACTCTCCGATAGATTTCTTTTTGTATTTATTATGTGTGCTTTAAATTTATCAGAGCGTGTACTCAGAATTTGTTTGTAAGTTTATTTTCTTTAAATGCTGGGGCAGACATAACTGTTTTTCTAATTATTTACTTGTCCCTTATTGAGACTTTAATTATTAATTTTAAAGTAATTTTCGCCAATCGTTTGGCTGGGATTCACCAATTTTAATTGTTTTACTCCGTTTCAAGCATATTTTTCGGTTGTTCTTGAGGTGGATCAATCACCGTTATTTTAAACGTAGTAATAGGTGCAGCTCATACTGATATAAGGACATTCGGGGTCTGACCAATTTTTGGACCTCGAAAAGCTCATCGGCGCTGGATTTCTTTGATCTGTTTCAAGGGCATATGGTTTAAGTATCTGAAAGTGAGAACCAATGTTTGGGTGAATCCTCTGCTGAATGAAATTTACATCCTCCCTTTTATAATTCGTTTATTAGAAGATCAGTCGGTCTGTCATAGCTTTACCTTAAGTATTTCTGGTACACGCCTGAGTTAATCCTATTTATTGTGTTAATAAATTATAAACTTTTCTTATAAGTTATTCTTCTCTGAATAAAATGTTATTAAATATGTTTAAACTTAATTTGGCTGACGTTTGTCTTTGTGCTTTTGTCTCAATTGTCTAAACAATTTAAGATCTCTTGTTTCTCCCTGAGTCTAGTCGGCGCAAACCATCATCATCATCTATTCTGATCACAGTAAACAAATTTTCCAGACACGTAGTGGTCTGGTGGCGCCCTCTGTATCAGAATAGATTGATAGATGAAATTAAAAGCTTTTGTCTGGCACAATATATATATATGTAATGATTTAATAATATAGTGATTTTAAATGCTTGAAATTATATGAAAGCAAACTAACCTTCAAACAGCTTCCTACAAATGTCATGCATTCCCCCATGCTTTGGTAAAGAAACACGCAAATATCTGATTAATGTATGGACATAAAAATGTCCTAAAAACACACTATTTTTTCTCTGATCTACGATCTGACTAAACAAACAAATCAGATCTCATCTCATTCTACACAAACTCTTGGCGAACCTATAACACTATAATCATGTATAACCATCACTGAAATCATTTGTATACACCTATTATTAATAAACCTAAATTTTTTTAAATAAAAAAACATTCATTGTCAGGGGAATGCATGTCTATTTATGCCATATGTATGAAGGTTAGTTTCTTTTTATATAATATTATACATACAACTTTTTTCTATATTTAGGTTAGATGATGGTATACTAAGTATTCGAGTTGGGGAACATAATTTGAAAAAATATGTTATTGAACCTAATCAGAAAGATTATTTGGTTGACAAATTTTTTACTCATAAAGACTTTTCAATGTCAACTTTTAATAATGATATTGCTTTAATAAAACTTAAAGAACGAATTAAATTTAATGAACATGTTCAACCAGTGTGTTTACCAAAACTAAAAAGTCAACAACCTGATAATAAATATTGTGTTGCAACTGGATGGGGTGGAACTGAAGATGATTTCAGTAAGTCATTTATATTTAATTATATTTAAGAAGATAAAGAAGTAAGTAAGTTCATATTTTATCATATATATTGCTTATAACACTTCTGTCATATACACTTTAATGCAACAAATTTTCTTAAAAACTTCTTTATTTTCCTTACAGTTTCGACTGTCCAGCAGTCTTCATCAGAGTTACAAGATTTGAATAATATAAATACACAACCATCATTTCACACACACACACACACACACACATATATATATATATATATATATATCATATAATACATAACCATCATTTTACACATAATATATATATATATATTATAACCTACACTCCCAACACTGCTCATATACATTACATGAGCGAAATGCCCAGGCGCCAAGTTCTATTAATGAATAGAACAATATAACAAGATATATAATACAAAACTATTATTGAGACTCTATATTTAAGTTTATGTTCAGCTCAGCTCAGTGGGAGGCTATAGGCAGTTCATAAGATATATGACGATAAATAAATAAAAGAAGAAATATTACAAACCCTAAATATAATGTAAATCCTTTTTATTAATTAATTGTATGATAAAGAATCATGTTTATCGGTACAGTCTATTAAAATATACTTTAAACGTAATTTCTTCCTTCATCCAAATATAACATATATCAGCTTACTATAATGATAATACTAGACAATTCTATGACTTGGCATATCATAATTTAAACATCTACTTTAATGCCAATCAAGAAATAAACAATAAGATCTCAGGGAATTTAAAAAACACAGTTGAATTAAATAAACTACATTGGCCCATAAGTTATAATTCTAAAGTATGATAAAAATGTTATGAAACAAATTGACTAAAATATTTTACTGTGTTTCAATGATAAGATAATGACAGAAATAGGGTATTTTAATTTCATATCATCATCTAACAAATACACTAACTTGGCAACTTTTCTAATACGTTTATCCAGTGGCAAATGTTCCTTATAATGTTTGGATTAAGTAAAAACAATATTGTCAGACACCAGCAGATTTAATATTATAACTCTAAAATAATGTATCTATTTTATAATAGATTTATGAAATGTGGAGATGTGGAATGGAAAACATGAATGTATACAATAATAACTCCAGACACAGTTTTAAGATTTTAAACAAATAAAATAAATCATTTATTACAATAAAATAAATTTGGTTTAACATGATATTTACAATTGGACTACTTGTCTCACAGATTTTTAAATTATCAAATAAACATTTAAGCATCAGTTTGGGGTTATCCCTATTATCAAAGCAAATTAACAACAAACTTAAATATTCTGACATCAAACACATGCTTTGCCTACATGTTTCATGTACATGACACTAAATAAACAACATGTTATATTATTAACACATAAAAAAAATACTTTTGAGAGGATATTACTATTGATTAATAAAATAAATCAAATTAATTATATTTGGCTCTCAACAAAGCAACTTTTTTTCTAATTGACTAAATAATCACTTTCAATTACGAATACCTTTCATGCATAGCAACAAAATCATGTTCATTCTGATGATTTGATGATTTATAACCTTTATTTAAATAAATACACTGTAGTTTAAAATATCTATTTCCCATTTTAATCTCAATAACTTTATACTTCTATTTAAATGAATGTTATGTATTTCAAAACATTTATTTCTCATTTTAATTTCAATAACTCTATACTTTATATACGCGATATTATTTATATTAAGCGTGTGTGTGCGTGTGTCAAGCAACAATGATAGAAAATAATCTTTCTACAAATTCTTCATTCATCAAGAAAATATCATACAAATACTTTATTTCGGACAATGTCGTAATTCATCAATAAAATAAGACACTAATATTACATCAAGAATTAATTTAACAATTTATCTGGCCACATATTAATTAACACAGAGCTATATTTTCATGATTATACAGACTATACGTTATAAGGGAAATCTACATGAGGAGCAGATAACTCTTACTGAACACTTCTACAATAATTCATCTACTTCTAAATACACTGTTGGTGGGGAACCTCTTTCCTCATCACCAAGAATATAAGAAAAATATCACATAACTTCCTAAACATCATTTAATTATACTTCAACAATAATTCATCTACTTCTAAATACACTATTGGTGAGGAAACTTTTTCCTCATCACCAGGGCTCTAAGAAAACATCACTTAACTTTAAAAAATATCATTTAATCATACACATATAATATAAACTAGGCTCTACTCATGAAAAAACATATACTAAATAAGCAAAATCTTTTATCCCTACAAACATTATAATGCAATCAGATTTCTTTCCATTCTCAAAGCTCTTCTAAATATCGAACATTATAAATACATGCTGGCAGATAAATACATACAGATAACATACTAATCCATTCAACTCAGTAGAATACGACAGCATCCGAAATTTATACATAAAAATATTCACAAACTGAACTTCTATCAAACAAATGTCATAATTGTGCAAAACAGACACACACCCGTGAATAAAAGTATATATAAATTAACTCTAAATTACACACTATGCAGGCAACATCGTAATTAAATATTGCATCAAGGTATAACTTTTAATTCAGAATAAACTTTAGGTTACTTTTTAAAATTTAATGGTTATAATTATTGTGAACGAACTTTCTTTCACATCTAACAAACTATTTCTATTATACGTTCGTTGATTGAAAAAAGAACAAAATTTTCATTTTGAGATAATAAAGTATACAAAATAAATATAAACCTCTCTAGTAATATATATAAAAAAAATATTTCTTTCTTTTATCTTCGTAAAAAAACAATAAGACCTATTTGTACACAATCAATTTTTACCAGCATATTCCTCATTTGGATACGCTTTGGAGACGATCTTGAAAATAACCCAAATTATCAATAAAACATAATAATAAGTAAGCCTATTATCAATAATATACATTAATAATGACAAGCAATAAAAAAAAATAAAGAAACAAAAGTTATTTGTTTTGTAACTTAAAATGAAAGTTCACTTGCAAAGCTCTGCTCCGGGCTTATGAAACAATATGGGACACATTCCAAACTGAATTTAAATGAAATAATTTCTGCAGGATAACTTAAAAAAATATAATCATAACTTAAATCTGACCCAGCACCTCTAGTGTTCATAGCATATCTATTTGAGGTACCAAATCACACACAAACACACACAATTAATTTCTCCTTTATTATACTGAAAATATAAGACATTCTCCATTGTAGTGCTAAATTAAATACATAATTATTTTAGTAGTTTTCTTGAGTAGCATTTAACACTTTATAGTCTATTATACGCATGGTTTATTCTCAAATATTGTCAATTAAGATACCATGGTTCCTTAGTAATTCCACGATTAATAATACTTTGTTTTATATTCCATCTTTATGGAAGAGAACAAAAATTACCTGCATTTCTATTCTTCCATTCGATCTCAGCAAATACTTAATTTGAAGGAACTCACATTTTATTTCCTTCATTTAAAATACGTATTATTTCCAGAAATACCAGATAAATAAATAGTGTTATCTCTTTATGGTGAATTTGAACATGGCATGATTTATCAAAATATGCGTATTCTTAATTCTATGTTTCATCCTCACAAAAACACAACACGGAAAATAGCGAAGAATTAAAATATATTCTGTAAAATAGTTCTGCATGCATTTCCCAGATATATTAAAATACACATGATGGTTAGTGATACAACAATAATATTCATGCAATTTATTCGTTTAAAATGACAATTAAATGAAGTAGTGTAGACTGGACGTTATCAACATACATTTTTAAAAGAGCAATAGTTATGAAGGGGTTATTTCAAAATGTTTAAATCGAGGAGAGCAAAGTAAACTGTGTACCTTTTGAAAGTTTAGAATTCCATTCTAGTTAACCAATTCCCATAATAAATTTCTTAAAATTTTTTCGATGTTTTACTCCAAATCTTTTTAAAATCAATTTGACTTCAGCAACTGGTTTTTAACTTTCCCAATAATGAGCCACTGTTTTCTGGCTACCATTACCTTACATAATATGCTAATTCTTCACTGGAGATCTTTGTTAAAAGCTCTCTTTAGCAAAAACGTCATTTTTTCTTCACAAGGTTACTCCCACGCTTCTTTTCTATCTAAGCTAATTACATATTCAAAAAAAAATCTTTTCAAAAAAAAAAAACATTTTGATTAAATCAAGACAAAAAAATAAAATAAAATAAATAGCTTTTACAAACTTGAAAGAAAAATGAATATTAATTAACTATTAAACAAAAATGATTAATAATTTATTTAATTTGTAAAATAATCCATTGATTCAACTATCTATTAATCATTGGAAAGAAATATATATTTGTTAAATTATTTAAGATAATTACTGTAATTTAAATGTTTTTTATTGTACATGTACTATTGTTTGCTGTTGTTAAAAGATGAAAATGAAATGAAACATAATACAGACATATATGCATGCACATGTACTGCAACCTAAATATTAAACTATCCTAACTAAATATAATTGAAATGGCTATTAATTGTCACAAAAGGATAAGTAGTAATAAATAAAGGATTTTGAAACTATTCAACCAAATATTACAATAACATAAAATAACTTTGCATTTTCCTGCCCAAATGTACCAATTCCTATAATAACAACCCCTCTCTCTCACATTAAATATTTCATTAACCACAATAATAATAATGAATACTTATAAAGTAGTCAATCAACTGCATAAGCAATCCATATCTAAGCTTCAAACAATGTCCAGCAAAAAAAAATTTTAAATTCTAAGGCTATTTCATTTTTTTTTTTAAATATAATTATTCAATGCAGATACAAAGTATGTCAATTCCTTGTGCCCATTCAGATGGTCACAACATATATATATATATATATATATACACATATTCGCTTCATACATATACATACAAATCTACATCACCCCTAGATATATATATATATATAATCCATACACTACATCTATATATACATATGCATATCCAATATATCACATACCTCTTTTAAACATACATATATACACACAGATACACATACACCCATAGACATATATACAATCCTCATATTTTATCATTACCTACAGATGTATGTTTAAAAAGAATGTGGTGATATCATGATTATTAAGTATGCTCTTCTATAAATGATATTACACATGGGAAAAGACAAATAAAGTTACTGAATGTGTGTGTGTTCAATTAAAAATAACAGATATATGAGTCTTTAACTAAGATTTAAACTTTATGTCTGAATTAGAGATTATTTCTAACTTAATAAAGGATTAGTGATTATCATTATTGTATTTATCTATAGTGGATCATGTCAAAGTTGTGGGTGGGGTAAGTTTAACCCATTTGTAAATGAAAATGCAACAATATACAAAAGACTTTATCATTCAGCAGATATAAGACTTTTTATTTATTGTTCAATAAGTAATTCTTAATACCAACATGGAAGACATTCAAAACCTCGTCTGTATTTATATAATCCTACTGTTGCTGCTACTATTACTATTACTTCTGCTTCACTGCTACCTCCAGTGCTACTATTACTACTAATAAAAATAGAATTAGTTATCCTATACTATAATATGCAATAATATTAGCATCAGCATGGATTTGAGTTTTCATCATCAGATTTTCAATGATATGGACGGCTGAAAAGTTGGAGGTTGGAATGGATTGAAGCCTGTCCATTAAAGTATAAGGATTTGCTATCTTAATATAAAACTAAGCACTGATTATATATATATATGTGAGAGATGATAATCTGGACCAACTGATGAGTGCTGGTTTAGCATGAAATATGTATATTGGTGATCATTTATCTTTCCTACATGTGTGTGGTCATGTGTATCAGTTGTATGAGATAGTGTGGATAGTTGAAGGGTGCTTGAAAATCTGAGTTCAAATTCCCTATACTTATCCTATACCATACAAAATTTATATTTTAGTTCAAAAAATATATTAAATTTGTTTAATTTATCCAAGCTCTATTTCAATGAAATATATGTTTAAACTTATTAGAATTTTGTTGGAAATTATTAGTAGTACTTTTATTTGATTTTTTGATTATTTAAATTTAAATTTGATAAAAATTAAAGCAGTAAAGATTAATGAACTATAGCAATCCTAAAAATAATGAAAGTATGGATAATGTACAATGCTTTATAAGGTCCGAAAACTACTATCTATTATTGTTTATACAGTTATGACAACAACTTCTGCAATATCACTTGATCACTAATTCTTATATGTGCTTATAACTGTTATTAAAACAGGCAAAACTCTCTATATGTATTGCTACTCAGTGCAAGCCAGAGCAATCAATGGATGCTAGAAGGTTTGTGCATCCCCATCTAGTGCCTACTCATCCCATATCCCCAGTCTAGTTTCTGGCTTGTGGCCTTTGTCAATGAGGAACCTTGGATCTGAGAGCACTACACATAGATCTTAGGATCCAATGCTATCCTCCATCAGCCACTTTTTATCTCTACTTAACTATATGACTATATAAGCTGATGAGCTTGGATTGAAAATATTATAGTGTTTTCAATTTAGGATTCGTAGTTTTGTAGTTAAATATAGATAAAAGGTGGCTGCTGGAGGGTTGCATTGGTTCCCAAGATCCAAGGCTCCTCATTGATGAAGACCACAAGCCAGAAACTAGTCTGGGGATATTGGATGAGTAGACACTAGATTGGGATTTTATGTACAAGCCTTCTGGCATCCATTTATTACTCTTGCTTGCACTGAGTGGCAATACATATAGAGAGTTTTGCCTGTTTTAATAACTTCTGCAATAGTCACAAAAATGGATGTCTTATGTTTTTATATATAATTTTTTTACAAAAATAGTATATTTGGGCCAAATATAATATCTAGTTTTATAAATAATTAGTAATAATTTTTAATTCATTTATCTAAAGTGGATAATATTAAAGTTGTGAAATGCAAAAAGCTTGACACTTGTAAATCAAAATGCAATTACTTGTTATTTTGATAAATACTGATGACATGATGAAGACGTGTGCAAGATATTAAGATTTGGGATAATTGATGAATTCTGGTTTTTGCGTGAAATATTCATCTTGGGGGAATCATTTTTCTTTTTCAGATTTTTTATTTATATAATTCAAAAATGTATAGTGGAGCTGATATTTTAAATATAGTTTTAAAAAGTAAATGTTGTATATTATTATGAAAGTAATATAATTTTCTTCTTCCTATGTACTGATTTCTACTTTAATATATCATACCATTTACCACTTTGTTAAACACTTTATCAATAGGATTGTAAAAAGCTCTGATGATGACTGCAAAACAGTTGAAAATGTTAGCTTTGATATAAATAAAGAGTATCGATAAAGTATTTAAGAAAGGTCTGATGATGACTGCAGGACAGTTGAAACTGTTAGTTTTGATATAAATAAAGAGTATTGATAAAGTGTTTAAGAAAGTGATAAATGGTATAATATATTATATCTTATTATTAATGCAATTTGTAAAAATAATGTAGAACTCTTAATGAAAGATGGAATAAAAGGAGAGTGCATGATGCTTATAACAATGCAGAAGATTAAATGAAATCTGATAAAAGAAAAACATATGGATAAAAATTTGAAATGTGGTTATAATTTATATTGATTTAAAAAATTTCAGAATTTGAGGTTATAAATGCAAATAATGTAACAAAATTTCTTGCTAGAGATAAATTTTGGCTATAAATACATAAGTTATTATTGGACAAATGATTAAAAAAATATATCCTGTAACACAGTATGAATGTGATTTTTAACAGTATCAACTTTAATTCTATTTTTTAATTCATAGTCTTAGTGTAAAAGTATATAACATATTTTAAATAAATTTAACATTAAAAAAATCTCATTTTATTTAAGAGTAATCAAAAAGCCAACTATAAATTGATAAAAAAAAAAAAAACTCTTTCATTTTGTTTTAGTAGCCTTTTAAAGTTAACAGAGTCAAATATTTTAAACAATGTAACCAATAATGAAAATTTAACTGCCAAAAATTACCTTCCATTTATCCACAAAATGGCAAACCCCAAACATTTTTTTCTTTGATATCTACATTAAGTTTTGGATAAATATATAATTTTAGCATTTGTACTTAAAATAATCACTTTATTATTTTTTAATAGCTTTGATCACTAAATGATAACATTTTGGTTACTTTGTTTTAAACTCATTTTTTTGTAGCTATCTTTACAGTTTCTTTGTTAATTTTGTGTTTATTTTTATGTCAAAAACTCCTAACTAAAATAATATTCATTTATTAAAAAATCTCAAAATGTAAGTATCATACAGAAAGACCTCATACAAAGGTGACAATTGAACTGATTGATAATTTCTTTATTCTCAAGTCAGAGGGCGCTTATTTTTTTTTTACATAGTCTTGCTGTGTTGATGTGTCTAATTTGCTCTGCAAGATAAGTTAAAGTTTCATATATTTTTTAATATTTGCTTAGTGAGTAGGTGAGAAAGAGAGTTGAAGCACAGAGAGACAGATTTAATTGGATTTGGAAAGATGGAGAAAAATATTGCTTATGTTTGGAAAATGATTCGATAAGCCATTTTAAATACAAAAGAAAAAATACTTGTGTGAGTGTTTACTGCAAGGAGGCTTTAAAACTAAGTCATACACGTAGTTCGATTTTAGAAGGTTTGCTATCAAATAATTTTCCCAATTTAAGTAATTTATTTGAGAAATAGGGTAACATGTGAGGTGTAAGTTTAGAATAGCATGTGTTTATAGGTCACAATTTTTTTTAAAAAGTTTTTTTTTTCTTTTGTATAAAGAGATTTGAAGAGTGGTACAAAAATCATAAATTAAATATAGAGTAGGGGAATTGGAAAATATGGTTGGATTTGTGTTCCACAAAGTATATATGATGGTCAGAAAAAAATTAGACATGCTTTGGTAGAGTGTAGACTATGTGATAAGTTTTTCCATTTAAAATGCTTAACTAATATTAGGAATGATGTAAAGATGTATGGTTATGTAGATCAAGTGTAAATGTGACAAAAGAGGTGGAAAAATGTTTTACATGTAGATAATTTAGACAAGAAGTCAGGAGAAATGAAAGAAAATGTGGATAAGTATGATAGAATAGAGTATGTATTTAGTGGAATGACAAGGATATGAATGACAAAATAAACAGTGTAATGGAGATAGATAGGCAAAGAATAAGCAAGATAGAGTAAAAGATTAAGGATGTAGAAGTAAAATTAAAAGCATTAAACATGAAGTATGAGCAGATCAAGCAATTAATGAATAGTAATGAAAAGGAAAAAATAGATAAGAAAGTCCAGGAAGTAGAAGAGAATGTTATGGATTAAGTAGGGAAAGTAAACTATGAGACAATCTTTATACGGGATTCACTAATTAGAGAATGTGGAGATATAATTGCAAAGGAAAATAGAAATAGGTATACAAGAGTATGTTAGTCTGGAGCTAGAATTGGGAATGTTTTAGAGAAAGGTAATGAAACAGGGAAATAAAGATGTTTATGTTATGGTAATGACAAATAATTTGTCAGAGCCATCACAAAATAATGGATGAGTACAAAGAATTGATTAGTAGTTTGAATAAAGTTAACAGCAGAGTAAGAGTAGTTGAATTACTACCAAGATTTGACAATAGATATATGTTTGATAGTGCATGTTCTATAAATGAGAAATTGAAAAAATTATATGAGAGAAATAATGTTATATTTGTGGATGTGGATTTTTTATTAGTAAGAGGGAGTTATCTAGTAAAGATGGATTGCACTTAGCAAAACAAGGAAGTTAAGCATTAGGGAGTTTGATTTATGAAAAATATTATAGTTCAGAAAACTTATAAAGGGGGTAAGGTTTTCAATTATAGTATTATAAAAAAGGTTAAGAATGGACAGGATGTAAAAAGGAAATAAAAGGTAGCTGTGGAGAGGGAATGGGTATGTAAAACTAATAATAAACATGCTAATTACAGTTATAATAGAGAAGAAAGAGTGAAAAGAATTTATAAAAGGGTAATAAGAAAGAAAAAAATGATAAAATTGGATATTTGAATTTGCAAGGTGATAAATGATCACAAATGTTAGCTGTAGTGGTAACACCTCTAAGAGAAGTAGAATCTACACAGGAATATTTACGGCAAGGTATAAATAGAAAAAAAAGTGGGAAAGGTGTGGTGATATAGGAGTTATGTCAAAAAAATACTTAAATACTGTAAAGGGTCAAGAACATTTGGGGTTTGGGATAGATTAGTAAGAGAAGAATGGATGGTGGCAATAATGTTTATGGTCACTAAACATAATCAAAATATAATAGAGTGAAAGAGTAGCATATATGAATGTCTAGTTAAAAATATACAGAATTGCAAATAAAAGGGATAAGAAAATAATGGTTATAGGGGATATGAATGGGCATATTGAAGAAGTTGATGACATGGATAACAAGAATGGATAGCTTTAGAAAAAATTTTGTCAGAGAGAAATTTATCAAATATTTGTGATGGGCAATACACATGGTCTAGAAATAATATATTTCAGACAATAGTTTATCTATTAGTAGAAAAAGAGGGACAAAAAATTAAAGTGTTTGATAATGAAGAGAGAGTATGTCACAAATGATCATGATTTCTTTATAATAAAAATGGTTAATAATGTGATTGAAATAGTATAGGATAATGAAAGATGTGAATGGAGAATGAATGATGAGAATAAGTTACAAGAATATAAAATAAAAGTAGAAGAAATCATGGAAGAGTTTATTGGGGGTGAATATATGGACTGGTGTGGTGAAGTAGAAACAGTGATAAATAATTTTAGATGAGAATATTTAGTAGAATAAAAGTAATAAAAAGTGAAAACTAATAAAATTATAAAAAAGATGAAAAAACAAGCAGAGAATACAAAAGTGCTATTAAAAACAAAGAAAGTGAAAAATAATTTAATATTAAATGGGAAAACTATTTTTTTAAAAAAAAGTTTGCTAAAATAGATAATTATATAAAGAAAATTAAATTAAATAGTAAATTATTGGAGTATATTAATAAAAGTGGAAGAAATGGGAGTAAATAATTTTGGAAATATGTTAAAAAAAAGGGATACAGTGGAGAAGGAAATTGTATTACTAAATGATGAGAAAAAGAGTGTAGTTCTAGAGAAAAATTAGAGACAATCTTAAATAAGTATGTAATGGATATAGAAAAGATGTTAGATGTGAAGGATAAAGAGATAACAAACATAAAAACACATAGTAATAGATATATTACTTTTACAGAAAATGAATTAAATGAAGCAGGAAAGAAGTTAAAAAGTAGAAAGGTGAAAGGTTTAGATGCATGGGCAGCTGAGATGGTGATAAATTTGGAAAATAAGACAAAATTAAATCTATTAGAGGTTTTAATGAGATGGCACAGAAGACAGAGTTTCCAGATAGCTGGAATAACATAAGAGTAAGACTATTATTTAAAAGAAAAGTCAGGAATCATAAAAAGATAAAAATTATAGACTGTAGCAGTAACTTCAGTGTTATATAAAGTTTTTGCATATATGGTGGCTGGAAGGATAGCAAAATGAATGGAAGAAAACAATATAGTTGGGAAAAATACAAGGAGGTTTGGGAATGGATAGGTATAGGAGATAGACTATTTGTGATCACACAACTTATAGATATGAGTAGGAATACAGGTAGTCAGTTATATACAGTCTTTACAGATATAGAGAAGGCATATGATAGAGTAAATAGAAATAGATTATAGGTATTGTTTTTCTGAAGGTTTGTGATGATGGTGTTCTAGGTATATTTTTATATTGGACTATTTCCATCATCTAATATGTGTGTTGAATATATTTAGAAAAGTTTAATTTTAATTAAATATTCCAAATGCATTCAACTGTTAGTAATATCACAGCAAACAAATGTTAGTAATATCACAGCAAATAAGTTAGTATATGCACTAACTGTTAGTAATATCATAGCAAACACATTAGTATATGCACAGCATTTTGAGAGGTATTTTTCTCCTCTCTTCTTTGGATATTACTGGCGTGACCAGTGACAGTACTAGCATGGGATTTGAACCTGGGTCCTTAGATTCTTGATTATTGAATTTTAAGGTAACACTCTAACCAACTGAACCACTCTGCCAAAGGCAACAGTATGTAGTAATTTCATATATTTATCTATGAGGTTCCTCCTGATTTCTCCACTTTTTCTTCAGAGCAAAGTTGATTAGGGGTTTCCATACATTATGTATAGTCAGACTAGATTGGCTGATGAGATTTTTTGTCATTGTCATGTGAGCAGCTTCTTTAAAATTTCTTCTTTGTACCTTGTCTTCTTGATCCAATATTTTTGTATTCTCCCAATTGAACGTATGTTTATTGGTCCATACATGATCTGATACTTTAGACACATCTGTTTTCTCTCTTTTAATCATCAGTTTATGTTCTTGCAAGCACTTTTGAATGGGATGGCTGGTCTCACCAATATATGTTCTTCCACATTCACATGGTATTTCATAGATGCAGTTTTTTCTTTGTAGCATTTCAAGTTTAGGCTTTGTAGATGTTAGAATTCCTCGTAGTGGGTTATGGCTCTGGAAAGCTGTTCTGATGTTATACTGATTGCAGATTTTCCTTAATTTGTCTGCTATTTTTGAAATGTCTGGATACACTACAGTACCAATAATTGTCTTTTCTCTTGATGGTTCTTTTTGTTGTCTATTTAATGTTTCCTTAATAACAGCTGATGGATGACCATTTTTCCTAAGAGTTTGTTCTATATAGATCTTTTCTTTTTCCAAATCGCCAGTTTCTGAACAAACTTCTTTTGCTCTGTTCCACAGTGATAGTATAACTCCATGTTTTGTGTTTCTGGTGATTAGATGTATAGGCTAGGTATTTTCCTATATGTGTAGGTTTTTGGTAAACACAAAATCAAAACTACAGTTTACCGAAAACCTACAACACAACCCATGGAGTTATACTATCACTGTGGAACAGAACAAAAGAAGTTTGTTCAGAAACTGGCGATTTGGAAAAAGAAAAGATCTATATAGAACAAACTCTTAGGAAAAATGGTTATCCATCAGCTGTTATTAAGGAAACATAAATAGACAACAAAAAGAACCATCAAGAAAAAAGACAATTATGGATACTGTAGTGTATCCATACATTCCAAAAATAGCAGACAAATTAAGAAAAATCTGCAAATAGTATAACATCAGAACAGCTTTCCAGAGCCATACCACTCTATGAGGAATTCTAACATCTACAAAGCCTAAACTTGAAATGCTGCAAAGAAAAAACTGCATCTATGAAACACCATGTGAATGTGAAAGAATATATATTGGTGAGACCAGCCATCCCATTCAAAAGCACTTGCAAGAACATAAACTAATGAATAGAAGAGAGAAAACAGATGTGTCTAAGGTAGCAGACCATGTATGGACCAATGAACATACGTTCGATTGGGAAAATACAAAAATATTGGATAAAGAAGAAAAGGTACAAAGAAGAAAATTTAAAGAAGCTGCTCACATGACAATGGCAAAAAATCTCATAAGCCAACCTAGTGTGACTATACATAATGTATGGAAACCACTAATCAACTTTGCTCTTAGAAAAAAGTGGAGAAATCAGGAGGAACCTCAAAGATAAGTATATGAAATTACTATGTGCTGTTGCCTTTGGCAGGATGGCTCAGTTGATTAGAGCGGTAAGAGGGGAGAAAAATACCTCTTGAAATGTTGTACATATACTAACCTGCTTGCTGTGATATTACTAACAGTTAGTGCATATACTAACCTGTTTGCCGTGATATTGCTAACATTTGTTTACTGTGACATTACTAAAAGTTGGTGCATATACTAACTTGCTTGCTATGATATTACTAACAATTGAATGCATTTAAAATATTTAATTAAAATTAAACTTTTTTAAATACATTCAACACACATATTAGATGATGGAAATAGTCCAATATAAAAATACAGCCAGATTATATGTATGTTTAATAAATTTGGGAATGAATTTTGCTTTAGTGGATCTTTTAAGAGATTGTATGAAAGTAATTTGTATACATATCAATTAGGAAGTATAGACTCAGTTAAAGTTAAAAATGGGGTGGGACCATGGAAAGGATGCTCTATGCCACCTATTTTGTTTTTGTCATATTGGAGAGAAATGGAGAAAGCAATAGAAAAACTACGGAGAGGGATAGAGATACTATTAATATATGGCAAGGGAGTGTATACATTATCAGGTCTTTTAATTGCTGATGTTATTTTCTTGTGCACAGAAAGTAGAGAATATATGGAAGTTATGCTGAAAATGTGTGCAATAGTGAGTAATGAAATGGGGATTAAATTTAGTGAAGAAAAATCAAAAGTATTGATATTAAATGCTAGGGAAAGAGAAGAGAAAGAATTTTATTGGGGGATATAAAATTAAATATGGGAATATGTATAACTATTTGGGAATCATCTTAATTAATCAGAAAAATTGCTTGGATGACTGGGAGAAAAAAGATAAGAAAGGGATTGATAAAGCAATTAACAGTGTTTTCATATAATAAATATGATGTAGCAAGAGCTATATGGAAGAAGTGGTGGGATAACTTATGGTAATGATATATTATGTGTTAGTAAAGAGGTGT
This sequence comes from Epiperipatus broadwayi, assembly GCA_028023455.1. Lineage (NCBI taxonomy): Eukaryota > Metazoa > Onychophora > Udeonychophora > Euonychophora > Peripatidae > Epiperipatus > Epiperipatus broadwayi. The sequence goes on from JAQFVV010006430.1 coordinate 835,257, forward strand.
TAGATTACTTAGAAAAAATATGAAGAGAAGTAGGAAGACATGCATTAGATGCAGATGTATGGATAGCAAAGGAGGCAATTCAGTGCAAAATGGCATGGTCAAATTTTTATATGAGAGATTCAAAAAAGCAAAATAAAAATGGTCAGTAGATTGCAATTTATGAATAGTAAGAGAATAGACAAAATATGATTTAATTGGGTTACAAATAAAGGACAGGCAACAAGATGTGTGAGAAAGGTAGTACAGTATGCAGAAGATTTGGATAAAGACTTTATGTCATTATATTCATACAAAAGGTGGGATGATTGTGTTAGAAGGATTTGTTGAGTGTTATAGTGGCAAAAAATGGGATAGAAGAATAGAAGTATTAATAAAAAATAGGGAGTTGGAGAGATAGAGAATTAGTATGGAGAGTAAAAAGAGTTCAAATGTATATCGAAATGAACAGATTATTGGGTGTAAGTTAATTTACAATAATAGTGATGAAAGTAGTTTACTGTTTAAGGCTTGAGCTATATCATTAGCAGCAAGGAAATATACATGCAAATAAAGAAACATGGGTGATTTAGTCTACAAATTATTAAAAAAGCATGGAAAATATTAGGCATCTGTTAATTGAATATTAATGCTTACAAGCAAAAAGGGTACAAATAAAGAAGTTGTGTGAGAATAACTATAAACAAAGTGATTATCCAGAAAGTGGGTTCTTGGTTTTCATGCTGGGTTTGGAAAAATATAAGGGATATCTAGATATAAAGGCTATAGAATGGACAAAGATGATGTTATAGAAGTGGAATAGAGCAGGATAGAAAAGAATATGGGAAAAACTTAGGGTGGGTAATGGAAAGAAAAGAGAAAGTAAGGTGGCTAATACATTTCTCTGGGCATAGTGGCTGAGAGATTCTTGACTTCAATAAAGGAGAGGCCATAGTGCTTTGAATCACATCAAATAGAACATATATATTTTCATAGTTTGCTTATATATTCATAATTATTTTTTTCAAAATATTTGTGAAATATTTATTTTCTGACAATATTATTTATAATTAAACTGAGATTTTAATTTAAAATATTTGATTTTTTTATGGAGACATGTCCGAAGAAATTTAATAATTTAAAACAGGAAATTGTGATTGTTTGAAAAAGAAATATCTTCATAATCATTGTAGTAATTTTTTGTCGTTTTTTGAATAATTATAAGTAGAATTTGAAATTTATAAACAGAGATTTCATTTTGATCGTAAATGTTTTTTATTGGAAATTATAAAAGAACAAAAGCTATTGTTTTGATTACTTTTTTCTATATTTGTAATATTGAAATATTTATTATTTGTCTAAATTTTAAATTATTTTTGATTTTTATTTATAAATGTATATTCTTGAAAATATAATTTAAAATTTATACAAATAATAAAGATTGTCAAGCATTGGTGATCGAGAGGTCGGCGACAGCGGCTTTACAAACAGTTGTCTCAGGTTAGCGGGTTCGCTTCCCGGCTAATGCTATGACACATGAGAAAAAATAATAAAGATTATTTTGTTTTAAAAAGTTAGAAATTTAATTCAAATATCCACTAGGAGCTGTTGAAATAATACAAAAGTGCAAAAGAAGCTCATTGTGTTTATAACAACTCCCAATCTCTTGGCTTTAAAAAGTCATTACATAAGAAACAAATTATTCTTTAACAATCTGGTAAAAAAACATAAGAAATGACAAAGAATTACTTTATTATCATTTCAACATGTTTAGAAGCAATCAAACAAATACTATCTAAACAATGAGCATTGCTAATTTCCTCAACAAGCTTTGTGATAAATGCTTAGCCAGAGAAAGCATTTAAAATATGTCAGGAAACCACCCCCTAACCCCTGACCAATGATTTAATCTTTGGCACTCCTCAGATAGGCACTAAGGGTGATTTCAGATACTAGATCTAAAAATACCAACCCAAATCCAGCATTTATCTAAAAGTTATCTATTGAGTGGAAAATCTGAAATTTTCAGACACCTACATGTCTTCAAACCCAGCTATCCAGCTGAAATAGCTATATGGGGCTGAGAGATCTTTAGTCATACCATATCTTAGTAGTCTTAGCAATACAGCACCACATAAGACTTAAAGCAGAGATTATAAATAGTCAAGAAAAAAATAAGAAAGAGTCACGTATCACATGACCCCATCTCTTTAAGCTTGTAAGATATAAACAATGAGCATTTCTAATTGTTCAACAAGCTTTGTGATAAATTCTTAGCCAGAGAAAGCATTTAAAATATTTCTGTCAGGAACCCCCCCTAATCTCTGACCAACGGTTTTGTGCTTTGGCTATATTGCTAAGACTGCTAATATATGCTATGGCTGAAGATCTCACAGTCCCATATAGCTATTTAAGTTGGATAGCTGGGTTTGAAGACATGTAGGTGTCTGAAAATATCAGATTTTCCACTCAATAGATAACTTTTAGATAAATGCTGGCTTTGGGTTGGTATTTTTAGATCTAATGTCTAAAACTACCCTTAATGCCTCTCTGAGGAGTGCCAAAGCATAAAACCATTGTTCAGAGGTTGGGGGGGGGGGTTCCTGACAGAGATATTTTAAACACTTTCTCTGGCTAAGCATTTATCACAAAGCTTGTTAAGAAATTAAAAATGCTCATTGTTTATATCTTACAAGATTAAAGAGATGAGGTCATGTGATATATTATGACTTAATTCTTTTTTTTTTTTGACTAAATATTATTTAAGTTTGTTCAACAATAGTTTTAGATAATTCTACATAAAATAATTAACAAAATGGTATTCAGTTGAATAGCAGATTGAGTCTCACTTGCAAAGAAATTCTCTAAACTTAAATGCAATAGTGCATAATTTATTATTATAGAATTAAACTTGGTATTGGAGTGCTTTTACTATAAATAACTTGATATTAAAAGGAAATATGCCTATGTTTTTGAAAAGAAAGATTTTTAATAAATCTGTTTTACCAGTTCTTACTTATGGATCTGAGAGTTGGATACTCAATAGAAGAGCAATACAGAAACTTCAGACCACTCAAAAAAGTATGGAGATATGTATGTTGGGAGTAACAAGAAAAGATTAAAAACACAATATATGGGTAAGAGAGCAAACAGGTGTTACTGACCTCATTGAAAAAATTAAGAGACTGAAGTTGAGTTGGGCTGGACATATTGCTAGAAGAGATGATAATAGATGGACAATTGAAATCTTAAAATAGATTCCAAGAGATTGTAAAAGACCCAGTAAGAGACCACATGGGAGATTGATGGATTTAATAAGAAAGTGTGCAGGGGTAATGTGGAGAAGAGAAGCTAAAGACTGGAAAAGATGGATTGAACTTGGAGTAATTTTCATCCTGCAATGGATTGATAATGGTTGATGATGATGATGATGATGATGATTCAAACCATCACTATTTTTTTTTGCTTTAAAGACAAATTAAATGCAAATGAGTATTTTTAAAAGTATTTAAATGTCATCACTGATATGACAAGTACCTATATACTAATAAAAATAATAATGAATGTTAGATTGCTCACAGATTCATAAAAAGTTTGAGCTTAAGAAGAAATAAAGCTGAACTATGATTCAAAAATCTTGAGCTTTAGAGTCACTCTTTCTATTACTGCATTGGACTATACTGTGCATCAAAGATATTGATGGAGTCAGAGGCCATAAAAATACAATTTTCACCATTCTGAAGATTTATATCATGCTACATAGATAATGTTTCTCTTTACAGTAAATGCATTAATACATATCTGACACATCCAGAATCATCTGGAATCATCATTATTGAGAAAAAAATAGCTAGGTAAGTCATTTATTAGTTTTTTATTCAGTAAATATTTGGATAGACAATGGACTGACTAAGTAAAAAAATGATAAATCTATTTATGATTGAAAATATTTTTGAGGTTTACATTTCTCGTCAAACAGATGTTTAAACCTTGTATATCTATAAAATTACTGAAATAATAAACTCTCCGAATGCTGCTTATATTAAAGCACTTTTGTCTATAATAGGTTTATTATAGAATCTGGTTCGTAAATAAAAAAATAAATCCATTTTATTTGCTTTCCCAGGTTGTATGCAAAAATAGAATTAGCAATGGTATTAAATAGAATAAACTTTCAATCCAAACTAAATGTTTCCTGTACAAATTTATCATAATAACTTTAATTGTGTGTGCATTGTCAGGTAGGTAACAAATGAAAACTTGTTAGTATAATAAAAATCACAGACACAGTTAAAAGATGTGCTCAATTATGTTTTATAAGCGTGCATATAATATATATTTTAGAAATGTAGTTTATTTTATTAATCTTTACTGATAGTATTCTGCTGACAACGAGAAATTATTAAAATTGTTTCTACAGTAAGTCTGCTCTGTTAACATACATTTGATTTTCGATTCCTGTATTTATTTTTTTAAAAAGATTAAAATTTTAGAAACACTTATCACACAGAGATGGAGCCACTTAGTCACATTATATTATACACGTGTGCTATTAAAAACAATGAAAGTGAAAAAGATGTTAATGTTAAATGGAAAAAGTATTTTGCTTAAAAAAATGGCTAAAATAGATAATTAAAGAGAGAAAGTGAAATTAAATAATAAATTATTGGAGAATATTAATAAAAGTGGAAGTTTATGGGAGTAAAAAAAAATGGAAACATATTAAAAGAAAAAATGCAGGGGAGAGAGAAATAGTATTACTAGATGTTGAGGGAATGGTGTAGCTCTAGAGAAAAAATAGAAACAATCTTAAATAAGTATGTAATGGATATAGAAAAGATATAAGTTGTGAAGGACAGAGTGATAAAGAACATGCAATCATATAGTAATGGAAATATTAAGTTTACAGAAAATGAATTGAATGATGCATGGAAGAAATTGAATTTAGGAAATAGGGCAAAATTAAACCTATTATCATATTTTAATAAAATGGCACAGAATAGAGAATTTTCACATAGCTGGAATAATACAAGAATTTAAAGGAAAGGATAAGGATCATAGAAAGTTAAACAATTATAGACTTATAATGTCAGTGTTGTATAAAGTTTTCACATATATTGTGACTGGAAGGATCACAACATGGATGGAAGAAACTAATATAGTGCAGGAAATGCAAGGAGGTTTTTGATATGATAGGGATATAGAAGATAATTTAGTTGCAGTTACATACCTTATAGACATGAGAAGGAATACAGGTAGACAGTTATATATGGTTTTTATAGATATAGAGAAGGCATATAATAGAGTAAATAGAAATAGATTACAGATAAGTTTAGTAAATTTGGGAATGTATGGAGCTTTAGTGGATCTTATTAAGAAATTGTATAAAAATAATTACTATATGTATAATATAGGAAATATAGAATCAATTAAAGTTAAAAATGGGGTAGGATTAAGACACAGATATCCTATGTAACCTATTTTGTTTTTGTTACATTTGAGAGAAATGGGGAGAGCAAAAGAAAGATTAGGAAGAGAAGTACAGATACCATTAATAGGTGGCAAGGAAGTATTTACATTATTGGGTCTTTTATTTGTGATTGATATCTTCTTGTGCACAGAAAGTAGGTAAGATATGGACATTATGCTGAAGACATGCACAAGAGTGGGTAAAGAGATGGGGATTAAATTTAGTGAAGAAAAATCCCAATGAAATGATGATAAATACTGGAGAAAGAGAAGAGAAGAGAAATAATTTTTATTGGGGGATATAAAGTCAAATGTAGTGAATAGCTATAACTATTTGGGAATCATCTTTAAAAAAATCAGAAAAATTGTTTCAATAAATGGGAGAAAAAAAGTGATAAATGAAGCAAATAAATGAAGAAGACTGATAAAGAAATTAACAGTGTTTTCATATAATAAATATGATGTAGCTAGAATTGTATGGAAGGAAGTGTCAGTAGCAGGGTTAACTTATGGTAATGATGCATTATGTGTTAGTAAAGGGGTGTTGAATTATTTAGAAAAAGTACAAAGAGAAATAGGAAGATATGCATTAGATGCAGATGTGTGGATGGCAAAGAAAACAATTCAAGAAGAAATGGAATGGTCAAGTTTTATATGGGAGGTGCAAAAAGCAAAGTGAACATATTTGGTAGATTGCAGTTTATAGATAATAAAAAATAACCAAAATTGTATTTAATTGATAGGTAACAAGATGGTTGAGAAAGGTAGTATGGTATGCAGAAGATTTGGATAAAGAATTTTATGTCTGCATACTTATACAAAAGGTGGAATGATTGTATTAGGAGAATTGTTGAGTGTTATAGTAGCAAGGAATGGGATAGAAGAATAGATGCATTAATAAAAAATAGAAAGTTAGAAAGATGTGGAACTAGTATGGAGAGTAAAAACAGTTTAAAAATATATATATATAGAAGTAAGAATAATATTGGGTGTGAGTTAATTTATGATAATAGCAAGGAAAGTAGTTTACTATTTAAGGCTCAAACAAAATCTTTAGCAACAAAGGGAATATACACATAAATGGAAAATATGGTTGATTTAGTCTGCAAGTTATGTAACGAAGGCATAGAAAATATTAGGCATCTGTTAATTTAATGTAAATGCCTGCAAGCAGAAAGGATACAAATAATGAAGTTGTGGGAGAATAAATATAAACAAAGTGACTATACAGAAATTGGGTTCTTGATTTTATGCTGGGTTTGGGAAAAGATAAGGGGGATTTAAATATAAAGGTCATATAGTTGACAAAGTTTATGTTGTGGAAATGGGATGGAGCAGGATATATAAGACTATGGGAAAACCTTAGGATGGGAAATGGAAAGAAAAGGTAAGGTGGCTAACAGGTTTCTCTGGGCATAGTGGCTGAGAGATCACTGACTCCAAAAAAGGAGAAGCTATAGTGCAACACATCACATTTATTATTTTTAATTTTTAGCAGGGACAGTTTTTTCTGTCAAAAGTGTTTAATTGACTTCTTTTTTTTCCATATGTCAAAGCATCCGCCAGGAAGCAAACCCACAACAACTGTCTGCAAGCAACTGCTTGCTTGCAAGGCAGCTGCGCTGACCTCTCAGCTACCAATGCTTGACAAGTTGTTTAATTGACTTTGTTTTGTTTTTTACACAATTTGACAAAAAATGTATATTTTTTTAGAAACTCTAATTATAGTTAGTACTATTCAGTAATAAATTAAATTTAATAATTAAAGCACTAAAAAACAAAATATCTTTTAAGTATAGACATCCCATTACACTACTGGTGTTAAAAAAGGATCTTTTTATGAAAATGTTTTAATTCTATTTACTTAACAATGGCAATTAATGTGTTTGTAAAAATATACTTATTATGATTGAAAAACAAAGCAAAGAATTATAACAAACATATTGTTTTATTTATTCAAAAGTGTACTGTCTAATAGAACAATTACAGAAGTATACATAGAATAGAAACGGATCAGATGCAACTAAAAATTTTCAACTATCAACAAAAATGGTATACAATATTGAATCATAAGTCATAATAAAAGGTCCAAGATTGATGGGAAATGACCTCAACAATGAATCATCAATACATTTCTAAACATATCAGTCAGCTCTACCAAAAATATGATGGTTTTGTTTATAAAGCCACACTCCAATATGACCTACTAAAGAACTATTCATCAAATTAACTGCAAAGCCCCTTTTTTTGAATAACCCTTATCTTCAAATCATGCATTTCATAAATTTTCTTCACTTGTAATGTGAGCTAGAGAGATTTATCAACTGAATTTTCATGTCTGCATTGATAATTCAATAGTTTTTCATTACACAACTCTCTTGCAGAATAAGATCTGGTTTCATGTTGTTTTCCATATAAATATTTGGTCTATAGGTAAAAATAATTTCATTTTCATGTAGTTATTTAAATGTGACTGTAAGTCTTTACATATTATTTATGTAAGCTAAGAGATTTCATCATTCATAATATATATTTTATGCAATACATTTTAATACATTAAAAGCATAAAGCTAAACTAGTCAATAAATAATCAAAATTGCCCCAAATTTAGAACTCAATGAGACTAACCAAGAAAATAAACTCTAAAACATTACCAATGGTTTCACTGCTACAAGCAGGATTCTCAAGTGTAAAGAATTACAAAAGAACAACATATTTAAAGTAAACATTACCCACAATTCCACTTACTTCCCATACACCCTTAATAATTATAAGAACTTTTAAATAAGTTAATTGCTTCAGAATCATAAATTTTTAATAATAAAGATTCTTTCATTCTTTTTTTTATTTCATTTTTCTCAAAAGAAGACAACATTAGCTTCATAAAAGTTAATAGCATGGCCTGTATCTTTTTCATGGATAAACAAAACAGAACTAAGATATTTATTTTTAACCTTACTTTTATGTATCTTTATTCTTTCATTTAAGCTCAAACTACTCTGACCTATGTATACCTTGTTTTTGTAAGAAGGTATATATAGATCAGAGTAATTTGAGCTTAAATAAAAGAATAATGGTACATAAAAGTTAGAAATAAATATCTTAGTTCCACTTTGTATATCCATGAAAAAGATACAGGGCATGTTATTAATTTTGATGAGGCTAAGATTGCCTTCTTTGAGAGAAATGAAATAAAAAGAATAAAAAAATCTTTATTATTATAAATTTATGGATCTGCAGCAATTAACTTATTTAAAAGTTCTTTTAATATTAAGGGTTTGTGGGAAGTAAGTGGAATTGTGGGTAATGTTTAGTTTAAATATGTTGTTATTTTGTAGCTTTTTACACCTGAGAAATCTTCTTGTAGCAATGAAACCATTGGTAGTGGGTTAGAGTTTATTTTTTTGACTAATCTGGTTGGATTCTGAATTTGTGGTAATTTTGATTATTTTAATATATACATATAACAAAGGGAAATGATTTAAAAAACATTTAAATTAGTTTCAATCTGGATCATGCATTAATAGCTTTCTGGTTGCTCTTTACACAGAAGACAAAAAGCTATTAATAGTATTTAGATTGGGTTTAGTTTCAAATGCTGGTTTCCTTGACAATACTATGGCCAATCAGCTTTCTCAATTGGTATAAGATTTATCCAATCATTTCTATTAGTTTTCATTTAAATCATTTATGAAATCATACAATGGAGTCATGATATAAATACATCTTATTTCACATTTTACATATGAGTTCACATTTTGTTGATAAATTGATTACAATAGAATGTTTACTGAACTGCAAGCATAACACTTGATGTTATACACACACATACATATAAAACTTTGACACTTTTATATATGCATAGTATAAATTAAGCTTATAGTGTGTATTTACTCATTCATTCTATGAATAAATTAGAATAAGACAAAAAAACTTACCACATTTTTTAAAAATAAAGTAAATAGTGAAATGACTGACTTTCGTTGCAATAAAGTATGCTCTGGTTGATATTTCTACTTTCAATTATTTTTTTCTCTTATAGAGATATAATGGTTTTGTTATTAAAATAACATGATTTTTTAAAACTGATTTGGTGTTCTTAAATCAATATCACTTTAAGAGTGTTCTAAAATTTTGTACAACATTTAGAGTTAAGCTTAAATAGTTTATACTGTATATTAAATTTAGAAAGAACAACAAAGACAACAAACTGTATTTTATTTCAACATAAACTGAAGAAATGTTAGTAAATATGATTGCATACAGCATACTGAAAAAGAAAAATGGCTACTGGCATACTATAAAATTTATTTACAAATTTTAATTAAAAAAAAAATTTGATTATGTATGACCTTCTGAAATGAAAAGATGTCTGCTAATATCGTAAAATGTATTAAATTTACAAATTTTAATGTTGCATTTGCTTTTTATTTATATTTTTGTTTATTTGCTTATATTTTTTTCAATAGTACATAACTGAAGCCATGTATATTGATGTGATGTAGTTTGTGGCTTCACTGTACATTAATTAAAAAATATTTTCATTAATATACATTAATAATGGAAATTAAGAGATTATATTCAAAATAATTTTTTACTTTTAATATTCCCAGGAAATCATCAATTCCTAATTGATAGTCCCAGGATTATACAAGTTTTTACTATTAATATATATATTAGCTATTTTGTCCTAGTTTAGAATAAATAAAAGATTCATTTCTACTTCTAACCCAAGTTGTTATAAAGACATATCTAGACAGCTTTTTATAGATATGACAGTTAGACAATTTATATTTTCCCTTGACATACTGATAAGTAATAATTCATATTCTCCAGAGAATTGTATATGTTAAATTAAATATTTCATGAATGTAATATGAAGTTAACAATGAAAATTAAGGGATTATGTTCATGCAAATAAAGATAACTTTTACCTTTGATGTTGCCAAATAATCCTTAATTGCTAATTTAATTTAATATATATACAACTTTCTGGAGAAGATGAATTATTATTTGCAAGAGTTTTAAATCTTATAATAATATGTGTTAGAAAAAGATCTATTATATCAGATTAATGGTAAACACTTATTTAGTCAATTAATAATTGTTAGTTTCCCATCAACATCAAAATAAAAAGTTATCTCTATTTTACATATATATATATATATGTGTGTGTGTGTGTATTAAATATTGAAATGGATTTTTAATTTAATAAAAAATGAATATTAAGACATTATATCTATGTAAACAGAGATAACTTTTAACCTTTATTTGATGTTGTCAGGAAACTATCTATTACGTATTGGTATTCCTGAGACTGAACAAATTTTCTCTATTAACCTACATAATAGTTTTTGTATCTTGGTTTACAGAAAGAGAGATTAAGGGGATATTTTCAAAACAGAAACATAAGTAAAAAGAATAGTAAATTTTTATAAGTTAATGCCTTACCTCATACTTCACTATATCACTATTCACTCCCATTATATATACATTTCACACAAAGAAAATCTTTGCTTATCATATAAGCTAGAGGCTTCAAACATAAAGATGTCCATGCTTAAATTGATAGTCCAATTTTTATGTCTGTAAATATAATATATTTAATTTTAAAACTTATATTTATTTGTAATTAAAGATACATCTCAAATGCATTTACCTCTTTAATAAGAAACCACCACAAATCTCACATAAGTTAGGTCCATTTATATCCACATTATGATACATTGTGACTAATATGAGAAGTGCTAATAAATTTAAATGTTGTTTGGATATCTAATCTTCTAGAGTACTCGGTTAAAAAAAATTACACATATATTACTTGTGATGTAATGATTGCTGTTCCATGTAGTGTTTTATTATGATAGAAATTGTCTCCATCTTGAGTTAAAGTGATGCCATGCAGTAGTTGGGTTACAATGAAGTCCCAAGAAGTGTATTAACAATGTTTTAATTCAATTTTTTAAAATAAATTCTGCTTTGCAATTTAATTATCTATACAAATAATTTTTGATAGAGTTAACTTTTATTTTTAGTGTCAGATGCATTGCAGCAGGTTTCTTTACCTACTGTATCTCAAGCCACTTGTAATAGTAAACAGTTTTTACATGATCTTGTAACAGAGAATATGTTTTGTGCCGGATTCTCCACTGGAAAACAAGACACCTGTCAAGTAAATTCTTTATTTATTTATATATATATATATATATATATATAAATAAATAAATAATATACTTATATATGATATATATATATATATATATATATATATATATATATGTCATATTATTATTACTATTTGCAGGATATTCTGTGTAGTGAAAAAGCTAAATGCTGACATTTCATTACAATATCAAGTACTTTCCTCAGAGTGTCCTCTTTCTCAAATCATAAGAATGCACTCTGAGAAAGATACTTGATATTGTACTGAAACATCAGCATTTAGCTTTTTCACTACACGGAATATTCCGCAAATAGTAATAATATTTTTTATATGTGAAAATATTAGAATATATATATATATATATATATCCTAGTCTATTACATGTCAAGTAAACTATTTATTTAATATTTCTTGTTTTATTATTAGTTATTTAAATATATACATATATTAGAGTCTATTTTTTTTTGGAAATTTCATTTTAGGGAGACAGTGGTGGCCCTTTTAGCTGCCAGAATGATGATGACAGTTGGGAAATTTATGGTGTAACTTCTTGGGGTGCAGGATGTGGCTTAAATAAATATCCTGGAATTTATACCAGAATAGCCAATTATATTGATTGGATTCATAAAACAATGAATGAAAATTAATTTCTTGTTGTATTTAGATTTTTTTAACTTTTTTTTTCTGATTGTATTTTATTGTTTTTCAAATAAATTTTTTATTGTTACTTTACAATTTTATGTTTCAAAGAAGAACTTTATTGATGACCAAACGGTTACATTTGTTATAAGCCATTCTATATGTTTACAATGCTAGTGAAAGGAACAAGTTAAGGTATACTTTACATTTTTATATGCAAATTATTTATTAATTTATACAAGCACTTTGTAAAATAAATTATAAGTAAAAATGCCAACATGCATTGAAATGAAATCAAATGGAAAAACTGAACTAATTCTAATGCATTCTGACTGTAAACTGCAGTCATTTTAATGTTCTGTATGGCCTGATGTAATTATAGAGAGACAGACTTTGAAGCTCAAATTCCACAGATCGAGGCCCAGTGCTGTCATTACTCGTTCTCAAAACTTATTATAAACTCCCAAGTAATAAAATCATTTGATTATTTTTAATTATCTTTTAAATATTGCCCTAACAATAACAGACACAATTAATTCCCTGATAATATTTAAAACTATTACTTTAATTTCAGATGAAAGTTTTATAACATTTAATCCCCAATGCTGGCCACCATTTTAAAGTAATTTATTTTGCATCATTTTTGAAAATCATATTTAAAAACACTTCACATTAGCAACTTTATACAATAATCAAATATTATTCTATCCATAGTTTAAATTAAGTTGTACTAATTAAATATTTACAATATTTCAAAAAATAAAAATAACAGTATACACCTGGGTCTCATTTTACATGGATTTATTTAACGCGATTTTGAAGTTACGCGATTCATGTTTCTTCGGAAGTCGAACTCCGATAATGCACTATTACTTTAAATAATAAATTTTGCGCACTTACGTCATATTGAAAGTAATAGCACATTATTGTAATTCAACTTTCATCTTAGTAATTTCAATATTTTCAGTGCTTTATAATAGTAAGATTTTATGCAAGAATGAAATTAAAATCATGATTTCCACATTTTATGTATACACACATTAAATTTTACAAGATTATAATGGAAATTTGTTCAAACATTGTGTGTGTTAATTTTGCATTTTAAATCACATTCTGTTTTTGCTTTTTAAAAAAGAACGTAATCAATTATTAATCATTTAGTGTCCGTAAGTTTATTTTTAAAAGGTGAGTAGTAGCAGTGGGCACAATTAAATTTGACAATTAAAAATTAAAATCTGATTTTTAATTGTAATTAACAATTTAAAAATTATGTAAGGCGACCTGAAATTAATGTGATGTGAAACGAAATTTGATTTTTAAATGGAATTGAAAATTAAAAAATTAAAGACAAAAATAAGAATTTAATTTTTAGTTGTTAGATTAATTACTAATTACGTTGTCACCAGAAAACCATTAACACAACATGAGAGTGAAGTTGGTGCTAGTTGTATTTCCTCTTGTGAAGAATCTGATTTTTTACCAGTTTGCAAACTAACCTGTTTATCGGCAAATAGCGATAATAATTAAAACGTGTATAAAAAAATGTAAATTACTGTAAATTATGCATAAAAATATATTGTTTTGAATAAAATTAAATATTATAGTTAAAAAAAGTTTGTCTTGTATCAATTTTTTTCAAATTTGAAATTTTTTATTAGTCATATTTTATTTCCTTATTTTTTTTTTTGTGCCAATTTTAAAGTAATTTTAAGTTGGTGCTTTGCTTTTATGCGATTTTTGAAAAATCAGTCCGTATCCCCCTTTTTCAAGGTAAGTTACATCTATTTTTGTGCGATTTCTTTTGTGCATGTTTTCTGAGGAACCTATATATCGTGTAAAATGAGACCCAGGTGTATTATAAATAAGCAAAGCAGTGGAGTTCATTGTGATTACAAAGACAGAAGGTGGAGTAGTTGAATTTTCCTTTGAGAATCAACATATAAATGTAACCAAATAATTGAAATAAAAGCATTACTTTTAGAAATTTAATCCTGTTTCTTTTTTGTTTTAAATAAATTATTTAAATTATTAAAATAATCTAGTATTGAAGTGCTGAAAATAAGTTTAAGAGATTGATCAAGAGAAAATCGCTCCTGAACTGATCCTGCAGATCATATATAAAACTACATGCCCCCAATATAATTGCCACACAACCTACTATGGAGAAACTAAGATTAATATTGCCATTAGAGTTGCACAGCACATATATCTATACAACAGAACTAAAAGTAAGACAAAAGGGGCTCAATATTTGCTGAGCACAAAAGGACTGCTGGCCGCACCTTTTAACCAACAACATCCAAGATTATCTGCACTGAAAGAAATGATGCTAAACATAAAGTCAAAGAAGCCTGCTATATATTAAGTGACCCCACAGCTATAAACAGAAGAGAAGCTTGCTTTTGCATTTCCAAAAAATGGATGCTATAGTCAATTTGCATAAATTTACATAAGGCTTTATTACAAGCATTTCTCAAGTAATGAGCTATGATTGTGGGAACTTAGACTTCCCAAAAGTGCTCAGATGTGTAATTAAGATTATTAATTACTACACTATATAGTTTCATTACATATGGTAAAGCACAATTATAGAGTTGTAGATTTAAATTTTTTATTTTATTTATTATTTCTGTTCTGGTCTTCCTGACTGTACCACTTTATCAAAGATATTTCAAATACCTTGTCAATCAAAAATTAAATACCAAAAATTATCAATAGATTTGTTAACATTTCAAAATTCTAAAGAAGTTAAACATATAATAACAACATTCCACTCTTCTTACACTTTAAAGCAAAATATATTTATTAATTTTACAGTTTCGACTGTTCCTAGCAGTCTTCATCAGAGTAAAAATAGATAATAAGATCTGATGAAGACTGCTAGGAACAGTCGAAACTGTAAAATTAATAAATATATTTTGCTTTAATGTGTAAAAAGAGTGGAATGTGGTTATATGTTATATAAAAAAGCAAAAATAAAGAAGGAAAGAGGAAAAGAAAGTTATTGAAGGTTAAACATATATGAATGAATATAAAAATATTTAAATATTAAGCAAAAAACAGATCAAAATAGTCCTTATACCTTACTGACATGTGATAATTTTAATAAAAATATTTTTAATAATATTTGAATAGCAAATTTCTTGTACTGCAGTAAATAAGTTATTCAAGATGGAAGATAAGCTGCCGCAAGTTAATATAAATATTTTTAAACTGCTCTCACAACACTGCAGAATAATTTTATAAAGCATTATCTGGAACGAAATAATTTATTTCTACAGAATTAAAAAACACATGCTATTAACAATGTCATGGTGGTAATGAAAGTGATGCTATGAGGAAATGTTATCAGAGAATAAAAACAGTGTTTTTTATGCATAAAGATCTCGCACCAATGATACAGTGATATAATTCTCTAAAAATATTGCATGTAATTGGTATAATTTAAATAAATCATCTAATATAAAGATGAAAAATCTGTGACACATTTACACATATGATGCATTGTGGTAATAAATGTAGTACATAGTAGAAATCCAAAGTAAGCCTAATTCTTTTACAGTAATATTGCTTTCACCAAACATTTTTCATTAGTATTCAGAAACAAAAATAATTGTAATAAAATTTCAAATTCGGTGAGTTGAAAATAAAAATTATTTATTTGGTCATTCTGGAGGTATACTTTTAAAAATTGTCTAATCTTGAGATCCCTGACTAGAATGAGTCTGTAACAATATTTAACTTTCATATTGTAGATGCGTTTCATAAACCTTTTTGAATCGTTTTTATGTAAATCATCTAGGAGCAAATTACTGATGTACATTTGAAACAATCTCATTAAAAGAATTTTTACATTTTGAATTACAAGTGTCAAATTAGCTCAACAGACATCTTTGACACCATCCACTTTAGATAAATGTAGTAATGACTCTTATTAATCTTGTACTAAACTAGAGATTATCTCTAGCACAGATATAAACTTTAAATCTCAGTTAAACATTAATATATCTAATTTTTAAAAATTAAACCCACAAACACATGGATTTATTAACATTTCTTTTTTCCATGTGTAATATCTTTATAAATATATTAAATAACCTCAATAATACCACATATTTTCTTAAATTGATATAAATAAAGATACAATAAAAGTGAAATGACCTCCAATAATCTTATTAAAGTAAGTAATATTTACATTTTTATAGTACAATATTATGTTAGAGGAAAAATACTCTAAATATTATTTATATATATTTGCATACTTTATATAAAAAATTAATCATAGGCAAAAGCTGGTATCTAAACATATGCATGAAAAAATTTGTGCATTGATCATAAAATGTGTTCTAATATTTATGATTAAACTACATTACATTTCTTTTACACCTTGTATACCATAAAGTCTTATGAAATAAAGTATTTCTGAACAATTAATTGAATTATCCAAACATTGAATTTTAATTTAAAAAAAAAAAAATGAATGAAATAAAATAAAATAAAGTTCCAAATTAATTCGCAACAAAATTCAGTACACAGTCATTAGATTTTAAAAATTGTTATTTCCATTTTCCTAAGTTTATTTTTTAGTTCCATTATAAATATATGTAAATTAATTAGCAAATGGGAATTCATTATATAAATGAAATTAAATCCGCAGCCAATGTGTATTGATGTTCAGCAACCAATCAGACCGATTATTTCATCTGTCATGGTTGCTTTACATTACAATTTGACTGTGGATTGGGATTCGCCCAGCAGAACTGGTCTTATTTGCTGCTTTACATCAATACACATTTGCTGTGGATTCAACTTCATTTATATGATGGGGATTCCATTTATTAATTAATTTACATCAATATTAAGCCATTAAAAATATTAAATTTAAATATATATACTGGACTCAATTTGAGGGTATGTAATTTCAATTTTTTATTAACTTATTTCAAAGTTATAAATAAAATCTTTATCGTATAACAGTGATGAACTTATGGCACGTTTGATTTTTTTACTAGAACACAAACTATTTCTATATAATTTTCCATGCTTTAAATTATTCAATATTTTTTTGTTGCTAAAATCTGTACTAATAAAAATTTAGTATCAAAAACAGGTTTATTTAACTATGTTTACAATAAAGAAAAAATTATAAAATAACATTAAATTTGGCAATACATTTATAAACCATTAAATTACTTAATGTCCAATATTAATAAGATTCCATGTGGAATTTGCTATTAGGTGAGGAGCTAACTTCAAATCTCTTTCTTTGATATCTTTTAATTTTTGTAAAAAAATTAATGTTGGATCAGGTATAACAGACTTGAAGATTATGAAGCATCTGACAAACCATAGACAGAAAGTGATGAAAGTTGCACTTCTTATAATTGCAAAATCCCCATAAGCAAAACCTTTTATGAGTGTGTTGATAATTGGATGTTTTGGTGTATAAATTTTATTAATCAATATTCTACAGCCCTGAAGAGAGGAACAATTGTTGAAAATGTGAAATATGGTATCGTCCTCCCTATGGCAGAGTGAGCAAACAGGGTCCAAAGATGAAAAACCTCTATACATCACAAGAAAGTGGCTTGTTGGAAGGGCATTGAGATTTAGCTTTAGAAGAAAGTCCAAATATTTTGGCTCTAGATTACATCTTTTATATTTCTTTATAATGGCAAAGTTTGTACAGGTAAGAATGCTATGATCTGGGATAATTGTTGAAAAAAAAAGAAGATAGGCATCCCAATAACGAAGTTTCGTTGGTTTTAATTGAGTTAAAGGTGTGAGAATTTTTGAAATGTCAATTAAGACTTGTGTCAGCCAACCATCATTAATTGTAAACTAAAGATAAAATAAATAAATATAATATATTAGAATTCAATTTACAGTTGAACTCTGATTAGAAGCAATAAATTATGATATTTTAAGTCAAATAAAGTGATATTCGTATACTGTGGTATCATATTATATAAACCTGTCAAATGATTCCGATAAAATTAGAAAGTAAACTCAGTAAAATATTTCATAAATCTTTAAAGTATTTTTTTTCAATTCTAAAGTAAAAGTAAACAAATGGTTTTCTGTCCTAATCTTTTTTCTCTAAATTTGTTGACACCATTCATTTTTTTAATGTAATCAAAATCGCAAACAAAGGAATGAAATGTTTAAATCAATGCCATCAAATGATGTTTTTTTTTGCTTGAAGTTTTGCTATAAAAGTGAAATGTAAGGATACTAATATGTTTTAACATAGAATAAATCTTTGATTTATAAAATTATTAAAGCTCATTTAAATTTACTTTTAAATAAATTTGTTACCATTATATTAATATGACTAATGAAAATAAGACAAAAAATTTTAAGCAGTAGAGAATTTTAAAATTGGTGGGCTGATGAATTATGGAATGATTAACAAAGGCTTCAAGGCAATATGTGTTATATTTTTGGAACAGTTGTATTGAGAATATCATTGGTAAAACGGCATTATGAGACCAATCATAAATCGATCTGTGGAAAAAGTAAAGATGAACAAAAAGAATATATTACCCAAGCATTTAAAAATATAAACATTCAATCAACATGTATAATGAAATTTATTGAAAATAATTCAAATATAACTGCTGCTAGTTTTTTTTATTTCAAATGTAATTGCCAAACACGGAAACCTTTTAATGCTGGAGAATATATGAAATAAGCTTGGATGAAATGGGCACCAGTTCTTTTTGAAGATTTTGAAAACAAAGCAAAAATTATTCAGAGCATAAAAGATTTACTATTGGTTAGAAATACAGTTAAAGAAGAATCCTGCAAATATCTAACACCATAACTTACCAACAAAAAAGTGATATAAAATCTCTAGTTTAATTTCTCCCTGCCTTGATGAAAGTACAGACATAAATGGATCAGCACGTTTGGCTATTTTTATTCGCTATTGTGTTGGGAATAAAATCAAAGAAAATTGATCCGTTTAACCTCATTAGTAACAACAACAAAAGGAATATATATTTTCAAAGAAGTTTCAAATGTATTTTCATTGAAAAAAAAATAGATGTTGCCAAAATTGTATCAGTAACTACAGATTGTGCTTCTGACTGGAAAAGAAAATGGTTTTCTTAGTTTATTTACCAACAGTATTGGACATTCAATTTTGGGTTTTCATTGCATTATACATCAGCAGATTTTATGCACAAAGGCCAGCTTTAAGTCACTGGATGAGGTTATGAATGTTGTGACTAAGTTAATCAATTTTATATCTACACATTGAGTGAGATAAACTCAGTATACAATGGTTTGTGAACAACAATGTTTGATGGTTAAATCCAGGAAAAGTTCTTCAAAGATTCATTGAGTGTTTAGATAAAATTAGACTGTTTTTATATAGTGAGAAAATCATTGAAAAATACAATGAATTAATTGATGTTGAATGATTTTCAAAATCAATGTTTTTTACTGATATGTGTTCACATATAAATGAATTAAATGTGAAACTGCAAGGTTATAATAAGACAATTGTTGTCATGTTTGATTTGATCAAAGCATTTCAAGTTAAATTACAAATTTTCAACCATGATGTTATTTCTTACACTTTAAAATATTTTCCAAATCTAAAAAAGTTCTTGACTGATTTAGAATCTCATGAGAATCCAAATCAAGTAAAATTGATGCAAGACTTGATTTTTTTTTTTAAGATTTACACAGTTCAGACAATTTTCAGAAATATCAAAATTTATTTTATATCCAGACATAATATCAATGGATAGTCTCAAGTTAGAAAATTTTAAGTGGGTTAATTTGGAAGATATGGAAATGCAATCAGTCGATTTTCAATCCAGTTCTATATAAAAACAAAAATTTGTTGATTTGAGGAATGAGTTAGAAACAATGGGAAAGAATGCTGAAGAGGAACTATTGACTGCCTGGAATGCTACTCCTAAAAAATTTAATTATTTAAAAAAGTGACCACTATATTACCAATTTTCTCCTTTACACATGCATGTAAACCATTGTTTTCAGAAAGAAATTAATTAAAGACAGTTTGAGAAATAGATGGATATATGAATCTAGTTCAGCATGTACATTATTAAAAATTACAATAATTTTAATATGTTTTCCATGTAAACATTTATTTTTTCAAATATTACTATTTGCTAATTTGTATTTCATTGTTGTGCTAATATTTATTTTTTAACTTAGTTTAATAATTTATTTTGCCTTGTACTTTTGATATGCTATTTTAAAACTAGAATATTTTAGTATAATTTTAATTTTTTATTATGGTAATTTTTGGCAGTATTTTCTAATTATTAATATTTTTTAATATTTTACTTTGAAAGTTATTTGACTTTTTATATTTGATCATTACATTTTTTTGGTTATTTCAAAATTATTAAAATTTGCAAAATATTGTTTTTGATATAACATATTTTAAAAGTAAAATATTTAATATTGTTTTTAATTTTTTAGCTATTTTTTTATTTCTTAATAACTAATACTTGTTAAATATTCATTTTTGATTTCTTTTTTTTACCATGTGATTCACTATTTTTTTGTCATTTCTTAATTACTAATATTTTTAATAGTTGTTTTCAATAGTTATTTGGATTTTTGGGGGACCATTACAATTATTTCTATGATGATTGTGGAGAGTTTTTTTTTTTTTTTTGATAAACATTGCAATTTTTTTAAACTGTATTAGTCAAAATAATTGAAACACTTGGTATCAATGAATGAGGGTAATATCTGATATCATTGTGTCAGTGATGGTTTGGAGATTCCTCTTAGAAATCAAAATGATGGACACCATATTCTAAATTGGTACCAGTATTGTTGTAGCAATATAAACGATCTGTTTTGAATAATTGGTAAAAAAAAATGTAAGAATAATACTTTGATTAAAATTAGAGATCTTTATAAGGTTTCTGAAAGCTTACATATACAATACACTAACAAACACACACATAATGACTTTATACTCTAGAGTTCATAAGAACTTCAAACGCACGAAGTCCTTACACTCCATACTTTGATACTTTTCTATTGCACCAAACGACTTACGCTATATATAGATAGAATCTAGATAATTTGATTTGATACAAAACTTTTTTTTTACAAAGAAAGTAAAATAAATTCTTCAGTATGGCTTTTAATAAGTTACAAAGTTTTTTGAATATCTAACAATCTAGAAATTTCAATTAATTCTAAATCATTCTTTAAATATTCTAGCTTTTTTTTTCTTTCAAAAAATCGGTATTTTATAAATTATTAATATAGCTAGATGTATTTTTTTTTTTTTGAATACATCAGATTTTTTGACTGGAATGTTTTTATGTTTGAAAAAATAATTATTTTGGAAAAATATACCATACAACATAAACATATTTGAAAATATACTTACTAAGATATAAATATTTGAAATGCAGGCACTCTTCACATATCTGGAGCCTAATTGTAAATATAGGAGATTTGAACGCAGACTTTCAAGCACCCTTCAACTATCCATACTATCTCATCTCACTGATACACATGTCCACATACATTTAAAAAAGATAAATAATCACCAATATACATATTTCTATGAAGATTTGCTATCTTAATATAAAACTGAGCACTGATTATATATATGTGTGGGAGATGATAATCTGGACCAACTTATGAATGCTAGTTTAGCATGAAATATGTATATTGATGATTATTTATCTTTTCTACATGTATGGGGTCGTGTGTGTCAGTAGTATGAAATAGTATGGATAGTTGAAGGATGCTTGAAAGTCTGAGTTCAAATCCTCCATATTTATTAATATATATATATATCATTGGGAAACGAGTACGGACAGTCCAACTACAAGGTATAGGGATGAATTTTACAATGATTATATAATCCAATCTTCCATCCACAGATTTATCCATATATAGAGCATACTGATTTATTTGTTTAGTATTAATTTGGTATTTTTTAAAAGAAACCTTTCCTTTTTGAAGTACTTCAGCATCATGTTTAATTGCTTATCAATATATTTTATTTTCTGCCATATCTTTATAACAGAAATGATTAGCATTGTACTTCTTTAGAATGTTTTTGAGATGATCCTTATAATGTAAATGGTGTACATTTTCCACAAAAACTATACTTAAGTTTATCATAAAACATCTTTTTAGAATATCTTGCATTATAAATTCGTTTGACATATAACAGTCCAATTAAATGTGATTTTACAGTAGTGAACTTTATAATACCACATCCAATGATATTTAAATATAAAGGAGAAATTATGGTTTCTTTTAATAAAAAGAGTTTATAAATACCTCTGATTGCAATTAGTTATATTTTACTAATTGATCGATTTATATTTCATATATCAAGTGATGACAATATTAAAATAAAATTTGTAATATTTAAACACATAGTAAATATACTTAATCTAAATGTAGTAAGACAAGATTTGAACCCAGACCTTTAAGCCACCTTCAGTCATTCACTCTATCTGATACTACCGATAAACATGACCACACACGTGCGAAAAAGATAAATGATCTCCAATCACTGTATTTTGTGCTGGACCAGCACTCATCAGTTGGTTCAGATCATCATCTCCCATGTATATATATATAATATCAGTGCTCTATTTACATTAAGACAGCAAATCTTCAAACATTTATGGACAGACTTCAATCTCTCCACTCTCCAACTCTTCAGCCATCCATATCATTGAACATCTGATGATGGAAAGTTCAAGTTGACCATAATTCAGTCTGACTATTCATATGTAGGACCTTAAAACCATTTTAAATACACAGAAGATGGATGGACAGCATTTAGGCTAAATTTGTAATATGAAGTGCATATATTAAGATTATTTTTTTTTGTATGTGTGTGGTTATGTGTATCGGTTGTATAAGATTGAGTGGACGACTCAAGGAGGCTTGAAGATCTGGGTTCAAATTTCCTCTAATTAACATAAAATATCTAAATAATAATTTTTTTAATAATAAATAAACTTACACCTATTAATATCCTTTCTACTCAATACTATACCATAAACTACTCGAATATAACTATTTAAATACAATAGATTTTATTTATAAAGCTTCAAATTATTATTTCCATTATTAACTGAAACACACAGGCTTATTATATACCTGTGTCTATATATGTAATATACAGGGTATATGAGCACAGACTTTCACATGACCCATCACTCTCCACACTATCTCATAACACTGAAACACTTGACCACATATATGTTGAAAAGATAAATAATCACCAATATACGTATTTCATGCTAAACCAGCAATCATCAGTTGGTCCAGATTACCATCTGTACACATATATGTCATAAGTGCTCAGATATATATTAAGATAGCCAAACTTCATACTTTAATGGACAGGCTTCAATCTACTCCACACTCCAACTCTTCAACCATCCATCCAATTGAAAATCTGATGATGGATGGCTCAAAGGCCACCCTGAGGGCGAGATTCTTGTCACACCCACGTATTTCCAATTAAACCTGTTAATGGTCTAAGATCGTACTAATACACTTTAAAAGATACTTCTATTATTTAATTATAGTTATTTGTAGTGTTTTCAAACAGTTATGATTATGACTATAACTAAATTGTTTTTAATACAGCGCAAGGAAAAAGAATTTTGGTGATATATTTTGATCTCTAAAGTGATTTTTTACTTCGATATCTTTCTGGTAGTTGTGTTTATGCAGAAACAGCGCCTCTAGCGGTGGGAACAACTACCATATTTCCTTATTTTTTGAAATTATTATTTTCTTTCAATAAGTTGATACTATTAACTACTTTTATTATTACGTTGTTATAAATATGTATGGAAAATAAAAAAATTAAGTATACATAAGCATAGATTTCAAGTAACAGTTTGAGCAAGTTACATTCTCTGACTTTTGTTAAATTCAGTTTTCTCATATATTTAATTAAATACGGCAAAAATTTTGGATCATAACATGTCACCATCCAATGACGAATACATTCGAATCAAGCTTGTTTGATAATTCTATTCATAAGTTTGTAAAATTATATAATTGTTACTGTAATTCTTAATATAAAACATCACATGATCACTATCTCTTATACTAAGACATAATTGTTATTAAACAAGGCAAAACTTTTCATACAGTAATGCCACCCTGTGTCAACCAAAGTAATCAATGGATGCCAGAAGACTTGTGCATAAAATTCCTATCTAGTGTCTACTCATCAAATATCCCCAGACTAGTTTCTGGCTTGAGACCTTTGTCAATGAGGAGCCTTGGATCTGAGAGCACTGCACCTAGACTTCTCAGATCCAAGGCTCCTCACTGACAAAGGCCACAAGCTAGAAACTAGTCTGGGGCTATTGTATTAGTAGGTACTAGATCGGGATTTTATGCACAAGCCTTCTGGCATCCATTGATTACTCTGGTTGGCACAGGGTGGCACTACTGTATGGAGAGTTTTGCCTTGTTTAATTCTTAATATCTCAATAAGATTTAACTGCAAAAAAAATCTTATTTTTATAGTAATTTAGATTTCTATACTACTTATTATTATTTCAAAAATAAACTTTATTTATACTATAAATCAAATACAGAAGGTTATACAGAAATACAACTCGCAATCAAGTATAGTGCAAATAGTTAATCCAGATTTACAAAGCATAGACGAATTGCATGTAGAATTTCCAAGGAATTGAAACATATTATACTAAATAAAGAATCGTTAACAAGATTAACCAAAATGGCATTAGATAAAAATAACTTGTCAAGACTATAGTGGCTTTTCAAATAAAGCCTACTAAAATAACAATTTCAAACTGATATGATAATTATGAATAAAGTAAACCCGACATGATATGAAGTACAGTACAAGATAAATAGAAGATTGCAAATGAATTTAATTTATATGGTTTATTTAGAGTTACAAAGGTTAGACAAACCAGGCTACAACTTGTGCAACTTAAAGACTGAATGCATATTATACTAAATTTATAATGACTAACAAATTTAAACAACATAACATTACGTTATGCATAACTAGTAAAGACTACATGGGCTCACAATATAAACCCTCTGGGATATGAAGTACACTATAAATACAATCAAGGACAAAATTTATCTTTAACATAACAGATGTTTCCATTATTTTTGACCAATCTCTATGTGTTTTAGTAAAGTTTAAAATTTTATTAAGACAAGAATTTTCAATTAATTATATAAACAACGCTGTTAAAAGACTGAATTTTTTTTTGTTTGTTTGTTTTTTCAAAAAGATAAGATTTAAATTAAAAGGAATTTTTTTTTTTTTTTTTTTACAAATTTTAATCAACAACTATGGCTAACAAAAAAATAATTTTTGTCTTATTCATTTCTGGTTCCTTGATAATCTCTTCACGTACAGGTAAATTCTTATTAAATATAATTTAATAACAAAGTTCTATGGCTCGTGTAATAAGTTTATTATTTATTAAAAAAGTGTATTCTAGAAATTTAAAAATAGAAAGTTGGCCACTTTGCCAGATCTGTAATAGAAACTAGAAAATAATTGCTACAATTTAAGACAACTTGATTTTAAACAAAACTGATAGTAAGACTTTACTAAAGTATGCCTAACTGAAACACAGACTTATTATATACTTGTGTCTATATATGTACATCCCTTGTATATGTATTAAATAGATTATGTCCTATACACGAGGGGTCAGATTGACCTTAGGTCAACATGGGTGTGACAAAAATCTCAGCCTCAGGGGAGCATTCCATCATCAGATTTTCAATTGGATGGACGGTTGAAAAGTTGGAGTGCGGAGTAGATAGAAGCTTGTCCATTAAAGTATGGGGATTGGCTATCTTAATATATATCTGAACACTTATAGCATATATATGTAGAGATGGTAATCTGGACCAACTGATGATTGCTGGTTTAGCATGAAATACGTATATTGGTGATTATTTATCTTTTCAACATACATGTGTTCAATTGTATAAGTGTTATGAGATAAAGTGGAGAGTGGTGGGTCGTGGTAAAGTATGCGTAATAATAATAATAAAAATGTCGGAATAGTGAGACTGGCATTAACTAAATACCTTTGCTAAATTATATGAGCAATTAAAAATTCATGCAAATTTTGAGAGTTTAAAGTTATAAATAATAACCAATTACATAGCATATTTTTATTGATTTTGTTTTGTTACTATTATTATTTATTTTTATTCGTTTTATTATCTTTTTACAGCAATACCGCATTCATTTGTACACACTATGTTTCTAAGAAAATATATATATATGAAAATATATTCTACCAGATAAACAATTATCAACTTATTTGATATTTTACTAAGTTAAGCTTTCGATAAAACCGATCTTTGTTAAAGCGTGAGTACAATGAATATTAACATATACATTAGCATATCCACATGCGTATGTCTTACTTTGAGGAAGATAAGCCGCATCGAAAGCCTGGCTCAGAAAAATAACAAATATTGTTTAAAATTTACTACTAAAATAGTTGACAATTGTCTTTATACTCTGGTAGAATATATTCTTACATATTAGCTATGGTATATACATGTTATATGATTTATTTTTACATTTATAGTTAGAATGGATTTGAATTCAGACTTTTACATTCCCTACAGCTATCCACTCCATCTTATACAACTGATACACCAGACCACATACATGTGAAAGAGATTAATGATCTCCAATATACATTTTTGTACTGAACCAGCACTCATAAGTTGGTCCAGATCATCATCTCCATGCACATATATAATCAGTGTTCAGTCTATATTAAGATAGCAAATCTTCCAACATTAATGGACAGACTTCAATCTTCTTCATTTACCAACTCTTCAGCCGTCCATATCATTGATATTCTGATGATGAAACACTCAAAGCCTTTGTTGATGTCAGTATTATTGTCACACCCATGTTGAGTTTAAGTCAATTTAATCCTTCATATGTAGGACATTAATATGTCCATTTAAAATCCTCATAAGAGGAATTGGAAGCATACAGTCTGAATATGTGATATTTAAACACAAATATTTTGTTGATATTAAACTTAATGTAATTAGAAGGGATTTGAACTTAGATTTTCAAGGTCATTATAGCTATCCACTCCATCTTATACAATTGATACACATAACCACATACATGTAAAAAGGATAAACAATACATGTGAACAAGATATATATATATATATATATATATATTTGTGCTATTAGTGGTCCAGATCATCATCTCCCACTCACATATATAATCAGTGTTCAGTCTATATTAAGATAGTAAATCTTCCAACTAAA
The DNA here is from genome assembly GCA_028023455.1 of Epiperipatus broadwayi. Classification (NCBI taxonomy): domain Eukaryota; kingdom Metazoa; phylum Onychophora; class Udeonychophora; order Euonychophora; family Peripatidae; genus Epiperipatus; species Epiperipatus broadwayi. Next base: position 862,816 of record JAQFVV010006430.1, read on the forward strand.
TTTAATGGCTAGGCTTCAATCTTCTCCATCTTGACAACTCTTCAGCCATCCATATGACTGAAAATCTGATGATGGAACATTTAAAGCCCTTATTGATGCCAATATTATTGTCATATCCATGTTGACTTTAAGTCACCCTGATCACTCATGTATAGGACCGTAATAAGTCTATTTAAATACACAAAAGAGAGATGGCAGAATATATGCTGAATATGTAATATTTAAAATATATTGTATATACTGAACATAATGGAATTAGAAGGATTTGAACTCAAATCATCAAGCTCTCTACAGCTATCTAATCTATGTTTTACTATTGATCTTCAGTATACCTATTTTGTGTTGATCCAGCACTCATAAGTTGGTCCAGATCATCATTTCCCCCCACACATATGTAATCATTGCTTAGTCTATAGAAAGATAGCAAATCTTCCAACTTTAATGGACAGATATCAATCTTCTCCATACTCCAACTTTTTATCCATCTACATCATTGAAAAATCTGATGATTAAATGCTCAAAGCTCTTGTTGATGCCAATATTATTGTCATATTATTGTCGTACCCATGAGCAGAATTCAGGCTGAATCTGTAATATTTAAATACAAGTATACTGAAATATACAGAACCTTAGATGTAATTAAAGGAGATTTGAACACAGATTTTCAAGCCTCTTTTGGCTATCCCACTCTATCTTAAATAACTAATACACATAACAACATACATGTGAAAAAGATAAATGACCTTCAGTTGTATAAGATGCAGTGATTAACTGTAAAGAGTTTGAAGGTCTGAGTTCAAATCCTTCTAATTACAACAAGTTCAGTATAGACAATATACTTCTTTTTAAATATTATATATTCAGCCTGTGTTCTTTTCATCCCTCTTCTGTATATTTAAATGGACATATTAAGGTCTTATACCTGAGAGATCTAAATAACTTAAAATCAACATGTGTATGGCAATAATATTAACATCAACAAGGACTTTGAATGTTCCATCATTAGATTTTCATTGATATGGATGGCTAAAGAGTTGGAGAGTGGAGAGGATTGAAGCCTGTCCATTAAAATATAAAGATTTTCTATGTTAATATAAATTGAGCAGTGATTGTGTATGTGTGTGGGAGATGGTGAGATGGATCAACTAATGGGTGCTGTTTCAGCACGAAATAAATATATTGGAGATCATTTATCTTTCTCACATGTATGTGGTCATGTGTATCGATTGCATAAGATGGAAGATAGCTGTAGGGAGCCTAAAATCTGAGTTCAAATTCCTTCTTATATTTAAATATATATTATATTTTGAAGAAATACCAATGCTACTTTAAATTTTATTGAATGTATATGGATGGCACTTACAAGATTAAATATGAGTTAAGCATAGTATATTATTAAATCAACTGAAAAAAAAAATTTTTAGTTAGGGGTAACACATTTATAGCATAATATTGAGAAGTTATTATCTAATATTATGCTCTATTTAAAAAATAAATAAATAATACTTTACAACCATAAACAATATAAAATTTCATTTCAATCTGCTGAGGATAACACGATTATATTTATTATCTTATAAGAAAAACCAAGTAAGTAAAAAAAAAAAACTTGCTTGGATTTCTGTTTACAATCGTGTAGGTGCACAATCCAAAAATTAAAACCTTTTTGTTTTGAATAATAATTTTATTAAATAACTTTAGAAGTGGGTTTATCTTTAATATTTGATTTATTAGATAATTGTACATTTCCCAAGTACCTATAAATTAATTGCACATTAGCTGGTTCTTTTATTTATGAATTTATTACTAGTAAAAATAGTAGGATATCCATGGAAATTATATAAATATTTTACTTGCATATCGCAAAAAAAAAAAAAAAAGTTTGATTATAGTAGTTGCTTGAAATTGCAAATACATAGTAAAAGTAATATGAGAAATAAATTATTTTGGGAAATAGCAGCATGTGTGTGAGGGAGATGTTTGGTTGTAAGAAAAGATACGCTAATTGAAATAACTATTTTGTTGTTTATTACTAATTTTAGCTCATTATAGGAAAGATGAATAGAAAAGACCAGAAATTTATGACTTATTAATACTACTACTACTATTATTATGATTATTATTAATATTACTGTTAGTACTAATGATGGTCATACAAATTTGTGTGTAAAACATTTTTATTAGCAACAATTAAATGTTTTTAAACAAAGCTTTTTGAAAGCTATTTACCACGAAGAAAAAAATAATAATAATAACTAAATTGTGATAAAATAACTTTTATATTTTACTATTTTATTTTTAAAACGAGTTCATATTAGTATATATATTAACTTTATACATCACATATAAAAACATTATGCTTCGCATTTAAAATCTAATTTAATATGGTATATTTAGTAAATACTAACATACTTCGTTGATTAATTATCCGTATTTAAATGCTTTATTACATAGGAAGTATATCCTTATTGAAGTTTACGCACTTGCGAACAAGTAATCTTAGTATATACTATATTAATTTCGGGGAGATAAAATCTATTTTTTCCATCAGTATTCTTGAAACTATTGAATAGAATAGCAATATATGTGTCAGAAAATTGTCTTTTTTTCCCCATGTGTCATAGCATCGGCCGGGAAGCGAACCCGCTAACCCGGGACAACTTCTTGTAAGTCTGATGTGCTGACCTCTCGACCACCAATGCTTGTCTTGCATCTTAATAGCCATATAAATCACTGAACTGATGTTATTGGAGAGAATTAAATTTGAAATTAAATTATTAAAAAAAAAAGAACTATGATTAATAATATATACACATTTATTATTTTTTGTTAGTGAAGCAATGAAAATGCTTGAATTATTTAATAGGTTCTACTATTTCTATTTTCAATAATTAGCATAATCATTGTAAAACAAAAGAATAGAGAAGAGGGTGAAATTATCCACTCACCCATTTGTTTACTGTTCTTATATAGAGAAGAAAGACACTTATATGCCTTATAATACCTTGAGGAACGTCAATTATATATTTGTATTTTTTAATAATTAAATGCATCTATAGAATAAAATGTATTTTTTTTTAAAATTATAAACACACTTCTTATCTCATTTCTTTCCTTTAAACCTTCTATTTACTGTCCAGTAAAACATTAATACAATGATTGTGTGCAGTTAGCTTTAGCTTCCCACACATTTTATTTGTTTTACACATTTTCTGTCAGACATAAATGTTTGCATAGACAGAATTGCATTCGAACTCGTCCTCAAAAAGTTTATAAAATTTCATGCCCATCTCCAGTGTGTGGAGTGGCATACTACAGGAGAGTCTCCAAACTAATGCCAATATTGTTATCACACCTATCAACATGAAATTTCGGAATTCTATCATCAGATTTTCAATAGTATGGATGGCTGAGGTGTTGGAGGTTGGAGTGGATTGAAGCCTGTTCATTAAAGTATAAGGATTTGCTATCTTAATATAAACTGAGCACTGATTGTATATATGTATGGAAGATGATAATCCGGACCAACTGATGAGTGCTGGTTCAGCACGAAATATGTATATTGGTGAGTATTTATCTTCTGCGTGTGTGTGGTCATGTGTATAAGTAGTATGAAATAGTGTGGATAGTTGAAGTAGCTTTAAAGTTTGAGTTAAAATCTCCCATATTTACAATTGGGCTCCAGGTATAAGAGTGCCTGGTATTTCAAATCTTTTTTATTACAAAATCTATTAGTATCAGAATATAGCTAGTAATAAAATTATTAGATTTAAAAAACATATATAGGATTTATTAGTCTCGTATTATTAATCCTGAAACTAGAAGAAAGTTAAAGGAATTTGAGTATATTAAAATGAAATCATTATATATTTAAGTAATTTCTCCAATCCATTTTCAATTGTTTTTTGATTATGAAGGACTAGAGAAAATTAATTATTTTTACTAATTTTACTTTTATTGTTATTAAAATAAATTGTTATTGTTAAAAAACTTCATTTCTTATTAATTTCTCTACTGTCAGACAAATATTTGGTGTGGTTAATATTTGGAATTTTTTATTATATAGCTGCTCTGATAGAACCAACCAAAATACATCTCTATTAGATTAAGTTATTTATATGTAGGATAGATGTATCAGCAAATATAACTGGGGTTTGCCTTAAGACTTGTGCTTCATGTGAAATTCCTTGAGCATGGTCATCCACTGGTCATTTAATGAATAAATAATCATTTCCTAGAGTATAGTGGCATGAAAAAATCTCTAGCAAGTGTAATTCGATTACTATATATACATAATAATAGTCGGGAAAGAAGTGAAATATTCAGTCTTACTGTATCTTCCATACAGGGCGCCACTAGATCATTTAAACCTAGAAAATTTATAAAGTAGACAGATACGCGCTGTTAAAGATCCAATTTTTACATAGATATTTTACCATCGGCCATAAGCCCTTGCCACTAGCTCACAGAGTAGCAGAGGTTTAAAACATTAAATATATTTCTTTTAATAAATAATAATAAAAGCAATCACTGTCAGTATTAATAACACAAAAAGATTTTATTCATGTATATATATAAGTGACGACACACAAACTTGAAAAATAATTATATAAAAAAATTATGTTTGTTTCATTATTATTTACTATTATTTTTATTTGTTTTAACTTTTATTTTTAATCTTAGAAATGTAGAGTATAGATGAGCTACCCAGACAAAGCATTTAAAAGACTTTTGAACATTTGATTCCAGGCTAAAAGTTCGCAGCCACACCAACGCCCGCTTCCAGATATATATCAGCAACCAATGCAATGTGAACATGTTAGCAGAGAATCATGCCGACAGGAATGTGCATCTAAACAGTGTGATATTATTTGAAGGACATGATTTTCATCTAGTACAGGGATGGGCATCTGTCTAGTGAAGGAATAATGTATATAAATTAATTAAAGAGTGCTACATATGGGGGAGAGTGGTCTTTCTGCCAACTTATAATCCGTTTACAGAGCTAGAAGGGGTCAATGGTGCAGGAAATATGTCTGCATCCATTTCAACAGTATGACTACCTCTTTGGGGTCATGCATTCAGTTGGACTCATCGCCCTATGTGCTAACACATTTCACATTACATTGATGTAAATGTCCATATATCTCTCCACCAGCATTGACCCAACTATGAAACAAATAGTCCGAAATCAAAACCCCCTTTAAAACTAACATATTTAAATGAGTCTAGCAGCCATCTACACTCAACTAACATTTAAATCATTTTATTAATTTAATTCTAAAAAAAAATCTTTAGTTTAAGGTTTTAAAATCATTTTAAAATGACACATTATATTTAACTTATTTTTTTACTACAAATATTATTTAACCTACTTTTCTTTTAAATTCAATAATGCACAAATAACGATATGTGTTTTTATCTTTAAATTTAAGTTTGCAATCGCAAACCCCTACCCTATTACAAACAGATATTAAGCATGAATAAATACAAGAAAAACAATACATATTTTAAGAGATTATGTTTAAAACTTTAGATAAGACTTTTAAAATTTCAAACTTTATAAAAATAAAGTTCAGATTTGATCAAAAGAGAAAGTCTATAATTCATTTTTAAAGGAAAAGAAAGTTCGGAGATTTTAAATTAAAGAGTTTATGTTTCATTTATAAATTTATACTTTCCTTTGTTCGTGCTCATTCCTTTGTGAGGAAGATCTAAGTTTCGCAAGGGCCTTGTTCTTGCAGATGATAACTATTTATGAAGCTTGATGAGTATTTCGGCATACGGCACCAGCAGTTCGATGCTGGGATCCGTGAAGATGAAAGCTGCCTTCAGCCGGCCGCACCGAAGGAAGCGCGATGAAGCTGATTACATTTTTGGTGACGGCAATAACTTTTAAAATATTTATTTTTACTTTCAGCAAATACGAATGAATTCAAAACTTTAATTTTCTGATTCTAATTAATTATTTCTTTTGGATTTTTCTTTTTATAGTCCTCAGGCACATTATCTCTGGAATGCATGGATCTATCAAACATATTTCATATCTATATTTCATTGGTTCATTGAGTTTGTCGCCAAGTAGATTTTGGGTTTGTGGCTAAGTTGATTTTGGGTTTTCCACTGAGGTCTGTGTCTCTATCTCTGGGAGGGAAAAGCAAGTCTTTTGTTTCTATTCCTCGACTCTTATCACTTTCATAATCATCTTTTCAATGGTCATTTTTGCCCTAAGGATCTGTTTGTAATTTTTATTTTTAAGATTAAAAACTCTTCGTTATATTTAAAATTAAAAGATTTTTTATTATATTTTATTTAAACTATAGAAACTTTGCTTCGATTCTACAATTTTTTTTTTAAAGCTTATCTTATTTTAATATTTAAATCAAACATATTAATAAATTAATAATTCGTTATTTGTGCATTTTGAACGTTTGTGCTTTTAATTCAGTATTAGATATTTACAAAACATTAAGTATTAGAATTTAAATGTAACACACACACACACATATATATATATCCCGTTACAATATATATATATATTGTGACTATCCATCTAATCAGATAGTAAATAAATGTAGACATCTGATCATGAATAAAAATAATATATATGATGTTGAGCTTTTATCATTTCTTTGTTTTTAAAATTATATATTTTTATATTTGTTATAAATATCCGAAGTTATTTACGAATATTGAATTTTCTCCTTTCATTTCATAGCTTGATTGTATTGATTATGTTATTAGTAATACTGTACAAATAATCAAAATATTTTGTATGTACTTTATATGGAGCAATACTTTATTATATTTGTAAAATTGTTGACAATTTCATTTGTGCAACATTTTTATTCCGAGTTTCTTCTAATGTTTTAAAAAAGTTTTTAACAAAGTAGAAAGAGCTCTGAAGAAATCTGTTGAATTGTTGACATTGTCAGCCATTTTGCAAGTGTAATGAAATGTTGCATTGTATAAAATATATAAAAGAAATGTTTTTATTATTTATGCTAATAATTTATTTGTAATTGTTATATAGGTATGAGTGAATAAAAATAAATAATTGTTGATTTGCATTCTTTTATGTGTTTACTCTAATTTGTAAATTGATCTCTGCAAACTGGGTTTAGTTGTAAGTGTTAAATAAATTATATCTGATTATCTTAAATTAATTAATCTCATTTTTTTGTAATTTAGTGTAACATGTTTGTAAACAAAAAACAGCATCTTGTTGACTTCATAAATAGTTCAGACATGTATAAACAGAAAAAATTACTAACAGCTAGTTGGAGTTAAGAAACAGAGTTAGAGAAGTCTTAGAAAAGAAGGGAACACATTATCACCATGTAACATCTTTGGATGAGCAAGCTTCTTAGTCTAGCAGAACAGCTCTGTAGTATTTTCAAATAACATCTGACAGCAGAAAGTAACATCTTGAATCCATTTGAGAAGATTGCATTTTCTGTATTGCTATATACAATAAATTAAAATTATTTTTAGATTATACCAAATTCATCACATGATCACCATCTCTTATACTAGCACATAATTGTTTATAGACAAGACAAAACTCTCCATACAGTAGTGCCACCCTGTGACAGCTAGAGTAATCAATGGATGCCAGAAGGCTTGTGCATAAAATCCCTATCTAATGCTTACTCATCCAATATCCCCAGACTAGTTTCTGTTTTGTGGCCTTAATGTATGGGTGCTGAACTGAGTTCAGATCCATATGACTATATAAGCTATTGAGTTTAGATTGAAAATATTTTTGTGTTTTCAATTTCATTCTCATAGTTTTATAGTTAAGTAGAAATAAAAGGTGGTTGCTGGAGGGTTGCATTAGATCCTAAGATCTAGGTGCAGTGCTCTCAGATCCAAAGCTCCTCACTGATGAAGTCCACAAGCCAGAAACTAGTCTGGGGGTATTGTATAAGTAGGCATTAGATAGGGATTTTATGCACAAACCTTCTGGCATCCATTGATTACTCTGGTTGGCACAGGGTGGCACTACTGTATGGAGAGTTTTGCCTTGTTTATTATACCAAGTTAAAAGCTTCCATAAATTTGTTATGAGGTTTCATGATAAAACAATATATTAACTATTTATTATTAAATTCTCAAATACTGGTAATGCATTTGCCAGTAGGTGTCTATTTTATCAAGTAAATGATACAAATATATCTCTGAATTCAATTCTAAAGGTTTGACCTGCCAAATTAGTGACGAATAATTCAGTCTGTTTGTCTATTATTTAATAATTTATTTAATGTATATTGCAAAACTTACTAGAATTTTTTTTTGTTCTTTAATAATTTTCAAGTAAATATTCTTTATTTTATTAATATGTCTTATGTATAAATGTTAATACAGTTACTGATTCATTTAATTTGACCTATTAATAAGTCTTTAATAGTTTCAAGTTAAGCTTATATTAGCAAGATCATTATTTGGGGATTACATGTTTGTTCTTTTATCGGTATTAAGATAAATACATATAAGACTATAATCTTAATACTATGCACCTTGAGTGCTTAATTTTACCATGAGAAGAAGCTCTACAAATCTTAACACAAGATTACAACTTTTATAAAGTTAAGAGTGGCCATCTTATCTTCAACCTACTTTCTAATTATAAAGGCAAATCTAAAGCATTAATGTTTACAACTTTAAATTGATTTGAAATATTTCTAATTATAAGATCTAAATATTAACTCACTGTGAATCAAAAGATTTCATGAATGTTGATTTCAAAATGAGTTAATCGACTTAATTAATGAAGAAGTCATAATCTTATGTTAAAATTTGTAGAGGTCCCTCTCGTAGTAAAATTAAGCACTCAAGGCACATAGTATTAAGGTTTAAAGCCTTATATGTAGTTATATGCTGACCATACACTTAATAAGAATTAATGTTTACAATATTAAGATAATAATTCTTATTTTTAATTAAAATTTATATTTAATATTTTTATATTTTATAAATTAAATTGTAAATAGCCAACTTATGTATTAAGTATTATTTTGTTAGTCAATTTGTCTAGTAAGTTGTGCATCCGCCCTTACAATTCTTGTTGGCAGAACTGCTTAAAGATTTTTAATTCTGTTGGTGGACTTCATGTTTTTTTTTCTTATATAAGAATTATTTTGTAGATGAAAACAATTGCATGAATATTGAATATGAAGATGGAATTTCAAATGAACTTAGTAGTGCAAATTACCCTAGAGAATATCCACCTAATTCAAAATGTCAATGGTTTATTAAAGCAAATGTAACAAATAAGGTTAGTATATAAAATGTATATAAAATATATTTTGAACATTGCTGAATTTACGTGAAATGACCCAGTAAAAAAAATTACTGGTGACTGATTCTCTCTCTGACTGCCTGAAGCACCATCTCTAAATCAATATATATATATGTTGAAACGAAGATTTTCATGGGTTGCATAAATAAAAGACATATTTTGCGGATTCATCAGTGTTAAAAAAATTTAAAAAATTGATATTCCGATGTTTCGACTTGGTCACACAAGTCATCCACTGGGAGATAAAAGGTAGAAAGATGGTTGTAGAGGCACTACAATCACTGATTTGAATAAACATTAAAGTTTTACCAATAGCAAAAATGTTAAAAATTTGAGAATGTTTTTTTTTTTTAAAAAAATCTTTCAAAATATGAGAAAGTTTGCATGTATCATCTCGCTTATTGATACAATCTGGCCTTTTAAGTATCTCAATGGCTTCTCTAATTTTGCTCTGATAGAGGTTATCACATCTGGATATGATCCTGGTAGTAGAAAAATTAATTTTATGACCTGAATCTATAGTATGGAGTGAGAGTGCTGATGATGATAAATGTTGTTTAACTGCATTAGCATGCTCATCTCTCCTAACACTGATGCAACAATTACTCATACCTATGTAAGAAGCTTTACAATTTTTCCATGAGATTTGATAAACACCATGAGATTCAAGAGGGATTGAATCCTTAGGCTTGGTTATTATATTGCTGATCTTTTGATAAGTAGAAAATGCTGTATCTATATTATAGCGTTTTAATATACGTCCAATACTGTCTGTAGTTCCTTTTACATATGGAACACAAATCCTACAGACAGTATTGGACGTATATTAAAATGCTATAATATAGATACAACATTTTCTACTCATCAAAATATCAGCAATATAATAACCCAGCCTAAGGATTCAATCCCTCTTGAATCTCATGGTGTTTATCAAATCTCATGTAAAAATTGTAAAGCTTCTTACATAGGTATGAGTAATCATCACATCAGTGTTAGAAGAGATGAGCATGCTAATGCAGTGGAACTACAGACAGTATTGGACGTATATTAAAATGCTATAATATAGATACAACATTTTCTACTTATCAAAATATCAGCAATATAATAACCCAGCCTAAGGATTCAATCCCTCTTGAATCTCATGGTGTTTATCAAATCTCATGGAAAAATTGTAAAGCTTCTTACATAGGTATGTGTAATTGTTGCATCAGTGTTAAGAGAGATGAGCATGCTAATGCAGTTAAACAACATTCACATCATCAGCACTCTCACTCCATACTATAGGTTCAGGTCATAAAATTGATTTTTCTATTACCAGGATCACATCGAGATGTGATAATCTCTACCAGTGCAAAATCAGAGAAGCCATTGAGATACTTAAAAAGCCAGATTGTATCAATAAGGAGATGATACATGCAAACTTCCTCCTATTTGGAAAGATTTTTTTAAAAAACATTCTTAAATTTAACATTTTTGCTATTGGTGGAACTTTAATGTTTATTCAAATCAGTGATTGTAGTGCCTCTATAACCATCTTTCTACCTTTTATCTCCCAGTGGATGACTTGTGTGACCAAGTCAAAACGTCAGAATATCAATTTTTTAAATTTTTTAACACAGATGAACCCACAAAATGTCTTATATATATATATATATATATAAGACATTTATGTAATATATATATATATATATATTATGTAACACATAATTTGGCCACACACCACTAGTTCACAAATTATGACATGCAATGTAACTGTGTGTTTCATGTCTTAACTAAAATAAATTTTGTTTTAAATTGGGAAAAACTGCTATTGAAGTCTTTGAAACGATTCAATCTATGCATAGAGTGTAACCATGATGTGCAAAAATGTTTGCATGTGAGTTGCAAAATATTGTTATGGCAGGAAGAGTATAGAAGACAATCTGTGCTAGTACAAAACATACTTTCACATTACACATTATAAGACCCGATCCAAACATGCTAAACCTTTAAATTTTTGCAGTGAGTAGCTAAACTATGTTACTGCAAATATGTTTTCATTCAAAGATGGGACTGCATGTGACGTAGAAATAAGCCAGTCACCTTTTCACTGATACACATACTTAAAAAATAGCCGTGAAAATGTACAAATTTTCAAGTTATATTGTCAATTGAAACTTTCAAAATACTTATGCCTATTTAAAATATTTTACAAACGTCAAGCTTGACGTTTATTCGCAAAAACGTTTAGCTAATTATATTAACTTTAATAATTTTATTTGGTCTTGTTAGCTGGAATTTTATAATAGTTTTTCACTTCAATGCCCTCATAAGAAATAAATATAGGGGATTTGAACACAGACTTTCAAGCAACCTTCAACTATCCACACTATCTAATTCTATTAATACACATGACCACACATGTAGAAAAAATAAATAATCACCAATATATGTATTTCATGCTGAACCAGCACTCATTAGTTGGTCCAGATTATCACCTCACACACATATATATATAATCAGTGCTCAGTTTATATTAAGATAGCAAATCTTTATACTTTAATGGACAGGCTTCAATCTACTCCAACCTCCAATTCTTCAGCCATCCATACCATTGAAAATCTGATGATAGAATGCCCAAATCCCATGCTGATGCCAATATTGTTGTTATGCCCATGTTGACATCAAGTCATTCTGAGTCCTCATGCATAGGACATTATCTATTTAAATACATAGAAGAGGGATGGGCAGAATGCAGGTTTAATATGTAGAATTTGAAATACGGATATTCTTATACTTGGAACTTAATTGTTAATTAAAGTATAAAGATTTGCTATCTTAATATAAACTGAGCACTGATTATATATATGTGTGTGTGTGGGAGATGATAATCTGAATCAACTTATGACTGCTGGTTCAGCATGAAATATGTATATTGGTTATTATTTATCTTTTCTACATGTAGTGTGGATAGTTGAAGATTGGTTGAAAACCTGAGTTCAAATGCTCTATATTTACAATTAAGTTATAGGTATAAGAATGCCTGTATTTCAAATCATAAGAAATAATTGTTTTTGCTTAAAATTAAAAAGGATTTTTTGCTTAATAATTTTTTGGTTTATTTTAATGTGAGAATGTTATATTTAGCTTAAAATAAACCAACATTTTGAAAAGAATTTTATTAAGTCTGGTCATAGAACAAAAAAATAAAAAAGACAAAACTTAGACTTGCTTAATATGCCTCTTATTTAAATCAGAGTGCAGAATGCATTATGAAATTTAGTGCAACTAAATAAAATTTAAAAAAAATCTCATCTAATATGACTGAATAAAATTACTGACCATTGCAGTCACGTGGATACTTTTACATCACATGACTTTCTGAATAATTAGCTGTGCAATTAACTCACTGAGTCATGTCATGCTATTTTCTTTTTATCACAATAAACTATGTGTTTTGATTGAAGATCTAAATACACGCTTGAAAATCAATTATGTACATATTAAAAAGAATTCATCGAAAAAATTCAGTTTTGCTTTTTATGTGGTTTTTTTTCTTATTGGTCTTAAAGGACGATAAATTTTAGAACATATTGTCTTACTCTTTGCGTAATGCATTCCCTCATTAAAATAAAACCAGTAGATTATTTGAACAAGATATTTTATTTTAGACTTAAATCAAAATAATTATAATACTGATGACTATAAAGCGCTGGTCATACATAATCTTAATTACATTATTTATATGTCCATATTCTTGAAACTTTATCAGTTCACTCACAATCGTCTTAATTTTCGTAAAAGTTAAAAGTAATGTGGATATTATTTGCTATCCATAAAAATAATTGTTACTACAATATTTTTTGAATGTGACTTAAGTTACCAGAAAACTAAAAAGAGAAGCAATTACTTCAGCCATTATTACTTTATTACGGCAGCACCAAACAAAAATTTAAATCAAGTATTTGATTTTCAGATTAGTAAACCCAGTAATAAAAAAGTGAAATATGTCTGAAGTTTGTTATAATACACACTATGTTTCAGTAAAAAAGTAATTGATGATTATTTCTCTCTCTCTCTCTCCCTCCCTCTCTCTCTCCCTCCCTCCCTCTCTCCCTCTCTCTCTCCCTCCCTCCCTCTCTCCCTCCCTCTCTCCCTCTCTCTCTCCCTCCCTCTCTCTCTCTCCCTCTCTCTCTCTCCCTCCCTTCCTCCCTCTCTCTCTCTCCCTCTCCCTCTCTCTCTCTATCAGCTGTCTGCAGCTCCATGTCCAGCCAATAGATATGTTAAGTAGTAATACTGAAGTCAACAAGTTTAAGGCGTTTAACATGTCTGAATTACAAGTCTGAATTACAAGTTACAACATAAAATTTGACAGTATGTTTTCTACTGTATCAGAACAATGCCCTAACATTAAATTTTGTTTACATTAAAAAAAAATTATGTTGAATTGGCTCAAACTGTGTTAGCTGTAAATCCATTTGTCAAAAAAATATTTTAAAGTGAAATGCAATAATTTATAATGGCATTGAGACTCTATGAAAATACGAACAAACTGTACATGTTAGCAGTCATGTCATACTTTATGATCCAATCATCCTAGCACCTTAAACTTTTTGTGTAGTGTAGCTAACATATTTCCCTATGTAATATATGCATTGATTGAAAGAGCAGCTGCAGGAGGCATGGAGAGAGAATCGGTCACCTTCATTTTCAGAGGATAAAAATATTTCCCAAATCCTATCAATGTTGTTTTTTAAGAATTATTAAATTTAGGGATATGTGGAAATTATATCCTTACAGTTATTTATGTTTTTGAGGCAGTGTAGGTCACCAACATCTCTCTGTATTACAAAGATATTCACCAGATCATGGGTGTTATATTTGTTTATCATTTTAATAAAAAAATATGAATATTTATATATTCTTTCTGTACAATCAATTTTTGTGTTATGAATGTTCACATATTTGAAATATTGGTGTTTGATTGTTTAATTATGAAGATCTGCATTAAACCATTAAGCATCACATGATCACTATCTTGGCACAGGGTGGCAATACTGTATGGAGAGTTTGCTTTGTTTAAGATCTACATTACTTATTATTAGTGCTTTGAATTTGATGAAAATGTATATTGTTTCTTAGTAGACCATGTTTGTTTGTTTTTTACTTTTTAATAGATATTTATAATCATGACAAAACTAAAGTGTGGTCCCTATCCCCAGGAAGTTATAAGTCACTAGTCAAGGCAGTAGTTGGGAATGAAAGTGGAGACTACTAAGAATTTCCTGTTTGTGGTTGCAGACTGCCAACCAATAATGACATTTTATTTAGGTACTTACAATCGCAGATCATTTTCAAATCAAAAAATATTGTTCAAATTGGAAGATCTATCTAATATTAAATGAAACCTTGTTCGACTTTGTGAAGTTAGAAAACAAGGTGAAGAGACAACTGATTTAAAAAATGGACATATACTATATTATAAAAGTGCAAATAATGGAAGCACAAGTGAAATGGGATTCATTATATATAAAAAGTGGAGAAATAACATTGTGAATATTAATGGTATCAGATAAAGTCTCAAGGTTAATTATTCAACTTAATAATATTAAATGCAGATAATTCAGATTTATGCTCCAATAAGATATCATTGTGATGAAAAAGTAAAGAATGTTTATATAGTTGTACCAAAGGCTTTTGATCAAACCAAACATTTTTAAATTGTTATGTAAGACTTTACTGCTAGATTTGGGAAATGATTCAAAGATAAAAGTATTATGGGAAATATAGTTAGACTGAAAGATGAAAATGTTATGGGTAAATTTACTTATGATGATAGAAATAGAAGAGATACAGACTTGTGGTGTTTGCCAGGGAAGGTATATATGTTATAAATCTTTCTTTGAGAAAAGCACTCACCAGAAATAACTATAAAAACTTGTAAATGAAAATACAAGAGAAAATATGTATTTCAAGATTTTAATGTCCTTAATATATTCATCAAGAAATGATTTTTTTGACTAGTGAGATGTAAGATATATCACATGATTACCATTTCTCATGCTTATACAATCTGTTATCATAGTAACAACTTTCTACCTATGATACTGCCACCTAGTGCAAGCCATAGCAATCAATAAATGCTATAAGGATAGTGCATTGAATCTCTATCTAGTGCCTACTTATCCAATATCTGTAGACTAATTTCTAGCTTATTTTTTTCATCAGTTAAAATGTTTGGATCTGAGAGCACTGCACTTAGATCTTTCAATCTAATGCATTTCCCTAGCGATTCATCTTTTATCTTTTTAATTAACTATAAAGATAATGATTTTATTCACTTACCTTCTAGCATCCATTGATTTTTATGGCTTTCATTATATCACAATATTGTGGTAAAAAAATTACTGCTAAGGTGGCAGATTGTATAAGCATGTTATTGTGGTTTAATACCAATCCTAGCCAAATAATGTTGGTGACTATGGTTATAAAAAAACAATATCAACAAAATATAGATACTGAATTGGTTCAAGTCTATAAATTATCTTGGATTAAAAATATTGTTGATTTCAGTTTGGGTTTATAGCTTTATTGTTAACTAAAAAGATGGCTGCCAGAGGGATGCATTAGATCCAAGGATCTAACTGCAATGTTCTCAAATTTAAGACTTGTCACTGATGAAAACCATAAGCTCAAAATTAGTCTAGAGATATTAACATAAAATAGATGTAATAAGTTAAAATTCCTTTTTTTACATCATTATTGAATCATGAGAAATGCTTTTTTTTATAATAACAGCATAAAAAATATATGTCCATATAATATAATTTAACTCAGTCAAAGGTTTTCTCATCATCCCA
Organism: Epiperipatus broadwayi; assembly: GCA_028023455.1. Classification (NCBI taxonomy): domain Eukaryota; kingdom Metazoa; phylum Onychophora; class Udeonychophora; order Euonychophora; family Peripatidae; genus Epiperipatus; species Epiperipatus broadwayi. The sequence goes on from JAQFVV010006430.1 coordinate 878,956, forward strand.
CCAAGTTATTATTATTAGGAATTTAAAGTTATTCATTCAAGGTGAATTAATTCTAAATAACATTGTTTTAAAAAGATGAGTACCCATAAGAAAACATTGTGAAGCAATTAAATAATTTTACAATCATTAATATTATGAAGAAATGTAAAAATATGTTGAAGTAAACTTAAATATCAAATACACTACAAATAAGAATCAAAATTAATAATAGTAAAGCGTTGGTGGCCGAGCTGCCTTACATGTAGTTGTCCCGGGTCGCTTCCCGGGAGATGCTTTGACATATGAAAAAAAATTAATATAGCTTTTTATGTAGTCAAAGCAAAGACAATGGTGTCTTTTAAAGTTCATAAAATAAGAAATTTAAATAGCATAAATTTAAGCATCTTATAATAATTAATTAGTTTTACCATAATGTTTACTGCAATATAAATCCTATACACTTAAACTCTTTAATTTAGAAATTGTACCTACATAAAGTTACTTTTCTAATAAATCATTATTTTTACTAAGAAAAATACAATTATTAAAAAAAAATTAAACTTATTAATTAAAATGATTAAATAGCGTCCAATAACAATGCAATACCCAGTGTGTGTGCAATTGCCTGTTTCTTTTATTTATACCCCAAGTCATGTGATTACTTTATAATTTCTAATATTTACATTTTAATTCCACTCACTTGATATCATTGGCTTGAATCGAATTTAATAATTTATTAACTCTTTGAGAGAAATTTAAAAAATAATCCCATTATATATTTATTTTTCTTAATCAAGAAATTTACATTTAGACAGATTTCTGTTAAAATAAATTATTTACCAAATTAAATATTGTAGTAAAAAAAAAAAAAACATATTACAAAATGAAAATTACCTTATTCCAAATAAAAACGTTATAATATTTAACATATTCATTATAATTTAATTTAAATACTCTCAATATTTAAAATTGTCTTTTAAAAAAAATATTTTAAACAAGGAAGTGTTAAAGAAATTAATCACTTTACCTTCATTCATCGAAATGTTCATATATTCACTCTTTTAAATCCTATTTTAAAATTATCAGCTTTATTATGACTTCTTTTGACTAATTAAATCCAAAATATTTAATTGTAAGATATTATATGACAATTGAAATTGAAGTAAAGCAATTTAAACATTTAATTTAAAAATATTTATACACTGACTAAAAAGCAAATAAACATAGCATCTTTAAACAACAACAAAGTTTATTCATTCTAAAAATTAAATTACTGATTTTTTTTTTTAGACATTCGGCTGAAATATAACTCAACATTTATCTTCAAACAAAAGCTAAAGTTCATAATATATATATGTGTGTTATATATACAGCTCACAAATAAGCTCTTAACAAGCTTTGCAGAATATCCCCAAACTGGTTTCTGCTACTGGCTTCTTCAGTGAGGTGCTAGGATATTCAAGCATTAGTTTGAAGATACCTGGACAAGTCCAGCACTTATCCAATAAATAACTATTAAGTAGAAAATCTGAACTTTTCAGACATTCATATGTCTTCCAATACAATTATCTAATTTAAATAGTCATATGGGACTGAACCAAGTTCAGATACACCATATATTAATAACTTTAGCAATATAAAATCATCAAAGCCTTAATTGCAAAAAATAAAATTACAAAGCTTTTTAAGAGCTTATTTGCAAGTTCTGTATATAATATTTGTATTACAAGCTTGTTAAATTAGGTCATGTGACATATGACTTAATTTATATATATATAAATTAATAGTTTTTGGGCTGAACCGTGTGTTTTTTTTTCAAAAGCTAACCTTGATAATGGTGAATGCTATTCCGTCAAAATATCGGTTTATAATGGAAAATAATACACATTTCAGCCCAAAAACTATTAATTTATCTACATCATACAACCACGAAAACATTAAATATAATATATATATATATATATTCATTTTACAAAATACAATGCCCTTACACAGCTAATGTATAATTTTATACTGTTATAGTTTCTAGTTATAAAATTTCATTCAGTCTTTTCTTTGGAGTATGACGACAGTTGCCAAAGTGATTCACTCAGTATTTATGATAGCACCGTACTTCCACAATTACTTAATAATGGAAAATGTAACAACCATAAAGTTTCTGCAATTGGTAAAGTATTAAATATATATTTTTTATTTCAAAATGATTATTTATCCAAGTGGCCAACTAATCATCTATTTATCTATATATTTTCATTGGTACATACATATTAGACCTGCTATCTTTTCACATCAGTGTCGGTTTTTTTGATAACTTTCTAATCTTGTGATGTCACCACTTAACATGTACATCAGAACTTCTGACAAATTTAAGTAATAAATTTGTCAAAACAGGCTGTATGTATACTTTATTTCCAAGAGATTTTTGCAAGATTTAGAAAGTTATCAACAGGCTGATACTATATGAAAAGGCATTACAGATCTAATATGTAACACTAATCAAATCAGACTAAATCTAACAAAGTATATTTTTAACAATATGAAAAATATAAATTTGTACACAAAATTAATAAAAACACATTACAATACTAAATAAAAACAGGTAGGTGTAATTTTTTTGTTTCATTGTGCCACAATTACGATAATAAATAAAATGACACATCGTACTATCAAAAACACCTCCACTCCCACAAAGTATGACATTCTGTTCTGCAAACACAGCTAGTAATTCTCAAATTTTACTTAAAATTAAAAAAACACTATGTATATTAACTCTGGCATGAGAAAAATTACCAAAAAATAATACTGCATATGCAAAATAAAATAAAAAAGGCTACATCTATCAAACCAATTAAATAAGACATATTAACTAGAAAATAATAATTATATTAACTACAACATGGGCAGTAAATCAAATAAAAAAGAAAAAAATACTATGTCTACTAACTACAGCATAAAAGTAAAAAATGGACAGATCAAAAAAAAAAAAGTTCTCGCTAAGACTTTTTAAAAATTGAGAGTTAAAAACAAATATTTTACAATATAATAGCTGCATGGATAATGAAAAATGTCTAACTACATTTATTTTGTTAAAAAAAAAACAATTAGTAAACTTTTATCAAAACATAACAAAAAAATTATTACACTTTTATTAAAAGGGAATCAAGAAGGTGGACTGATTTTTTTAATAGCAACCAGAATGCAAATGAAAGCACCACCTTTGTGCAGTCAGCAGATCATAGTTCTTCAGTTCTATAAACTTTATGGGATAAAAAAACCCAGCAGAATGCCCTTGTGTGGGGAGAGGGGTGGCTTTGACAGCATGAAGTATTGTTTTTATTTAGTATTGTAATTCCACTGAAACAAAAACTCACAACTGCCTGTTTTTATGTAGTATCATAATGTGTTTTTATTGTTTTTGTTTACAAATTTATCACTAAACTTAAGTTTATCAGCAGTTCTGGTGTTCACATTAATTGATGAGATTGTGTGATTTATTTGACAGGGTCGCAAGATTAGAAATGAATGGGCAGAACAACATGGCTGTAAAAAAGCATAGCAGCTTTAATATTCAGTACCCTTTTATTTCACTTTTATCTAACTAACAGTAGATAGATACATGGATATATAAATAGACAAATATAATGAAGGATGGTCCGATAATTAGATATGTAGAAGGATGGATAAAATATATAGAAGAAAATATACTCAGAGAAATAGATAGATAGATAGATAGATAGATAGATAGATAGATAGATAGATAGATAGATAGATAGATAGATAGATAGATAGATAGATAGATAGATAGATAGATAGATAGATAGATAGATAGATAGATAGATAGATAGATAGATAGATAGATAGATAGATAGATAGATAGATAGATAGATAGATAGATAGATAGATAGATAGATAGATAGATAGATAGATAGATAGATAGATAGATAGATAGATAGATAGATAGATAGATAGATAGATAGATAGATAGATAGATAGATAGATAGATAGATAGATAGATAGATAGATAGATAGATAGATAGATAGATAGATAGATAGATAGATAGATAGATAGATAGATAGATAGATAGATAGATAGATAGATAGATAGATAGATAGATAGATAGATAGATAGATAGATAGATAGATAGATAGATAGATAGATAGATAGATAGATAGATAGATAGATAGATAGATAGATAGATAGATAGATAGATAGATAGATAGATAGATAGATAGATAGATAGATAGATAGATAGATAGATAGATAGATAGATAGATAGATAGATAGATAGATAGATAGATAGATAGATAGATAGATAGATAGATAGATAGATAGATAGATAGATAGATAGATAGATAGATAGATAGATAGATAGATATATAGATAGATAGATAGATAGATAGATAGATAGATAGATAGATAGACAGGTAGGCATGCAGGCAGACAGACAGATACACAGATATATATATAGATAGATAGATAGATAGATAGAGAGAGAGAGAGAGAGAAAGAGATAGATAGGTAGATAGATAGATAGATAGATAGACAGACAGAGAGTCAGACAGACAGACAGACAGATAAATAGACAAATAGATAGATAGATAGATAGATAGATAGATAGATAGATAGAGAGAGATAGACAGACAGACAGAGAGTCAGACAGACAGATAGATAGATAGATAGATAAATAGATAGATAGATAGATAGATAGACATACAGATAGACAGACAGACAGATAGATAGATAGAGAGATGGATAGATAGATAGATAGATAGATAGATAGATAGATAGATAGACAGACAGACAGACAGACAGACAGACAGACAGACAGACAGACAGACAGACAGATAGATAGATAGATGGATAGACAAGCAGAGTAATATACAAATTGATAGTAATAGAAACCATAAAGATAGACACATATATTTAAATATATAGATAAACAAAATAAATCAATAGATATACAAATAGAAATACAGGCACTCTTCATATACCTAAAGCCTCATTGTAAATATAGGGGATTTGAACTCAGACTTTCAAGCACCCTTCACCTATTGACACTATGACCACACACATGTAGAAAAGACAAATAATCACCAATATACATATTTCCTGATGAACCAGCACTGATCACTTGGTCCAGATTATCATCTCTCACCCACATATATAATCAATGCTGAAGAGTTGGAGATTGGAGTGGATTAAAATCTGTCCATTAAAGTATGAGGGTTTGTTATCTTAATATAAAACTGAGCACTGATTATATATATATGGAAGATGATAATCTGGACCAACTGATGAGTGCTGGTTCAGCATCAAATATGTATTTTGGTGATTATTTATCTTTTCTACATGTCTGTGGTCATGTGTATCAATGGTATGAGATAGTGTGGGTAGTTAAAGGGTGCTTGAAAGTCTGAGTTCAAATCCCCCCTATTTAGATATACAAATAGACAAAAGACAGATAAAAAGATAGATAAATAGACAGATAAATATGTAGTCGGATAGATGAAACAATGGATGGAATTGATAAACAAAATCAGAGAATGGCACACACACACACATATATATATATATATATATAACTGTTTAGGTAAGGAATTATATATGTAATAATTACTCATAGTATTATATTAGGAAAACCCAAGCATAATATAGTGAAGTTATCTGCTTGCCTGTCTTTACATTACGTGAGATAAAAAAATATTTATATTATAATATCTTGTGTAACAGACAGTTTATGAATTAAAACAAATCTATACATTTTGAAAAAAAAAAGATTGTATTATATAAAAGACATATGTCACGTAAGAGCAGTTTAAAAAGGGATTGGACAAATAACTTCAATTTCTCCATAGTTTTTTTATCATTTTACAATGCCATTATTATATATGTAATATCATCTCAATATATTGATGTGTCATTATGTACTGGATAGAAAATAATGACCAGTTATGCTAATACATTTTTTTACTTAAGCATAATAATAAAATTTAATTCATCAAGCACAATATTGGTCAACAAATGGATCATTCCCAGAAACACCCATCACATTCATTTACATAGTTTGATTACTTAAAGTACTAGTAATGAAATTGTTATATTTTCCTAACATTAATCGCTCTTAATTATTCCCCCCGAATGATTACAAAAATAATATTGAGTAGCATAAATCACCTTTATTTGTTTTGAGAATAAAACTGCTTTTATATTATCTGGGAACATCTCCAGATTCTAAGAACTGGTTTGTCTATCATTATTTTTGTTTAAATATTAGTTCTCTTTTATCCACAGATTAGCAGAATTTGCAAATATAACTCTTTTCTCTATATCAGGTGACCCATAGTCACATGTATATGGAAATTGCATACTATGCCATCAGATTTAGAATTGGATTTTTAAAAGTTGATAAAATTAATGCATTTTCAATTTGACTTACAAAACAAGTCATGCTGCATTCCTTACAAGTATATAAATTGCTTATATACAGCACTCAGGTCTATACGCAGATAAATCATTCATAGGTAAAGATAATATCTACAAGAACATAAATTAGTATGCCTATTTGCATGTATCTCTGACTTTATTTACTAGCTTATTTAATTCCTCCCTGTTTAAATTCTTTAAAAATAAAACGCATATTGCACAAAATATTTTTTTAATTATGTACAAGCAGTTTATGAGATATCTTAGTTTTAAAAAATTTCATATACCAGTATCTTATTTATTAAATGAACATTTAAAAATATATACTAATGAAAATTGAAAATGTTAGAAAATATTAAACTCTTGAAAAAAAAAAAATTACAAACTTGACACATTAATTGTTTTATCAGTTCAATCCTACTGTATTAAAATATTTTAATTATAGAAAATTTTATAAGAATATAATTTAATTGACTTCTTACCCCTTTATATATTTAGTATTTTCAACTTTTTTTTATTGGTGCATAATCTAATTTTTATACATATATTTTTGATAGTGTTCAAAATAGCTTTGATACATGGCTCTGAATAATATATCTTTTCCCTGTGGAAACATAATATCAATTTCATTATGAGTAAAACACATCTTCTCTAGTTTTAAGCCAATAAATAATACATGAACACTATTTCTTATGCTTGCTATTGTTTTTAAAACAGGAAAAACTCTCTATACATATTGCCACTCAGTGCACTTTGATGCAAGGCTCCTCACTGATGAAGGACACAGGCCAGAAACTAGTCTAAGAATATTGGATGAGTAGGCACTATATAGGAATTTATGCACAAGCCATCTGGCATCCATTGATTACTATGGCTTGCACTGAGTGGCAGTACATATAGAAAGAGTTGCCTGACTTCTCTAGTTGTTTTATTTTTTTAACATGGTACTAATTTCAGAATCTATGCAATCACTTCTATTAACCATTACCCTATTCAAATTCTATGCACTTTAAGTTTTCTTATGCAATATAAGACAGTTTTACAAATTTTTTTTCTGACTACTAAATTAATAACTTTAATTTTATCATTTGTGAAAGATACTTTGAAATTTTCTTTAAGTAAACCAAACTTCTAGCTTTAAACTTAGGAAACATTTTCCCATGAAAAACTGTGCCATTTTAAATTTTTGGAAGAAATAAAGATACCCCAAAAAGATGTTTATTAATAAATGCATCATGATACGGTACTCAAAAATAAAGTAAGAGACTGTTGCTGTATTATAAAATTTATATAAGTTAAAAATTTTAATACTTTTACTTTTTGTTTGTTTACATTTTTATAGCATATAACTGAAATAATGTATATTGATGAAGTGTATATAACAGTTTCACTGTATAGAATTTAGTACAACTTATACAAAATGGTTATGAATATTCAGCTTCATTTGCATAAAATGTTTAATCTCACACAAAATTCTTTAATCATTATACATTATCCATTCATTGCAAATAATCTGCTTTCATTTTTACATATTGCTTGAAAAACACATCAACATGTCTTAATATATACTGATTACTAAAGGAATTGTTTTCTTTTCCATTGCTTTTAAGTCATGGTAATAATATTTTCTCATCATTTAGTCGAAATTGTTAAATGTTTTTAGAAAAATTAAAACTTTATTTATACATTTCGGATACATCCACCAAATAGTAATAACACACAAGTTAGTTATATATAGAGCTCACAAAATAAGCTCTTAACAAGCTTTGCAGAATATCCTCAACTCCAGACAGGTTTCTGCTACTGGTGTCATCAGTGAGGTGCCAAGATATTCAAGCATTAGCCAGTTGAAGAAACTGGTCTGGGGTTGGGATAGTCTGCAAAGCTTATTAAGAGCTTATTTTGCAAGGTCTATAAATAACATTTGTAAATACAAGCTTATTAAATTAGGTCATGTGGTATCTGACTTGATTTGTTTGTAATTTTATTTTTCACACAAGTTAGTATATAAAAGAACTTCTTATATGATATTTCACCCTTCTTTTCAAGTGCTGACAGTTTGACCAATGATAGATACTTATAAAATTGAATCAGTTATCTTTACCCAACTAAACTATTCTGCTAAATGAAACAGACACTAGAAATGTATGAGGGTCTTTATAATTTCTACACTTTTTAAGGATAGCATTGATGAGTGATTTTCATACATTATGAATTATCATCCAACATTGAATTATGGGATTATTTAATTGCCTTATATGAAACATCTTTAAATTTTAATGTTTACTTTCAGAGTAATAAAAGCAGAGTAAAATATGAAAAAATCAAAAGGATCATCATCATCAACCACTATCAGTCAACTACAGGATGATATTCTTTTTAAGTTCAATCAATCTCCAATATTTAGCTTCTCTTCTCCACATCACCCTTGCACACTTTTTTTATTTCATCCATCCATCTCACATGTGGTCTCTTTCTGGGTCTTTAACAATCAAAATGATACTTATAGATTAATAAATATGTTTTTACTCACTATTGCCTTAGCCAAATTTGTTAGAACATTACCTTGAAATAAGGAACTATAAATGTAAGGTCACAAATTAAACCTCCATGTTAGCTGTTACTGATCATAGTAGTAGCATCTGAAGAAGAAATGAGGATATTAGCATTTGAAACGTTATGCCTCATAGTAAATGTGGGTTTTATTATTAGCAATGTAATGCATTTTAAAAAGTATAATTATAGATATTATTTTTTTAAATGTGCAACAATTTCAATTAGATAGTAGAAATAGTCTAAATATCAGTAAAAAAATCATCATAGCAAACTTTCAGTTAATCGTCTTAGTAATCTATTTATGGATCATTGAATTGGTTCTATTCCTAAATTTTTTTAAATCTAATACTTTACTTTTCTGAGAATTGGTGATTCAATCAAAAAAACGTCAGACAATAATGCAATATAGTTAATAATTTGTAGAACTGATCTAAAATAATATGTCCTTTTAATAGTAAAACTACAGTATAATTTGGAACTAACAAATCTTTAAGCTTTTTAGATATTTTCAATGCCATATTCTTAGTGGTAGCTTTAAAATATTTTTAAATCCCTTTTTTTATAAATACAAAACTTTATTAATATATGAATTTTTTTCTACAGTACAGGCTTTTTCATACCTGCATTCTAATATGTAATATATAGGAGTTTGAACTCAGACTTTCACACTACTCTCAACTATCCATGCTATCTCATGCTGCTGACACACTTGATCACACACATGTTGAAAAGATAAATAATCACCAATAGATGTATTTTGTGCTGAACCAGCACTCATCAGTTGGTCATTATCATCTCCACACATATATACAATCAAAGCTCATCTTATATTAAGATAGTCAATCTTCATACTTTAATGGAAAGGCTTCAAACTACTCCACTTCACAACTCTTCAGTTATCCATTTCATTGAAAATCTGATGATGGAATGCTCAATGCCCACCTTAGAGCCAATCTTCTCATCCTACCCATGTTGACCACAAGCCACTCTGACCCCTCATGTACAGGATATAATCAAAATTGGCTATCTTAATATAAGCTGAGATTTGCTTGTATATGTGTGTGGAGATGATAATCTGGATCAACTGATGAGTGCCGGTTTAGCACGAAATATGTATATTGGTGATTATTTATCTTTTCAACATGTGTGTGATCAAGTGTAACAGCGGTATGAGTAAGAATGGATGGTTAAGGGTCGTGTGAAAGTCTGAGTTCAAAACTCTATTAAATACATTTAAAGATGGATAAGAATAATGATATTTTAATTAAGATTAATATAGATATATTGTCTCTGTCTATGCTTATAGTAAAATTTTATTAAGGATTTTAATTCAAATTGTCTTTAATTAATTTGCTGTATTCTATGAGAAAAATGTAAATTAATGGTTTAAGCAATTATATAAAGTTTTATGTTTATTTTAGGCTAAAATGTAATCACTTTTTTTTATCCATTAATAGGAAGATTTTGTGGTTCCGAAGTTCCGGAACCGTTATCTGTTTATTCCCCAGACAACATTATAGTCGAATTTTGTACTGACAATCTAATTAATGAGCAAGGCTTTCGTTTGACTTGGGAAATAAGAGACGCTCCTCTATCGAACTCCAACATTTCATGTGGAGAACATTTATATGCAAACGAGAGTATGGAGAAATATATTAAATCTGTTTACTTTGATGAATTCATTAATTATCCTAAAAATCATAAATGTCAATGGACAATTGAAGCACCTTCTGGGAAATCAATTTACTTAGAATCTGTATATTTTGATGTTGAATATTCCTTAAAATGTATTCATGATTATTTAATTATTTTTGATGGATCTAACATAAATGATCCTATACTTGGAAAATTCTGTGGAAACACACAAATTAAAGAAATTGAATCGAGTCAAAACACAGTTACGATCCAATTTGTCTCTGATGAAGCGATTACAAGATCTGGATTCCAAATTGGATATAAAGGTAAAAAAAATTATATTATATTATAAACAGTATATAATTATTTACTAATAAATTGAATTTAGTGAAATTTGTTTAATAGTTGACAACTCTTTGTATGTTTAAATCTCTTAAAAAGAGCTGTTTACAAACTTTTTTTAAAATTTAATTATGTTTAACATATTAAGGTTGCGACGATATAGTAAAGATAGATGGATTCGGTTTACACACACACACACACACATATATATATATATATAACGGTGAAATGAAATATGGTTTTATAAATTATCCCCCCCCCCCCCAATCATATCATATTAATCAAAGTTGAATAATTAAGACATAAACTTAAAAAAATAATAATAATAATTGTAAAACGTATAGACACATCCACATACTAATACTCCCCATACATCTCTCTATCAGAGTATTTTCACTTAACAAATACATTCAAACACATATATATATTTCTCTACAACTACATCTGCACTTAACGCTTATATGCACACTCACACGATATGAGTAAAAGTATATGAGTGGATTTTGGATCGCAATAATTTTTAGACTTTCCAAGATTGTGAGTTTAAATCAAAAAAATAAGAATAAAATCCTTTAAAAAAATTTGAAATTATTATTTGTATTTATTTATGTATGTTTTTCCCAATAAAATGCTTGAATAATTTCCTGCCAAACTTTTGTGACTGTGGGTGTGTGGTGCATTTTCTTTTTTTTTCTTGTCAATGATATGATAATAAAAGATACATATGTGGCATCTAAGCCATAATTATTCTGTTCTCAAAAGTTAGTTCAAATGTTATATATTTTTTAAAAATTGAAATGCTAACATTCAACGATGTGCTAAAAGCGACTGAAAAATTTTCTTACATTTCTGTATTAGCTTTCTTAATTCTAATATCTGTCTCCACTTTGAAAGTATTAGAATCAATATGGCGAAAGCAGCGTTAATCCCAAAGCACCTATCTTATATCTTCTACATTCTATTTTAAATTATAATAATATGCATGTCATTAGTGAGTTCAGTTTGAATATTATTCTATTTTACCAGGTAATTTATGAGCAGAGCAAATCATTAAAGCTGTCATATTTTTTCCCCATTTTTCTAAGTTATAACGAAAAAAAATGAAAAAAATTTGGCAGATATATGAGTTGTCATGCCAATGAATTAAATATATTTAACAATCAATCTTCGGTAAATTTTGAAAATTAAACATCTCTACTATTTTATACTATTATTAAATTTATATGTGTTGTGAATCTTTAAATCTGCTATGCTTTTTTATTCTCCACTTTCTATTTCAATCCTTATAATAAAATTAAGAACTTAAATATCTATTTACCTTGGATATTATTTATTTAATAGTTTTAAAACATATTTTTTGCAACTAAAAGTTATATTAAATTATGTATATTTAATTATCTATGCAGAGATTATGGCATTACATTGTTTTTATATCCTAAAAAGGAGATTTAATAAATATAAAATCCTACCAAAGTGTTGAATTCAAATTTGAAAATGTTTCTTCCTCTGCATACATGAGTTTACAGAAAGAATATTTTACATGAGCTAACATATAGTAGTATGAAAGAGATTTTTCAAAGTCTAACAATTGCAGTGGTGTTGATAGCTTGACTAAACTCTGTGTAGCTGGAAAGTTGTCAGTTGAAATGAGTGTTTAATTTCTGTTCTTTATTTTAGATAGTTTGTTAGGGAAAATGACTGAAGTTTCAGGGGTGTTAGATTAAAACCAAAATGCCATCTCACAAACCATAGAGTAAAATTATAAATATAGCTATTTGTATGTTGTGAGAAGGGGAAAACCCTTTAACCTATACTGCTCATTAATTGAAACTATTATGCTTTGGGATGTTTGTGATGCTGGATAATTATTTTAAAAAATGTTCCATAATTTCTTCTTCATTTTGACAATAGGGAACATACTGAGTCTATATTTGTGAAAAACATTTTTTTCTGGGTAGAAAAACATTGATAAGAAAAGTGTCCAGATCAAGTAACAAAGTCCAAATATTTCAGCTCCAAATATCAAAATTTAAATATTTGAATTATCTGTTTATTAAAGTCTAAATTATAGTGGATTAATACGTTCTTCCTTATTTACTATTACATAGGCTTCCCAGTATTTAATTTTTGTTGCAAATAATTTTTGATCTGGTAGTGTGTATTTAGCTATGGATATAATTAATTTTTTAATAAAAAGCTTTTTGATTGGTGGTGGTATATCCAGATAGATTAATCAGAATAAAGTTTAGTACCTCAGATTCATCATCATCATCATCATCATCAACCATTATCAGTCCACTGCAGGATGAAGGTCTCTCCAAGTTTAATCCATCTTTTCTGATCTTTAGCTTCTCTTCTCCACATCACCCCCGCACACTTTCTTATTTCATCCATCTCACATGTGGTCTCTTTCTGGGTCTTTTACAATCTCTTGGAATCCAGTTTAAAATTTCAATTGTCCATCTATTATCATCTCTTCTAGCAATATGTTCAGCCCAACTCCACTTCAATCTTTTAATTTTTTCAATGAGGTCAGTAACACCTGTTTGTTCTCTTACCCATACATTGTGTTTTCGATCTCTTCTTGTTACTCCCAACATGCATCTCTCCATACTTCTTTGAGTGGTCTGAAGTCTCTGTATTGCTCTTCTATTAAGTGTCCAAGTCTCAGATCCATAAGTAAGAACTGGTAAAACACATTTGTTAAAAACCTTCCTTTTCAAACACATAGGCATATTTCCTTTTAGTATCAAGTTATTTCTACCAAAAGCACTCCAACCAAGTTTAATTCTCTGATTAATTTCTTCCATTATGTTTCCATCTGTATTAATAATCTGACCAAGGTATTTGCAACTGTTAACCTCAGATTACAGGTTTATAAATCTGATGATTGTTTATAGCTTTCTGAAGATAGTATATTGAGATACAGATACGGTATCATGAATGCCCATTATGTTTGCCATGTTTTTACATTGATTTTGGTACTAATTGATACTGTTTTCTTGTTCCAGACCAATTTATTGCATTGTGAATTTATTGTTTTGCTGAAGGATATATACCTTCTCTGTTTATTCTATTTTCTACATTATATTTTCATAACTGCTTACCAAAAAATTTATAATTACGTATCTGTACCGATTATGAACAATTTGGTTGTTGTTACATTTTCATTTATCATTGCCAAATTTCCTCCACTCACAACTTTGACGCCATCCATTTCAGATAAATACACTAATGATTATTACTAATCATTTTCGAAAGTAGAGATTATCTCTAGCACAGATATAAACTTTAAACCTCAGTTAAAGATTAATATATCTGATTTTTTAAATTTACACACACGGAGTTATTTGGTTATGAATTATCAAATTTACTGCATCTTCATTGTTTAAATTCCATTTTAATACTTTTTAATTTTTGACGTTGAAAATAAAATATTGTTTCTTCATAAACTTATTTTTATAAATTAGAAGGTCATATTTCATTATATGTCCCCAGTAAAATTCCATAAATTGTAATAAATATTAAAGTTAATTTAGAAGGTAAATAACAAAATCATATAATCCTTGTTTTTTTTCTAATTTATTTTTATTATAAATAGTCTAAATTCATGTTTGTCTATTGAATACGCCTTAATCGTCATCTATTTTGTTGGGGAAAATATCAGATACCTGTTTACTTCATTAAAACCATTGGAAATATTCCTTGCTTATTTAATTATTCTTCATTGTTTCCATTACTAGCATCATTAATAAAATTAATCTAAAGGCCTCTCAATAGTTGGAAAATTATAGTCATATATATTAAATTGTTTAACCTGCATCAAATCTTTATTTATCTATAACATTTCATATTTTTTATCAAACAATACAAATATTCACAAATTATCCAAATGAACTATTAAATAATTAATTAATGACCATTTTGGAAACTGCATTAAATTTTACATTTCTCACAATCTTTTGCCTTTTTGAAAGTTGTCTATTTGTAATTTGACTATGTAATGGGAAGAAAGAATATAGTGCAGTGTAATTCAAATATATGTATTTATTATTATTTAAAGTCCCTGAAGGACAAAAAATACAATATTATTAATATTTTTGAATATAAAAAGCAGATGGAAGTATAGGTATTTTTAATATTCTTTTTGAGCATTAATATACCACTGATTTAAGATTTAAAACGAATTATTAATTTTCACTTGTACAATCAAAAACTAACAAGAAAGAGAAAGTCGTCAAGCGTTGGTGGACTAGTGGTTAGGTTTATCTGGGCATAATTGCTGAGATATTCTTGACTTCGTTTAAGGAGTAGCCATAATACATCACATCACATCACATCTTCCAAGCAGCTGGCCCGGATTCGTTTCCCGGTCAACGCATTTGACATATGGAAAAAAAAAAAGAAGCAAAATCATTCGAAGTGCGTGAACAAATTTTTCACGTGAAATGTATTGAAACTTTCTATTTGAAACAATATTTTGGAATGCAATATTGATAGATTTGTTTCAAATTTAATGTTGTTTAAAAACTAAATCATTTTTAAATACTTGAAAACTGTTAAGTTGCTGAAAATCTTCCATTTATTAGTATTTTTCTTACAATGAATTTTATCTTTGCTTGCCACTGTAGAAGTGTTATTGAAATATGAATGTGCATATTAATAATTTATATTAATCATTCATTAGACTAGAGACTACCCAATAATGAATATTTCTGTAGCGTAATTTTTACTATAGCACTTTAAGGTAAGGTAGGAACTGGTTTCTATCTGCTTTTAACACCTTGTAAAGGGGTGTAGTCATAAACATCTTACTAGAGACATGTGAAAAAGATCTATGATCCCCAACACGCGCATTTCATGCTGAACTAGAACTCATCAGTTGGCCCAGACCACAATCTCTTACACTTATCTTGATCTATGTTCAGTATATAAATTGATAACAAATTACTACAGTTTTATTGATGTGTCCAATGTGCAACCATCACAACTTTGACACAAATCATTTAATGAAAGTATACTAATAATTTTTTTCATATGTCATAACATTGGCTGGAGGCAAACCTGCAACAACCACATGCAACCATGCTTGCTTGCAAGGCAGCTGCACTGACCTCTCAATTAACAATGCTTGACTACTAATAATTTTTATTAGGCAATTATTAGAATAGAGATTATCCAATAATGAATATTTCTGGAGTGTAATTTTCATTGCATCATTCTCACACAAAGTGAAATAAGTAATAAAAAACATGGATAAATACATTTTATGTGAACATTGAAATGTACTCTTTTATAAAATAATGAATAATAAAACTTTATTAAATTAGATTTTAGGAATAAATGAATGTAATAATGGCAACGAAAGCAGGAATAAATAGCAAAAATATTTATTTACAAGCTAATATAGTATTTAATACAATAAATACTTTAATTTAATAAATTGTACCTAATATATTACTTTTTATAAATCTCCACATATACACTCCAATGCACATTTTTTATATATATAATTCCTTTAATTTTCTAACAGTTTTGACTGTCCTGCAGTCTTCATCAAAGCATTTGCATAACCTTATAAATTAATTCCTTCAATTTTCTAACAGTTTCGACTGTCCTGCAGTCTTCATCAGAGCATTTGCATAACCTTATAAATTAATTTCTTTAATTTTCTAACAGTTTTGACTGTCCTGCAGTCTTCATCAGAGCATTTGCATAACCTTCCCCTTTCTTTTTAAATTTATAACTGTTAGTACAAATTGTATTAACAGAAATATTGTTATACTTTACAATAAAATATTTCCTGCTGAAACATTCCTTCAAAAATTATAATGAAAGCACTCAAGAAGTTCTCACATTTTATTTGTTACTATCTCTCTTACTATTATGTACACAGAGCAAAATAACAAATATATATGCCTATTTACAAGCCACTAGTATGATATTAAATACTTTACAGAACAACTGATATCTGAAAATTAATGTGGAAACACACTTCTTATGGATTTTGTAAAGATAGCAAAATATTTTGCAAAAATAATTAAAACAATATAATTATATTAATACCTATGAGAGGCGAGGGAATAAATATGCTCAATACTAACAATATACTTAAATTTAAATTGCAGTAGAGCTAATAAAATAATTTCAAAGGTTGACATGTCTTAATTTAAAATCCACACTCACACTAAATTTTATATGTGAAGTGGATGATAGAAAATATATAAGGAGACACTTGATAGATTTGTGCAAGCCATGCCAAAAACCAGTGACCACCTCCTTATAGAGGATTTAACACATATAAAAACAATAAAAATGTCCACATAAAAGTCCCTAAATTGATACTTGTCACTAAGCAGTGTACCAATTAATAACCACATAAAGCATGAATTTGATGATAATAATAATAATAATAATAATAATAATAATAATAATAATAATAATAATAATAATAATAATAATAATAATAATAATAATAATGATGATGATAATAATAATAATAATAATAATAATAATAATAATAATAATAATAATAATAATAATAATAATAATAATAATAATAATAATAATAATAATAATAATAATAATAATAATAATAATAATAATAATAATAATAATCACATCGCACACACATTCATAAGTTTAATAACATATTTATCTGGTCTAACATTAGGTGTAAACCGACACCATGATTGCATAACGATATTAAAATGTTATACTCTATCTAAATTCACGTACTGATTTCCAAAATATTTTTCATTCATTTTTACCCCTGGTATAAAAGACTGTTTTTACTCTGGGTACGATAACGCATTTCTATTATACTGAAGTAATGATGACGAGAACTCTCAATAATAACAATGATAATAGTCCTAAAATAAGCATTTTACCTAAACATTTCTCTTCAAATCCATTTCACATATGCACCATTATAAATATATTTTATAATATCATAAATAATAATTATTATTATAATAATGGATAAGAATAAGTTATAAATTATAATTATATAATAATAATGCAGTCAAATTTATAAAACATAAATATAGCTATATTTTGTTTATTTATTTAAATTAAGGATTAAAAGTGCTTTTACTTTAAAATGAAATTAATCCTTTTAATTGAGGAGTCCTTTTGTTATTTTCTTTAATGAAATATACCATAACGTACTCTTTCATTACAGTGGATAAAATAAATATGCACTCAACGATCCAGAGCAGGAATTCTCTCACAGCATTGACTTTAAATGAAATATAAATTTAAAGACAAATGAGTTGAGAGCAGATATATCCAGGTCCATAATCAATGAGTAATACACAGCTCCATTATAAATTTGAAAACATTATTTTATTAATATTAAATGACGAAGCAAATTTGAATTATTTCTTTTCTTAGCACAGCCATAATATATACTTTTAAAGAAATAGGTAGATTAATCCTGGATGAATAATGATAATAATAATAAACCATTATTTTATTTGATATTAATAGAAAAACATATAAACAAAGCTTTTCTGAAATATTGAGAAAGCTGATCCTTATGATCTTTTCCTTCATTAGAATTATATAACACAGTTTAAAACTATCTTAGTTTATTTTGTTTTTAAAACTATCAATATTTTTTAGATAATGCATTGTTGCAATTCTTCTGGTTTGGTAAAATATAATGGTTTTCACACTTATTTTAAATAAGCTAAGATTGATTATCTTTCATTAATTATATTATCCATATCATTATTTATTTTAAAGTCATAACTTTTTCAAGATATAACAGGTAACTTTGGTAATGATTAGAATTGGTGTCAATAATGAATTTAAAGGTAATATGTTAAATTATTAAAAGCAATGGCTAATAACCAAAAAGTTTGAATTAACTAAAACTCTCTAATAAGATAAAATAAACATATGCATATCTCAATGCCTTATTGGTTTCCACTAACTTTTTCCATTCAATATGCTTTATAATTTTCTTTAAAAAGTAATACTATTGTTGCATCTTTTAGTGATTTATTACTTCATAAATAGGTGAGACATTTAAAATAATAAATATTTTTAAATAAGATGAAGTGAAAATAAGCTCATTTTTAAAAAAATATAATACATGTTTTTATTTTTCAGTTTTCCTTTTTATAAATACATGTGCATGTTCTTTTTACTAAAATGTCTGTTATATGATATAATTCAATCAATCCAATTGAATTAATAAGTCAGGATCTTTAAATATTAGCATATTTTAACCCTTCTAATTATCTAGTTCATTTATTTATAGATTTTTGACTTTGAACTTACTAATTAAGACTTATTAAACATGTGATGTCTAGACAGTAAAATGATTAACTTTTATTAACTTTATTTAATTATTAAATAAAACATTTATTTAACTTCAATAAAAATTATTTTCTTCCTTAAATCAAACTTATTTTATTTAAAATAAATACTCTTTTTCATTCTATTTAAAAGCTTGTTAAAATTGCCATTATTTAAAGTACTCTTTTTTAAATACATTACTTTAATAATTCATTTCTAAACTTTACAATCTTTCAAGACAAACCCTCAAACACATTTATACTATATATATAATCAATATTTTAAAAGCAATGAAGCTAAATTTTGCCTATTAAAGCTTATTTAAGCCAAAACATATTACAAACTAATTAGGCAAAACTCTCCATACAGTAGTGCCACCCTATGCCAACCAGAGTAATCAATGAATGCCAGAAGGCTTGTGCATAAAATCCCTATCTAATGCCTACTCATCCAATATCCCCAGATAGGGATTTTACGCACAAGCCTTCTGGCATTCATTGATTAATCTGGTTGGCACAGGGTGGCACTACTGTATGGAGAGTTTTGCCTTGTTTATAAACAATTATGTGCTAGTATAAGAGATGGTGATCATGTGATATCTTTAATCTTAATGTCTAAACTTTTAATTTTAAACAAATATTACTTGAATTATTAATATTTTATGAAGTACTATTTTAAATATATCTTATTTTGAAAACTAGAAAAATAGAAACTTTAACATAACTAAATCATACTTTACAAACAGAAACCAAAACTTTATTTACTGCAATTAATTTAAAACGTGGCACACTATAATCTAATTCTTATCCAGGTTTAAACTGTTAAATTTGGATTTTTAAAACAAATATTAATAAGCTAATTAATATTTCTTAAGTAATTAATATTCAGACATGTTTAATAGACTGTTTTATCAATGAATTAGAACACTCAGTTAAGACTATATAGCTTAACAACACTGAAATTTACTTATTACAGAATTATGCTTATTTAAATAATAAAAAAAATTGAAATATTACAAACTATGTTTAACCTTTATGGGCTAAATATGTGGGTACAATATATATATATATATAAAACTAAAACAAAATAGTCACGTAACTTGCTATCACTTGTTATTTATGATCAATAGATGGCGTTTTACCAAAACCACCAAAACAAGTGTAAAATTTGTTTACATAAATGACAAAAGAGTCAGAATTAACTATCTCTTTCATTTGCTCACCCTCAGATCAGCTGATTTCAAGCTATTTGCTATCATCAGTGAAGGATAGAGTTAGAAACTATATCTAAACACTGACTCCAAGTGTTTATGCAAAACGTTTCTATCAGTTTGCAAGCGTGAATTTTTTAGACTGGTAAAGTCTTCAAACTAGCCTAACAAGCCAGATAGCTACATGGGTCTGATCTCAGTTATTTCACCACATAGTCAAAGTCTCTGCAATATATATCATTGCAAGAAACCTTTAAAGGTACATTTATGAAAAACAAAAACAAGTTATTCATGTAACTTGCTATCACTTGTTATTTATGATCAATAGACGGCATTTTACCAAAACCACCAAAACAAGTGTTAAATTTGTTTATGTAAACAAATTTTACACTTGTTTCGGTGGTTTTGGTAAAATGCCATCTATTATTGATCATATATATATCTGTGTGTGTTCACTAGAGAGAGCTTACCAATAGCCCCAATTAAGCTTTAATTTATAAGTGCTGAAAGAGAAAGAATTCAAAATCTCTAGCGGAAAGTCCTTATCCCAGACCAATTGGTTTCGAGCTTATGGGTCACCTCAGTGAGGATCTAGGACTCCAGACACTAGATCTAAAATACCAACTCAAAATTCAGCACTTATCTATGTAAATGTCTTCAAATCCAGTCTTACAAACCAGATAGCTATATGGGTCTGAACTCAGTTCAGTTTCACTATATATTAATAGCCTCAGAAATATAACATTACAAAAGCCTTCAAGGATACACTTATAATAATTAATAAAACCATACACAATTTGTGTAAATTGCTTTTAATCTTATATTAAAATGTTCACTAGAGGTAGCTTACCAATAGCCCCAATCAAGCTTTAATTTATAAGTGCCAAAAGAGAAAGAATTCATAAAAATTTAGGTTTTCAAATTGATAGTAATGTATTAGATAAGTGCTGATTTTTGAGTTGGTATTTTAGATCTAGTGTCTGGAGTCCTAGCTTCTCACTGAGGTGAACCATAAGATCAAAACCAATTGGTCTGGGGATGAGGACTTTCCGCTAGAGATTTTGAATTCTTTCTCTTTCAGCACTTATAAATTAATAATCATATCAAGTTTTAAATTAAAGCTTGATTGGAGCTATTGGTAAGCTCTCTCTAGTGAACATTTTAATACAAGCTTAATAACAAGTTACACAATTTATGTTGTTTTATTAATTGTCATATATATATATATATAATACTTTGATTTCTTAGTGACAAGCTTTCTACAGTCAGAAATTTGTCATCACCCACTTCAAATAAATGCATTGATGTTGTCTACTACTTATTTCTTAAACTAGAGATTATCTCAAGCTCAGATGTATATTTTAAACCGTTTTTTTTTTTAATTAAGCATAAATACATGGTATAACTTAACTTCATTCCTCTTTTTAAAAAAAGAAGAAGACAAGTTGTTCTATGTTGTTTATATTAAATTAAAATGATATATTAATCTTTAACCCAATTTTAACATTTATACAAGAACTAGAGAGTTCTTTCTTATGTTTATTATTTGATTAAAAGTAGATCCTTTAAACATTAATTAAGGTTTAATGTTTACATCTGGGTTAGGAAAAGATCCTAGTTTAATAAATCATTAGTAAAGAAGATAATGTCAAAATGGTGAGAAAAGAAAGTTTGAAACGTGTAAGTTAATATCTAATAATAATTTGTTATTGATAAGTACTGAACAAATGGTGAAAGTATGCATCTGAGACAAGTGAAAATGCTGGTTCGGGTAAAATGCATCTTGCTAGTTGTCTTTTTCAAATATCTTTATTCATATATTTCCAAAAGAATTTATAATAGAATGGAAGTTTTAAGTATTGGATTTGTATACAAGCCAATCAAAACTTTACACTTATGTGCACACTTACGTGCTTCACAAAAATAGGCTACTTTTACTTATTATTTGGCCGCAATTTACTTTGCAAAGAATATAAAAGGGTTTAAACTTTATTTAAACTTTCCAAATACAAACAACTTGTTAGTAATAACACACAAATGAGCGTTCCATCATCAGATTTTCAATTGGATGGATGGTTGAAGAGTTGGAGTGTGGAGTAGATTGAAACCTGTCCATTAAAATATAAAGATTAACTATCTTAATATATATCTGAGCACTTATTGCATATATGTGTAGAGATAATAATCTGGACCAACTGATGATTCCTGGTTTAGCATGAAATACGTATATTGGTAATTGTTTATTTTTTCAACATATATGTGTTCAAGTGTATCAGTAATATGAGATAGAGTGGTGAGTGATGGGTTGTGTGAAAGTCTGTGCTCATATACCCTAGATATAACACAGGTTAGTAATTACACAAAGTTTTGAGTAGTATTATTCTCCACTCTTCTTCAGGTATTGCTGGTCTTACCAGTGACAGTACTACCATAAGATTTGAACCTGGACCTTTAGATTCTTGAGTATTAAATTTTAAGGCAAATGCTCTAACCAACTGAGATATTCTGACAAAGGATGCTTTGCATAATATCAGAATATTCAATTATAATACAAATACATTTTTCAATACTGAAATAAAAAGTAAGCTGTGGATCGTAATGGCATGTATGCCAGAGAAATATAAAGAGTAAATATATTTGTATGAAACAATTAATGTCAGATTTAGAATTAGAATTATTAACAATTATGAATATGTCAATGCAGATAATTTATGCTATTAGGTATCCAAATTCGCATTGGCATTTTTATTTTAATGAATCCCAGTAGATTGGACTAACATAGGTAGCTAGATAGAAGATCAAAATTAAACACAAATTAATGTTCTGTATATCTGAATCATGACAGGATAACTACTGGATTTGGTCTGGATTACAGACCCAATCTACAGAAAATAATACTAACACCAGTATTACACTTAATATAATCTTTATTATATTCACAAATATATACAATACATAATACAGTTATAATGTGAATTCTTGGATCTGGATTTTGTGGTTCTATAACTTCCAGCTGCATCTGATAGCTTGCCTCATGGGTAGGGAGAATGACTCTTCCGGCAGTACAAGATAGCTTTCCTTGAATCAACAGTAGTCTTAGCAGCACCCAGTCCCTCTGTAGACTTGCCTAGCTGCATTGACAAATAGCATATTGCTATTAGCGGGAATTCTTACTGCTGTTTAGGTTAGAAGGGCTTCCCTGAAAGAATGCATACAGTCTTTGTAGGTCAGACAGACATTCTCCCAGTTCTCACAAAAGGCTGATGACTATTTATAGCCAGATCCCTGACCTTACTAAAAACCTTCAGGTTCAGCGATCATGCTTCTTATTGACCTGTACTGATCATTGGATATGTGTTTAGCTGTACATCAGCCTATTGGCCAGCAGCAAACAATGCTTAATCCAATCAGATAAAGAAAGAATCTGGATCGTTCCACTTCTGAGGGAAAGGAGAACTATAACACTAACAAACCATGTTCTTGTACACCTCAAATGTTAAAACTGTTTGCTAGTAGAATGTAAATCAGGTAAACCATTCAAAATAACCATAATTCAATGTCAAGAAAGTTAGAATAGGTATGTAATAGAATTCAACATACGAGCACGATTTACTTGATAGATAACGGTCTATATTCTAGAAGTTATAGTATATTCACAGCACTGAAAATATACTTAGCTAAAACTAATTTGCTATATGATACAGATTAATTAAATTCTTTTTAATGTTTTTTTTTCTATTCTTGTATCGTTATTATATATTGTTTTAAATGCTTAAATTATTTTTATTTTAGCTTTCTGTGACCTGACTAATTTTATCTGTGATAATTTGTGTTTTCCTGCTGATATTTATTGCAATGGAAAGCAGGACTGTAAGGATGGAAAAGACGAAGTAGGATGTACAAATGGTAAAAAAGTAATAAAGTATACCTATATGTAGCAATTATTCAATGCACATAACATCTTAACTGTATTAAAACATAATAAATGCAGTAATTTTAAACAATTTATTTCTTTATTAAAACGTATCTGGAGGCATTCAGTAATCTCTGCCACCATCTTTTTTTCTAAATTTATCTGATGAATTTATAAATGTAAATGACATAATATTGACTAAATTATAAACCTTTATCTAATCTCAGTAATCTCATGGTATAGTTAATAAATTACGCAAATGTCATTTTTACACAAAAGTGGCTTTTCGTCTAATGAATGATGTCTATGTTTTGATTCCATTACTTTAAAATGAAACTTAGTGTGTGGCAGATAACAAGACTGTTTTATTCCTTAAAGCAAATTCAATTTGAAATCATGAGACTAAACATAAACACTGCATATTTTCATCCTCCATATGCACAGCGAATATTCATTCAATAATAAAACGTTTTTGATTTAAATATTTATTTAAACATCATACCAAGCTTAAATAGTTGTTTCAAAAACATTTGCAAAATTACATTTTAAATTTTTTTATTATTTTTGACACACTCATATAATCAAGGTAATGATTCATTCGGTGTAATACCAATGTTTAAAAATTTAAAAGTTTGATAGGAATTTAATAATTTTATATAAAATAATGTATTTTAATGGTTGTATTTTTAAGTATGTTTAAATTTTGTAGATGTGATGAAGACTGCATGATACAGTCAAAACTGTAATCTATAATAAAAGTTTTTTTGCTGATAAGTGATGAGTGTAAATTTTTTGAAATTCAATAATATATATGAAGGCAGCAAAAATAAAAAAGGAAGAAAAGAAAATCCAAGTGTAAAGACATATTAATTTTGCTAGTTAATTAGATTTCAAGTCAACCTTTGATCCCATCTGTTGTTGTTTTTTCAATATCTAATACTGCAGCATCTTCAATGTGTTTGAGTTATTAAAAATTGATTTGTTATTAAAAAAAAATTATTCCTCAAGACAATATTTGATCATCTTTTTCATTTCAACATCTTTTAAAAATTGTTTTTTAAGATGTGTAGACAACAATGCACAAATCTTTTGAAATTAGCAATCAGAGATTCTTCATTCCTTAACTGATATATGTACCAATGATATATACCTTATTAACCATCTCTATTTTGTTTACCAAGCCATCACTAGTGTCATTAATTCATTAGAAAGTTTTATAATCAAAATAATTTTTCACTGTAATGTGGAAAAAACATTTTTCTAGTAATTAGTCTAAGAGGGTCTCATTTACTTTTGAATCACTTTGGTGTTTGTCTAGATATGCAATTCAACTTCACAATTGATAATAGTAAAAACCCTTGAAATATCCCCATAAATATTTGGCTTTCCAAATAGTCTTTGATCTACAAATATCAAATTTGCTGCACTCACAATTTTGACACCAACCACCTCAGATTAACTTGCGGCTTGAAAATTTACCTTGCACTATTTTAAGAGTCTATATTTTTAAGTCTGCTCATGCATGGCAATTGGTTCTTAAATAACAGCAAGCTTTTATTCAGCATTCCACAATTCTCCAGTCAGGCTCTTACTTCATTCTACAGCAGCATGATATAACGGTAGCGGAAGATGTCCCTCATGGGTCAGAAAGGTGATGAGCTTTCTATGCTTACATTTCAACACAGCTTGGATTCAGTTAACTGCACAGTTCTTTCAATAGTAGCTAATCTATCTCTTGGTGATTTAAAATCCGGCCATTTTATACACCTGCCCAGATATTTGAAGAATGCTTTTAATTACTTAGTTTTAGCCTTAAAATATAATCTCTGATCTAACAGGAATTTAACATTTCTTTATTCATTGTTTTTGAAAGATGCAACTGTTAGATAACATTCCAAAAATATATTCAAATCTAAATAGATTTGACAGAAATGTTTATAACAAAAGAAAATCTTAATCTTAAAATATTAAGTAAACATTTTAATTAAAAATACCTTCCCCAGATTAAAACAATAGTGTTTCCAACCCTTTAATTATTTTTGGACAATTACCGGTTGCATCTTCCATCTTGGATTTTATAAAATACAGTTTAACTGAAATACACAGATTTATTATATACCTGTGTTTATAGGGTATATGAGCACAGACTTTCACATGACCCACCACTCTCCACACTATCTCATAAGACTGATACACTTGAACACATATATGTTGAAAAGATAAATAATCACCAATATAAGTATTTCATGCTAAACCAGCAATCATCAGTTGGTCCAGATTACCATCTCTACACATATATGCTATAAGTGCTCAGGGTCAACATGGGTGTGACAAGAATCTCAGCCTCAGGGTGGCCTTTGAGCATTCCATCATCAGATTTTCAATTGGATGGATGGTTGAAGAGTTGGAGTTTGGAGTAGATTGAAACCTGTCCATTAAAGTATGAGGATTGGCTATCTTAATATATATCTGAGCACTTATAGCATATATGTGTAGAGATGGTAATCTGGACCAACAGATGATTGCTTGTTTAGCATGAAATATGTATATTGGTGATTATTTATCTTTTCAACATATATGTGTTCTAGTGTATCAGTGTTATGAGATAGTGTGGAGAGTGGTGGATCGTGTGAAAGTCTGTGCTCATATACCGTATATCTTACAAATATAGACGCAGGTATATAATAAGCCTGTGTATTTCTGTTATTACATATTAGAGATGTCTGCCCATCCTTGTATATGTATAAAAAAATTGGATTATGTCCTGTACATGAGGGGTCAGATTGACCTTAGGTCAACATGGGTGTGACAAGAATCTTGGCCTTAGGGTGGCCTTTGAGCATTCCATCATTAGATTTTGAATTGGATGGACGGTTGAAGAGTTGGGGTTTGGAGTAGATTGAAACTTGTCCATTAAAATATGAGTATTGGCTATCTTAATATATATCTGAGCACTTATGGCATATATGTGTAGAGATGGTAATCTGAACCAACTCATGATTGCTGGTTTAGCATGAAATACGCATATTGGTGATTATTTATCTTTTCAACATATATGTGTTCAAGTGTATCAGTGTGTGGAGAGTGGTGGGTCGTGTGAAAGTCTATGCTCATATACCCTATAAAATACAGTTTAATAGAAAAAAAAGGTACTTTAAAAAGAAAAAGTTGTATAAATAACATATAATAAATTGATTTTTAAAAAAATCAATATTTTGTTAGTATTTTGCTCCTATATATATATTTGAGCGGCACCTATGTACTTTAATAAAAAAGAACTAATAATTAATAAAAAAGAATTAATAATAGTTTTAAAAATGTTATTGAAATGTTAAAATTTTATAACTTAGGCGCGCATCTCAAATATATACATACACGACAAAAGGAGCAGGATGGGATATAGGGTTTGAATACAGGTTAGTAGGTGGAAACATGAAGCTCAATCTTAAGCTAAGATTGACTGCTTCAATATGAGGTAAATACTATATAAATAACTTTTTGATATTATTAGAAAAGCTTTTAATAATAAACTTTGATGGTTGCATTAATAAAAGAAATATTAATTAAAAAAAATTAAAAAGAATAAATGTCATGAATGCTTTAGATTTTCTAGCATGAATGATTGATTGCATGATTACATATAGTAGAAAAAACCCAATCTCTATCTTCCATCAGAGAGATGTAGTAAAAGTTATCAAACAGTCAACATCGATGTAAAAATTGGAGTATTGATACCACTGTCCAATGCAGAAATAGTATGCTTTATGTGAGATTTGAAGCCTATGTCTGTGCTAGAAATAATCTCTTGTTTAATAAATTAGTAATAATAATTAATATATTTATATTGAAATGATTGGTGTCAAAATTATGTTTGTAGAATTCTTGATACTTATAAATCAACTTATAAACTGTGGTATCGATAAAAATTGAACAAATGATGAAAACAATCAAATCATATATAAAAAATTGTGATCTGAGCTAACTGATAAATGTTGGTACATCATAAAATGCCTATCTTGCAGGCTGACGTTTTTAGTTGCTTTTGTAATGTGGGTTGACGTTTTCAGATGTTTTTGTAATGTATGTTGACATTTTCAGATGTTTTTGTAATGTGTGTTGACGTTTTCAGATGTTTTTGTAATGTGGAATAAAGTAGAAGTTTTGATTATGTTAAATTAAGATGTTTCCAGATTGCATCACATGATCACATCTCCAATACTAGCACATAATTGTTTATAAACAAAGCAAAGCAAAACTCCATATAGTAGTGCCACCTGTGCTAAACAGAGTAATCAATGGATGCCCCTAGTCTGGGAATATTGAATGAGTAGGCATTAGATGGGGATTTTATGCACAAGCCTTCTGGCATCCATTGATTACTCTGTTTAGCACAGGTGGCACTACTATATGGAGTTTTGCTTTGCTATGTTTCCAGCTTGTTAGCTAATTCAGTGGTGATGAAGCTGTAAAGAGAAAACAAACATATGATAAGAATACAAAGAGAAATTTTATTGCCTTTAGATGGAATATTATATAATTAATTATTAGCACACCACTATAATGTTTGAATTCCAGTTTAGCTCAAATAATGATAATTAAATTCATAAGAAATAAAAAATACATATATATCTTCACTGTGGATAGTTCTGCTAGCATTAAATTACCACTTGGACATTTGGGCTAAACAAGATGTTCCATAACAATTACCTCTCACCCTGACAAGGATTACACACAAAGTTAAAGCCATTAATTTCATATCATTAAATATGACTGATTGTATCTTTGATTAGGGTAAGAAAAAACATAACATTAAGTTTACTAAATAATAAATAATTTTATTATGTATTAAAAAATAATAAAAAGAAAAATGAATCATTAAAAATGCATGCATTCATTGTAAGGTTCTCTGCCTTTCATGACTTTGTTCAGATATTGGTCAGTACACTTGCGAATACATATTTTATCTTCTATAGTTTAGCAATAATTAAATTTTAGAACAAGAACACATGTGTGTAATCAATTGCTGTATTAAACATGTGAAATGTGTTTCAAATACATATTTGAAATCTGATTGTCTTAAGCAAGCTATTAAAATTGCTTGGGTTTAGCTAAAAATATTCTTTAGCATACTTAAATAAAACTGAAAATTATGCATGTTTGAAAAATACAGTGAGAGTATAAATATTCCATGTATTTATGTTTAATTCACTTCAAAAGGGAAGATGATTCCAAACTGCATGCTTGGTGAGAGAGAATGAGTTAACTTCTGGTGTGTTGAATAGTTGTGGCATAATAAAGTTGGGAAGAGATATGCACTGATAAAAAAATAAAAACTTTGAAAATATTTATTTATAGTGCAATGATTGTTCACCCAAAAAGTGGACAAAAAGCAGTCCTACTTTAGCTTGAAAGGCTAATATTTGAATGTAATACAATTGTAAACATACGCTACATAAAATAAATGCTTATTTACATATGATTAAGTTTCAGTTGGAATGACATTTAGTAAATTTTAGACAATTTCACCGACGTCATTCATTCAGACATCATATATAGTAATTTAAAGTGATTGTTCCATCATCACGCTTTCTTTGCCAATACTTCAGATTTGCTCATATATAAGCATTTGAGTTGTAGGAATAAGTGGATTCATTTTATTCCTGCATAAATATTATATCTTGTATTGGAGAGAAAGTATTCATTTATTATTATTAACACTCGCAAAAGCGTATGCACAATTAGCTTGAAAGGCTGATATTTGTATGTAATACAATTGTAAACATACGCTATATAAAATAAATGCTTATTTACATATGATTAAGTTTCAGTTGGAATGATGTTTAGTAAATTCTAGATAATTTCACCGACATCATTCATTCAGACATCGTATATAGTAATTTAAAGTGATTGTTCCATCATCATGCTTTCTTTGCCAGTACTTCAGATTTGCTCATATATAAACATTTGAGTCATAGGAATAAGTGGATTCCTGCATAAATACTATATCTTGTATTGGAGATAAATTATTCATTTATTATTATTAACACTCACAAAAGCATATGCACAATTAGCTTGAAAGGCTGATATTTGAATGTAACAATGGTATAATGAAAATGAAAACAGGCAAAACTTTCCATACAGTAGTGCCACTCAGGTCAAGACAGAGTAATCAATGGGTTCCAGAAGACTTGTGCATAAAATCCCTACCTAGTACCTACTCATCCAATATCCTCACACTAGTTTTTGGCTTGTAGCCTTTGTCAGTGAGGAGCCTTGGATCTGAGAGCACTGCACCTAGATCTTAGGATCTAATGCAACCCTCTAGCTGCCACCTTTTATCTCTACTTAACTACAAAACTATGAGAACAAAATTAAAAACACAATAATATTTTCAATCTAAGCTTATTAGCTTATATAGTCATACAGGTCTGAACTCAGTTCAGTACCCATACATTTTGGTGTCTTTGATTCTTTAATAACCACAGCCACCACTATCCTATTAGACAGGAATGGTATTAAACCACCAAACATGCTTGCTCATAACTGTTATTAAAACAGGAAAAACTCTCCACACAGTAATACCACTCAGGGCAAGACAGAAACTGACTGGGGATATTGGATGAGTATGCAATAGATAGGGATTTTATGCACCAGCCTTCTGGCATCCATTGATTATTCTGGCTTGCATTGAGTGACACTACTATATTGAGAGTTTCACCTGCTTTCATAACAGTTATAAGCAAGCATAGGAAATGGTCTTTGGGGGTATAATGAAAATGATGAACTGTCCACATTGGCATGGAATTTCAGATGTTAATATCTCTATAAAATACAAACATATCATTGCAACTCTATGCAGCATTTTCATTGTTGTAGGCCTAAAAGGTAGCTAATTTCTTTACTCAGCTTTATAAAATGTAATTATTTAATATTTATAAAAGAAAAAAATATTTTAAATTTAATTTAAAATTATAAAAACTTAATAATAGGGAATTGATAAAAAATTCTGTGAAAGAACAGTGACATGAAACCATATTCTTTTATTTCTTTTACTTAGCTTTTAAAAAAATAATATTTCATTGAATTAAATATTATAACAGCTCAAGTCATCTACATAAAGACAATTTTATGAACTCTGGAATTTGCAGTAGGTAAACAAAATGTTAGTATTTTTCTTAAGCAATTAAGCATGATGGAGTCTGCATCAGATTAACTTTATGCTCTATGTCTTGTATAATTAGCTTCAATATCTTGCAAGTTAGAAAACGATAACAATTTATAAGTCAACGTATGCAATTTCTTAAAGGTCTTTGGTTTTAAAGATGTTCATATTTATTTCAGATAACATACCTAGAGTTGACTGATAAAACATTTCTATTATAGCAGATACATATAAGTGATTTTATACTGCCTTATTAAAAGAGGTGCTCAGTGTTTATTACTAATAAACTTATATTATAATGTGGAATGTGATGAGACTCTTTTAACATTGTCGTACTTTGGTTCAATTCAGCATGTTTCTTTTTGTCAACAGTTTTTTCAATATCTTGCCATATGTAGAAATGTGAGTAGTTATAAAATAAATGTTTAAATATAAAAATAATATTTTATTAATTTTATATGTGTCAGGCAGTAAAATTGTAAAAAAAAAAAAAATTAACATTTTTTGATTTAGTTATTCCACGAATTAATATATATTATCAATATTACACATTTAATAAACCATAAGTTATTTATAGATTGAAAAAAAAGATAGAATTTCATTTTCAATTAATATGTGAAACTATAAGGTGGCTTGATTAATATAATAAAAACATCTCTACTAATGAAAAGTTTCAATCTTTTTGAGCAATACAGAGTCTTCAGACCACTCAAAAAAGTATGAAGAGATGCATGTTGGGAGTAACAAAAAGAGATCGAAAATGTAATATATGGGTAAGAGAACAAACAGATGTTACTGATCTCATTGAAAAAATTAAAAGACTGAAGTGGAGTTGGGCTGGACTTATTGCTAAAAGAGATGATAATAGATGGACAATTGAAATCTTAAACTGGATTCCAGGAGATTGTAAAAGACTCAGAAAAATACTACATATGAGATGGATGGATAAAATAAAAAAGTGTGCAAGGGTGATGTGGAGAAAAGAAGCTAAAGATCAGAGAAGATGGATTGAACTTGGAGAGACCTTCATCCTTCAGTGGATTGACCATGGTTGATGATTATAAATAAACTGGAGATCAGATAAAAGTGATCATGTTCTTATCTGAGCAATAAAGTTGAATTGATATAAAAAAGCCAGACATTATTTGTAAGTTTATTTAGATGATTCTTTGAGCATCTGACTTGGGAATTACTATGGTAAAATGTCCAAACTTCATCGTTTTATAAATAGGTCTCAAAATGTATTTCTTTCTGTCTGAGTACAAAGAAAGATATCCAAAATAAATATAATTTTTATTCTCATTTTTGTTTTATATTAATTAAAATATTAAAAATATATTATATGGGATACTTGTGAATTTTCAACTAAACCAAGATGGCACCCCCATAATTTTGATAAATATACAGTTTTGAGGGCCTATATTTACCAAAGACATATTAGTTGTTAAATTAAAACAAATTTAATAAATCAATTGCTAAATTTAAAACAGGAAATAAATTTGCATAAATTTCATTAAATAGCTTTATTTCAATTTTTTATTTGTATTATAATGTGGAATGTGATGAGACACTTAACACTGTCGGACTTTAGTTCAATTCAGCATGTTTCTTTTTGTCAGAAGTTTTTTCAGTAATGATAAAAAATTGGAACCTTTCTGTCACAGAACATGATGCAATGGACTATTTCTAAAATTATGGGATCCTGCTCTTCTAAAAAGTGGGCATTAATGGTCACAATATGATTGCACACTGCCAACAAGAATAAAGTGCAAATATTGTATCTTTTTTTTTCATTTTTCTGTTAATAAGTTAATCCAAAAAAAGTAAAAAAGAAAAAAAGAAAACTTCAAATATAGTAATTAATATTTCCACAATGATTTCATTTTTTAAAATAACAGTAATAAAAAATAAAATGTAAGTATTAATATGCAGTGGCGTTTCCTAGTGGTGGCACTTCCTAGCAGGAATTTTTTGTAAACATTTTTGGGAGTTCCCAAAACCAGATTCTCAAAAATATGAGCTGCCATCTTAGTTTACTTGAAAACACACAAGTATCTTATATAGCAATGGAGACTATATTTAAAATTATTTAATAATATGCTGAGTTTAATACTTCTACTTCAAATCTAAGGATCCCTGTGCAATATTTTTAATTGTTGTAGGCTTACAATTATTTTAACTTAGCATTAAAAAAATTAGACTGTGTGGCCTTTAATTGGGATTTATAGTTTATAATTGAGCTAAGAATAATATCAACTTTAATAAATGATTAATGAAAATATATTTATCTGATGTGAAATACTGTCAATGTTATGAGTGTAGAAAGTTTGAAATTGTTTGTCAGACAAACTATAACATTTTAATATTTATAAATACTGAACCAATGATGAAGTGATATGTAAAAGATTGTGATTTGGTTAACTGATGAGTGCTGGTTCAGCATGGAACTTGCTTCTTGGGGTTTTTCATTACCAAAAACTTTTATTTGTTTCAAAAATATGTTGGAATAATGAAAGTTTTAAATGTATTTAAAAAATTTATTTCACGTGATTTCATTTAACTTATTTGAAAAGTGAAGTGATTCTAAAATATTTGTATAGTGGAAGAGGATGGTATGAATTTCTGTGCTAATAGATGGCAGAACTGAAATGAAGGTTGAACTAGTAAAAAGAAATTTAATATATATAGATAATAATATAATAATTCGATGTCTGTATTTTTTCAAATCAATATATGTAATCTTATAATTGAATATTTATAAATTCAGTAATCAGATATATGTAAAGTATAAATTTAAAATTTTTATTCACTTAGGAGAGTGTTAGGTGACAAAGACTATGAGAATAGTCGAAAGCTTTCCTAAGTAGATACATTTTTTAAAGTTATACGTTACATGTATTTGATTACTGTATTTATAAATATTCAATCATAAGGTTATATATATATATATATATATATATATATATATATATATATATATATATATATATATATATATATATATATATATATATATATATATATATATTGTATTGTCTACAAATAGAAGGACCAAAGATATTAGCATTTAAAATATTTAAGAGCTAAAAAAATAAATAAATTTAAAGATCTTTTAAATTAATGCAATTTTAATTTTTTTTTGTTTGTGTAATTTTTTTTTTTTTTTAAACGTACAATGAAAGTTACATTTTTCGTTCATGTTTTTTTTATGTGATTAAAAATAAAAGTTAAAATTGGAAAGGATAAAAGACACACAGATTACTAATCCAGATAAACTAAAGAAAAGAAAGAATTCCACACGCAGATTTCAGTTAATAAAATCTTTCTAACTGTGATTAAAGATTGTGGAATTATGTTTAAAAAAACACAAATCTTTATAACTAAAATTTAAGAATGTACAAGATTATTATCTTGTAGGTTAATAAAAGGACAAAAGAAAATAGATGTAGAAAGAAGTCTAAAAATGGATTGCGACTATAAAAGGTCAGAAAAACTTAAAACTGGGCCTTGGTCTTTTCCTTAACTAGCAACTTCCATTAGGTCCAGGATAGAGAAAATATTTTATCTCAGACTACTCTATGCAGGCCTTCCAGAATCTAGTAAAATGGGAAAAACATTACAATGGCTTCCCAATGCGAGACCTCAATACAAAAACCACAACCTGAGATACATTGTAATGGTATAAAGAACATTACTATGATGGCCAAAAAACCCATAGCCAGAGAATGAATAGTAGTTTTAAAATTAAAAAAACTAACTAACTAAACCCTGATTATACAAATATATTTTTTTTTTAATATGACTTACAGAAAGAAAAATACAAATTGCAGCTGATGTAGATTTTAATTCACAGCATTGACCAGGAAGGTGGATACTGGAGAGGGGAATAAAGCATAGATCTGAGTCCTTATATATGCAGTAGGTGACATAAGACCATCCTTAAATGCTGTTAGTCTTATAAGAGCAGGTTCCTGAGAAATGGGTGGGCGGACAATGCACCAATAAGTCTCAAAGGAATGAGCAATGCTTGTATGGGCTTAGTCTTGGTTTTCTTATTGTTAGTCTTACATTGACACAGATGAATATGCAAATCATTCCCACCATCTTAGACCTAAAAGTGGGCTTTAAAACCGCATGTCACTTGTGAATGAGTCTACCAAATTATATCAGTATGCTAATACAAAAAAAAAAGTTATACTTTTAACCTTATTAAGAATAAAATTTCAAATTCATATTTTATTCTTGTTTGTGGGGATGGATGATATTGACCATCTTACAAATAGATGGACCAATGATATTGGCATTTAAAATATTTAAGAGCTAAAAAAAAAGTAAATTTAAAGATCTTTTAAATTAACGCAGTTTTAATTTTTTTTTGTTTGTGTAATTTTTTTTTGTTTTAAAAATGTATAATGAAAGTTACATTTTCCCTTCATGTTTTTTTTTATGTGATTAAAAATAAAAGTTAAAATTGGAAAGAATAAAAGACACGCAGATTACTAATCTAGATAAACTAAAGAAAAGAAAGAATTCCACATGCATATTTCAATTAGTAAAATCTTTCTAACTGTCATTAAAGATGGCGGAATTATTTAAAAAAAGACTTTATAATTAAAATTTAAAAAAGAATGTACAAGATTATTATCTTGTATGTTGATAAAAGGACAAAAGAAAATAGATGTGCAAAGAAGATTAAAAATGGATCATGGCTATAAAAGATCAGAAAAACTTAAAACTGAGCCTTTATCTTTTCCTTAACTAGCAGCTTCCATTAGGTTTGAGATAGAAAAAATATCCTATCCCGGACTACTCTATGCAGGACTACCATTACTCATATGCCAAAGTGGATCATCATGCAGAATGGAAGAGGCATTAATAGGTACCTTTCATTGTATAGGTCACTCAGAACAAAACATCAAGTCTAGCCATTAGGACAGGCCAAGAAACTAGAAGACTGTCAACTGAGGGAAACTAGTTAACTTCTATGAACTCTTCCAAATGCATACTACGAAACTTACCGATAAGATTATTCATATCCCAATTGTGACTAAATTAAACGTTTGCAAATGATCCTTCCTATAAGCTTATAGTATTACTACTGATAGAGACATTTGCAGAATTCTCATCCAAAGAATTTCCTGGAAGAAACTTAAGTGAACTTTAATTATTAAACTGTTTTAGTTAGCTGGTTTAATATCTGGATTAGCATGCATGTAATCTTTCCAATTAATTAGTAATGTGTTTTTAATATTTTAATTTGTTAGAATAAAAAATATTTATTTCTAATATCAGCTATTCATTGTGTGTTATTAATAATAGTTATCAAATTTATTAATATTAGTTTATTAGTATTTGAGTGTAAATTACCTTGCCAATATTTTTATTTTTTTAATCAAGTCCAAGCAGAATATATATATATATTTTAAATAAGTTAAGGGAAAGCAAAATCCCAATCTTTAAAATTCTTACTTTATAAGTTACGATATGCTTGATGCAGAATCAGTGAATCTAATGACTTTGGCGCCCTCTTTTATAAATTAAAAACTGGTTCTGCCGACAATTGAAGTCGTAATAATTGGTAGGCCAGTTAATCAGAAAATATAGCTATGTTTTTTTTGGAAATACAAACAATATATTTTCTTATCCATAGATTGATTAACTTTCACTTTATAGTGTGTAAAAAGAAGGCCTACTAGAATCAAGTAAAACATGAAAAATGTTACTATATATATATATTGTTAATTTTAATATTTTCATGGATAAAAGATGTCATATTATTATTACTATTTGCGGGATATTCCATGTAAATGCTGATGTTTCATGTCCTCTGAGGATTGTACTTGATATTGTACTGCAAAGTCAGCATTTAGCTTTTTCACTACACGGAATATTCCGCAAATAGTAATAATATGATATATATATATGTGTGTGTGTGTGTGTGCGTGAATGTATGATTTAATTATTATTTAAGGTATATATGTATGTGTGGGTATTATAACAGTTAATATATCTTTATTTTAAGTATTTAAGCAAGGTTGTGGTATTCAATCCATTGAACCCTTAACTGACTATCGAATATTTGGAGGTATACCTTCTAAACCTCACAGTTGGCCTTGGCAAGTTGCTTTATTTTGGAAAAATAATTTTATTTGTGGAGGAACACTGATTAATGAAAACTGGGTGTTGTCCGCTGCGCATTGTTTTCTCAGGTGAGTCAAAATTGATTTTAAATTATAAATATTTTTCCCATTTTATTTTTTAATAATAATTTTAAAAACTAACACTAAAAATTAAAAGCAATAGAGTAATATCTTAGAAACTAAAAATCATAGTAAGATTATGGCAAATTGCTTTTTTAGTACTCAAAAATTCTCGGTAATCATCTGAAATCTGGGCATGGCCACTTGAGGGCATTGTTTATGTGTCAAAACACATAAAAATGCTGTTTCTGCAGCTGGCTTTATGATTAATGCAACATTTATATTGTATTACCCATTGCAGGTTGCTTTACACTGCATTGCACAAAAATATTACAGCCTATTTTGTGCTTCAAAACTATTTATGCATATTTGGTCTATTCATAGCTGATTACTGTATCGCTTGAGGGTGTTTTAATTGCAAGTCAGTACAACTTTTCAAATCTCCATAATAGAGTAATGTCATTTATATTTAAATAATGTTGTTAATTATTAATAATTGTCATATGGTCCCCACCCTTCCCTAAAAAAATGTTAATATGTAAAAAATTGGTCAAGGATATACCAGATATCAAAATGCTTTCTATCATCATATTACAAATTTGGTCAACCAACATAGGATTTTTTGTTTTATTTTATTTTTCCTTCTTCCAGTTTCAATGTGTATAATTATAATAAACTAATAGTCAGCATTAAGCTAATGCACATGTGCTTTGTGGATTTTAACAATAAATGAATACTCTCATTTCTCAAATACAAGATAAAGTGTTTGTGAAAGAATAGAATGAATCCACCTATTCTTTCAACCCAAATGTTTACGTATGGGCAAATCTTAAGTATCTGGAAATGAGAGCATGAAGATATTAAATAATCACTTTAAATTACTTTTACTATGTCTGAATGAATGACGCCTACGAAATTTACTAGAATTTATGAGACATCATTATTAAATTAAATTAAACACATGTCATTCATTCAAACATAGTAAAAGTAATTTAAAGTGATTGTTTAATATCTTTACGCTCTCATTTCCAAATACTTAAGATTTGCCCATACTTAAACATTTGGGTTGAAAGAATAGATGGATTCATTCTATTTTTTCACAAAAACTTTATTTTGTATTTGAGAGATGAGAGTGTTCATTTATTGTTAAAATCCACAAAGTGCATGTGCATTAGCTTAATTGTGATTATTAGTTTATTACAATTCAAAAACATCATGCTATATAAAATAAATATCTCATTTGCAAATGTGTATAATTATTTTCAATTTTTATTCATATATATTATAGCATCATTTTAAATGAATGTCACTAATATGTTTTTCTTCAAATCATTCCAGTAATTTTTCTCATCTCATTATTTCATTTTATAAATAGATTCTTTTTATGTTTACTTAACTCTCTTGGAATACAGATTAAGACTTCACTTGACTAGTTTTAAATATAGGGGATTTAAACTCAGAATGTCAAGCAACCTTCAACTATCCACACTATCTCATACTACTGATACATATGACCAAACACATGCAGAAAAGATAAATAATCACCAATATATGTATGCACTCATCAGTTGGTCCAGATTAATATCTCCTACACATATTGTAATGGGATGGGGTTAGGAAAAATGGGGAAAAGAGCTTGAACTGGGTGATAGAAAATCATCATCACTAGCAGCCAATTTATAATGAAATATCAATAATTTACAAAGGTATATATAAGTAGTATATTCAAAGGGAGCTTGAGATCAAGAGATCTCTGAGAGATCATTGAGAGATCAGCCAGCAACTAAAAGCATAATTATAAATTCATCAACCAGTATTATCAATAAGTCAAAATAAGTATGAGTACTACTCAAAATATCATTCATTGGCATGAATGATCCACAATATAATAAATCAGTACAATAAATCAACAGTCAATCTTGTGACTGGGTTGGAAATGGATCTTCTGAAGACCAGACTAACTATTGAGCCTTTGCCAGCTTGGGGCAATTATTTAAACATCACTTGGATGCACCAGCTTAGTGCCCATCTATTAAAATACACAATAATCAGAAATCAAAACAATAATGCTGGGCCATTTAAAACAAACTGATCATCATCAATGCTCAGGCTACTTGTAATGGCCAACTATAAACATAACATCTAATAAGACTAAACTAAAATATAGTGCATGGGCTTTAAAGAGTATAATCTTATGTGCCAACCAGGATGATGATTATGGATCATTGCTGGATGCCCCAAAAGCACTAATATACATCCCCATTTATATATTCCCCCTGTACTCGAATCTAACTCAGAGAACATAAGCTCTATTACTGTATATGACAAAGAGATGATGGAAACAATTTTTAACAATTGAATACAAGTTTATTAATCACAATAAAAAAATGAAATTAAGGTCTTATAGGATAAGGGTTCTGATTTTGAAAAGCATACAAAATTATATACAAAACTAAAGTTTTTTCATTGATTTACAATATTTCTTAATAAGTATCTATAAACGCATTCATATATCCACACACAGACATGCATTTTATCGTATACAATGAAAATATTTCAATTAACATAAAGTAATGATTAAAAAATGATTAAATTTTACATGTGTTATATTTGACAAGCATTGGTATTTGCAATACAATTGACAGATGCATGCACACATTCATGTGTGTACATAAAATTTCTGAACATATTTAACTGGTTACAAAATAATTATCAAAATCTTGAGTTATATAAAAATGCAATAAATGATTAAAGTTTCAGTTAAATGATATACAATTTACATACTAGATTTACTGAAACATATATATTTAATTTGCATAGATTATCAACATAACAAATCTAATTTTGTCAAAACAATAAAAAAAAACATAATTTTTATAATTACAAATTCCATTTTGAATCTACATAAAATTTACATATTTGTTATAATAATAAAAGTTATTTTCATGATTATTCTTTGTTGAAAATGTATAAATTGCTTTCCTTATTTTATAGTAAGTTCCACTTTTTATAGATTAGTTTCTTAAAAGAAATATATACTGTCTTCTTTAATAAACGATTTTAAACTAATATCGTTTTATATATATCTATCAGTTATAAAAATGTCATTTTACTAAGGAAATTATTTAAAATTTTGTTATCCTATATATAACTCTACTCACCAACAGCTGTATATATGATTATCTGTGCTTCTCTGCATATAGACACAGCAGCATATGTATAACTACTTCATTATTCAGCTGGTGTTCCTCTTGGGCAAACTGGTTTTTTGTCATTTCAGGCAAATGTCATCATCAGGTAAAAGTATGTAATTCAGCCATGGTTGGCTTTCTCCCTTCAGCAATTGGTTCCCTAGACTTGGATTTGGTAAGCTTCAGGTCAGCAAGCTATTTTGTCTTCATTTGTTCAGGCTATTGATTCAGAAGTGACACATCTTCAAGTAAATCAAAACTCCTGTGAAGTAAAATAGTAGCAGCTCCTGGAATTATTGTCCTGCCTTCAGCTACATCAGTTCATGGAATCTATTCTCCAGCCATCTCTACAGCTAGCTTTACTGTGGTCATTCTCTGCTACAGTTACCAACTATTCACAAAATATTTTAGCCAACTTTACAGTTAGCTTTTCTTCTAACCACTTTTCAAAAATATTAAAGCCAAACTTTGCAGTTGGCCTAGTTGGCCACTGCTTAAAATATTAAAAGCAGATTCTTCTGGCTAACTCTTACAAAACTGCAAGAAAAAACTGATATTTTTATCAGTCTTTTTATAATCTTGGTTGGGTCATGTGATAAAAACATCAATCTGTCTAATCCTTTTGAAAAGAAGCTTGAAATTTTTATCAAAATGTGATTGGAAAAAGTTGATTTCAATTAACTTTAATCCTTTGGAATCTACGTTCATGTTTTTACTCAGATAATAGAAATTTACAAATTAATTAATAGAGTTCTAAAATAGATATTTTTACAATTATCAAAAAACATGCTTATTTTTTTAATTTTTCAAAGTCAGAATAAAAATATTGTTATTTATCAGACCTTTTTTAAATATTTAATTTTATAATAAAATATTATTTTAAACCCAGAGTTATTTAACCTTTCATTTATTATTTTTATTCCCAGTAAATGTAGAAAATATCTACAAAAGTTTATGTCTACGTTTATTTTTACTTTTTCTTTATTTTACATATATATGTTCACACATGCTATATTATTGTGTGCTATGTAACCCAACTGGTTACAATATATATATATATAATCAGTGCTCAGTTTATATTAAGATAGCAAATCTTTATAATTTAAAGAACAGGTTTCAATCTTCTTCAACCTCCAACTCTTCAGGCATCCATACCATTGAAAATCTAATGATATAATACCCAAATCCCATGCAATAATATTGGCATCAGCATGGGATTTGGACATTCTATCATCAGATTTTCAATGGTATGGATGGCTGAAGAGTTGGAGGTTGGAGTATATTAAAGCCTGTCCATTAAAGTGTAAAGATTTGCTATCTTAATATAAACTGAGCACTGATTTTATATATATATATATATATATGTGTGTGTGTGTGTATAGGAAATGATAATCTGGACCAACTGATAAGTGTTGGTTCAGCAGGAAATATATATATATTGGTGATTGTTTATCTTTTCTACATGTGTACCAGTAGTAAGAGATAGTGTGGATAGTTGAAGGTTGCTTGAAAGTCAGAGTTCAAATCCCCTATATTTACAATTGCAACAGTCAGGATCAAGCCCTTCTCATTGCACATTTTAGTTTAACAACCAAACCCATCTGTGCTGGATTCAAACTCTATTAAAATATTTATTTAATAAATAAATGTATAAACCGTACTATCACAGCTGGGTGCACAGCATTATATATGCACATAT
Organism: Epiperipatus broadwayi; assembly: GCA_028023455.1. Classification (NCBI taxonomy): domain Eukaryota; kingdom Metazoa; phylum Onychophora; class Udeonychophora; order Euonychophora; family Peripatidae; genus Epiperipatus; species Epiperipatus broadwayi. The sequence goes on from JAQFVV010006430.1 coordinate 921,574, forward strand.
GAATAAACGCTGCAGATACATAGGCTAGTAGTTACAGTGAATATAATGTTTAAATTTTATATTTTATAAAGAAAAATGATTTATGTTTAATTTTAAATAGGAGAAATATCAATTTATTAAGCTTATTAAATACAAATTCGTATGTGAATGTATGATTCACCTTATATAATGATATATATAGAGGGGCATGATTTAATTTAGTAAAAAGAGCAAAAAACTTTTAGTTAAATTAGTTGAAAATAAAAAGTTAGCCATACATAAATTTGCATTAAGTCCACCGCATGCACCTGTGGTCAAATCAAAGTTTGAAAGTTGATAATTTCTATACTCAAATTTGTTTGCTGCAAAAGTGTATTCATTAAAATCACTGTAATAGGACTATTTCACACTTAGAGGAGGATTTGAGGTGCCCTGGAAGCCTAAACAAAAGTATTTTGATTAAATCGGGAAATCTTATAATTTAATATTATATTTTAGAGTTAATGGGTTTCCAGGCAAAATAAATTCTTCTCTAATTAAGTGCTTTGTAAGAAAAATATAAATAGGATATATTTTAAGTTTGAGTTATGGAGTCTTAAAGAGTGTTACTATACCTAATCCACATCAGATTGATTTTTGAAAGATCTGACTGGAGAAAGACGACAGTGGTTTCTAAAATCCACAAAAGAATGATGTGCCCACTGCCAGCCGATGCTTCAACCACCAGAGCTGCAACATAAAACCATCCAACAACAGCCTACCTCCATAATGTAGACACTACAACTGCTCATGAAGACCACCATGACATCTCAAAGCTAGTCCTGCAACTAATCAGTAATGCCAATCCATAACCACAGAGCTATATGTTAACTAACTATTCCTAAATTTAAATCATCAACTTAAAGTTTAAAGCTAGCTAAAGATAAAATTAATTTAACTGTCTAAACTCTATAAAATAATTTCATTTATAAATTCTTGTTAAAGTAAATAAGGTATAATTTGGATAACTTATCTACCTATTGTTAAATATCTTATTTAAACTAAATGTAATCTAATCTAAAATCTATGTCTATCATTGCGGTTGTGCCTATACTATTTCTTTGTTGTTTTGTTATTTATATGCCAATGCCTCGAAGCAGTGAGCAGTTAAATGTAATAAATATTTGGAGTTATAATTACAAATATCTCCCCATAACTATCTTCTTAATGACATTCCCCATGCTCCCTGATTTGAATTCCTATAATTCTTATTTGATTCTAAATGTATTGGGGCTTACTATTAAATTTCTGTCTTATTGAGATTTATGAATAGAGTAATGTACTAGTCTTAGTAATATGAAAGTATATGCAGTAATTATTTGGCCAGTCTATCAAATATACTTCCCCCTCCCTTGTAATATTTTCTATGTATAGATTGAAACCGACAAACAAGAGTTTTATTGTATTTTGTTATCTCTCTATAGTCTTTTGTTTATATAGCATAGTCAGAATTGGCTCTCAATAGTAATATTGACCAGCTATCATCCCCATAGTTCTCAAATATTAATTAAAGTTGTATCATCACTTGGCGGATTAGATATTTTAAATTAGCATTCAATGTTTAACGTTTTGCTGCCTCTTCTCCTTACAATGAGACCATGGGCAAGTTCACCCCATCTTATCTTTGGGGTGCACACAAGTAAGACCTGATGGATAATTCCAGGCAGTAGTGTTAGCCAACCCCAACCTTTTAGAAGCAAGGCGCTCATTCTCAGGGTATTGGTGTAGATCACGAAAACCCTTGACTCTAATCTATCCACAGAGTACTCCGTTATTGTAATTTGCAAGGACTGTCATCATCAGTCACTTTGTATAGCCAATCCTGAGTCTTATAAGTTAATTATTCAGTATGAAAACTGAAATTTCTATCTTTAGTTTGTAGGTTCAATCTCAACCCTGAGCTAATTTATATGCTCATAATCTACTACATTAATAATGTTATCATAAATATTTTGCCTAAGACTAGTACAACATTTTATAATAGTAGCTACCACTTCCAATAGGAATTGGCATAATCTAAAGTAGGCAAAGCTTAGTAATTCTTTAAATATATCAATTCACATTAATAAAGATTTAATAAGGAGACATGCTGAATCTTCATGTTATAAAGCCTGCATGTTTTCCCCACATTTATTTATGTTCTATTTATTTAATAAATGTATGTTAACTTTATTCTGGTTTTGTGTGACTTCTCATTCCTATAATTCATTATATATATATATATTGTAACGATCCAGAGAAAGCGACTTAATGTCATCTTTACTACGGGTGCCATCTAGGCCTTTGAACCTAGAAAAATTTATAAAGTAGGCAGATACGTCAGTCAAAAAAAAAACATTTTTTTTTTAAATCTTTGATTCCGGTCGTTAGCCCATGTCACTAGCTCAGTGGAATAGCAGAGATTTAATAATATAATCTAAGAGTATATATAAAAAAAGAATAAAATAAGCCACTGCCAGTAATTAACATACAAACATTTATTTATGCACATATATATAAGATTTAAAATTATTTTAGTATTAGTTTACATTTTAACATTATTTTTAACTTTGATTTTTGACTTTAATTTACCTTTAATTACTATTATATTCTAATTTTACATTTTAATTAAGTTCGCACAGATAAATTTAGGAAAGCTTGTTTATAATGTTGAATATAGATCGGTTACATAGATTTCACGGTCAAAAACATTTCAAAGTAAACATAAATGATCACAATACAAAATTATTGATTACTGACAATTGCGTAGGGAAATTTCTACGTAACCCAATAGTATTCATCATAAGATACTTGCATTGTCACCAATAACTTAAAAGACATCCGAATAAATACATTTTAGATACTCACCGTAAGGTATCATTATTTATCGAATGTCTATATATTTTGATCAAATATGAAAACCCAAAACATACTTAACCGATAACCAATCCATGCAAGCGTCTATAAACAACTTAAATTTAATGCATTTTTATTTAGGTCAAGTATGAATAGACCACATAGATTTGCATTTGAAAATAAAATATTCTATCCCTATTTAACTTTAGGCTAAAATTCGCAGTCAAACTGGCATCAATCCATCTGATACATCGATGTATTCAATGTAATACGGAATACGGCAGCACCAAAAAGATTAAAAGAAGATATTGACTCTCATTAGATAGGAATATTACTTCTATCCAACGAGAAGAACAATAAAAAAAAAAAACTCCATAGAAAGGAACTGCGCTCTGCGTCTTATAATTCCTTCCATAGGCAAAACAGGAGAGTGCGGCGTATGAAACGATTCTGCCAGTAGCGAATCTCCGATTACATCTACTAACTACATCAATATATCCAATCCATTGACCCAATCTAACAACGACACAAATAACCTAAGATTACCCTCCCCTAATATTGTAGTGTATTCGTGGTGATGTCACAGTTACTGCAGAATGAATATTATCAGGACTGCGAGACTGGAGAGGGACGCCATGTTAGGACGGTGATTATGCTTCCCTAGTATTTTATAAGCATTATGTATAGTAATAGTAATAAATGATTAACTAGTAAAGTGTTGTTTGTGTTATTTGTATTCGTGATACACAACACTTTTTGGCGACGAGGATGGGATTCCGCTAGCTGCATTATTTTCTTTACCTTGGGATTACGGCAAGAAACTACGGAAATACTTTTCTTGCAAGACGTTCAACAAGGCGTTAATGCTCAAGGATGGCAACTGTCGGGAAGTTATCCGCATTCGACGTCGATTCCCACAACTATGGGATACGTATGCATCGCAAGTCGAATTTTATTGTCTGGCGAATGATATTACAAGTGAAGACAAGAAACGAGCTACTTTGTTGGCAGCCTGCGGACTACAAAGCTATCGATATTGCGGTCTTTGATAGCCCCAGCTCAGCCGTTAGAAAGGTCATATGATGAGCACACCCTGTGTTAAAACAATACTTCAATCCAAGGCCCTCTATAATCTATCAGCGCTACCAGTTTTGCCGTGTGAACAAAAAGAGGAGAACTATTAGTGTTTTTCTGCGGGACTGAGACGCTCGCGGAAGGATGTGATTTTGGCACACACTTGTCAAGCCCTCGTGATCAGTTTGTTTGTGGACTGAGAAATGAAAGTGTACAGCACCGACTGCTCACCGAAGAAACCTTAACCCTAGATGCCGCAGTGCAGAGGGTTTAGCAGCCGAGGCAGCGGACCCAGGTGCGGAGATGCATGCTTCTGGATTGTCATCATCAGTGGATCTAATACAACACCACCAGCAGTTCCTACTAAATACAAACGGAGTTACAAAAACATATAATGCCGACTGTGCCATGTTGCGGCTGTGGTGGTACACATGTTCATACAGAATGCCCTTTTCGCCGAGCAAAATGCCATTTTTGCCGAAAGACAGGTCACATCCAAAGGGTATGTAAGGCCCGACAACAGGACACTCAGACATCATCCACCCAGTCATGGCATAAAGGGGATTGGATACTGATAAGGCATTGGACTTAATATACAAGCTCCATAGTGACAGCAAAACTCTCAGAACTACAGCAAGAGTGCTTATTAACAATACTAAATGCTGCATGGAAGTAGATTCTGGATCGGAATATTCAATTGTATCTCGGGGGGTTTTTCAAGACTTGTGCAAAGGAAAACCGCCAGTGTTGGAACCTGTGCAAACGACACTGCGAGATTTTCAGCAAAACCGGATCACCTTTATGGGACAGTGCTTTGTCAGCGTCAAATACGGAAAGTATTCAGCTTGTTTACGCCTGTTAATTGCGGAAAGAGCATGTACAAATCTACTTGGCCGTGAATGGTTGCCCCCTTGGGAATATTTTTATCGGGTGCATTCAGTTCGACATTCACCAATGCAAGATATCATTGATGCTTTTCCCCAGGTTTTCAGCACTACTCTTGAAATATCGAGGATCCAGTGTCTTTACCAATAGACCCAAAAATACCACCTATTCGCCTCGAGCCGCCATTGCCATTGGCTATGAAACCAAGGTTGACGCAGTGCTAGACACCTTATTAAAGGACGGAATCATTAAGCCAGTTTCACCCTGTATGGGCAACACCAGTGGTCCCTCATCAAACGTCAGGAGAGGTCCCCTTTATTATAAGGTACCGTAAATCAAGCATTAAGAGATCACCCATATCCAATACCAGCAGTACACATTTTCTCATCGTTTCCTAGAGTTCAGTGTTTGCAAAAATAGACTTAGCTCGAGCATACCTACAACTGCCGGTAGATGAGGCATCGCAATGCACAGACCATTATCACTCATCGGGAGCTTTCAGTGAAGAGATTGCAGTACGCATTAGCGTGGCCCAGGAATATTTCAGGGAATGGTGGACAACATACTAGGAGGTATTCAGGGAGTTTTCCATACTTATGATGTACTGATATGTGCAACATCTGATACGGACCTAACCACCAAATTAAGAACAGTCTGCAGCAAATTGGCTGCCTGTGGGCTGAGTGTAAATAAAGACAAATGTTCCTCGGAGTGTCATCGATAGACTTTTTGGGATACACCCTGGATGCAGAGGGCCTGCACCAGCGCGACAAAGTGGCTGCTATTAGGAGAGCACCGACACCAACAGATAAGAAGAAGCTACAGGCATTCTTGGGGTTGCTCAACTTCCACAGTAACTTTTTGCCACACCGACTACGACAGCCGAACCACTACATAAATTGCTTAAGGTGGATACAGTATGGTCATGGACCAAAGAACACGAGAGGCGTTCACACAATTGAAGGAGGCCCTGATGTCCGATGATGTGCTGTGCCTTTCGATCCCCGTCAACAAGTGGTGGTAACCTCGACGCTTCACCATATGAGGGGAGCAGTACTTAGCCTGAAGTATGCAAACGGCCTATGTTCACCGGTTGCTTTTGCATCACGAACACTCACCAAGTCTGAAAGAAATTACGCTCAGATAGACCGGAAGCACTTGCTATTATATTCGGGGTGAAACATTTCCACCATTTTATATGGAATACCGTTCGAGATAGTGACTGACCACAAGCCACTGCTGGGAATCTTCACGTCGGACCGGCCACCCCATTCATTCTATCACCCCGAATGCAAAGGTGGGCATGCCTCTTGACGGCTTACAACTTCAGACTGCAGTGTGCACCAGGGAGGAGCATAGGGAGATGCACTGAGTAGGTGGCCATCCCCTGCAGTTCAGCAGAGTGAGGAGACTGCAGCGTATTATTCCTTGAGGACTTGGAAAACCCACCAGTTTCTGCAGAACAGATCGAGAAGAGACTAAAGCAGACCCTGTGCTATCTAGAGTAAAGGAGTGCATCCTGACAGCATGGCCAACACATTCAACAAGATCTTCAATCTTATCAGTCGCGAAAAAATGAGTTGTCAACATACCGAGGATATTTGCTGTGGGGGGCACGGGTGGTCATACCGACATCTCTTAGACCCATAGTTCTTCGTGAGCTGCACCTGGGACACATGGGAATTGTGAGAACAAAAGCACTTGCACGCTCATATGTCTGGTGGCCTGGAATGGACCAAGACATAGAACAACTAATAGCTAAATGTAACTGTCAAGAGATACGACACCAGCAACCACGTGCACCAACACACCACTGGGAGATTCCAGCTCTGCCATGGTCACGAATACATGTGGATTACGCTGGACCTATCCAGGGGAAAATGATTTTGGTTGTCGTGGATGCACACTCGAAGTGGATCGACGTCCGTGAAATGCCATCGACAACGACTGGAGCTACCATCTCAGCACATAGAGAACTTTTCGCAACACACAGTCTTCCCAAATGCATTGTCTCAGATAACGGCCCTCAGTTCACTGCGATGGAGTTCACCACCTTCCTTCACCGGAATGGCATTCGCCATGCAAGAGTTGCTCCGTATCATCCATCAAGCAACGGGTTGGCAGAACGTGCAGTACAATCTGTTAAGGAGGGATTGCAACATCTACGCAACGGGAGAGTGGCTTGCACGTTATTTACTAATGCAACACACTACGCCATCAACAGCAACGGGACTTAGCACGGCCGAGCTACTGTTCAAGCGGCGCATAAGAACATGCCTGGATTTTCTGCACCCTGAAAGGGCACCGCAAATAACTCAGATACCGATACAAAGGGTACGAACATTCCAACCACAGGATACAATTTTGACACATAGGGCTGGAAAGAACTCACCATGGATACCTGCAGTTATCCAACATCAGACAGGACCATTGTCATACGAGATTCTAACGGACTCCGGAATTCAAAAAAGACATGTAGACCACTTGCGACCTAGAGCGGTAGATGCCCACACAGAGGAAACTGCGGCAAACCAGGATAGTCAGAATGAGACAGCACTTGGAGAACCCATTCAGGTGGCTGCACCTACCACCAGTATACACCGAGAGAGTAAACCACAAACACTTAGTGGTCACCCTCGGCGAGTACGCCGCCCTCCTGCACGTCTGTTGGACTATGACACTTCTCAAAAAAGGGGGGAAAGGGAAGGAGTGTAGTGTATTCGTGGTGACATCACAGTTACTGCAGAATGAATATTATCGGGACTGCGAGACTGGAGAGGGACGCCATGTTAGGATGGTGATTATGCTTCCCTAGTATTTTATAAGCATTATGTATAGTAATAGTAATAAATGATTAACTAGTAAAGTGTTGTTTGTGTTATTTGTATTCGTGATACACAACAAATATAACTTTACAAATCTATACAGCCATTCACGCCCGACTTAAGTTTAACATTTATATAATTAATTTAACGAAAAACAAAAAAAATCATGATAAAAACTTAAAGAATAAAAAAATAAATAAATGGAAATGATTTTACATAAATAAGAAAAAAAATACATCAAATAACACTATTAATAAAGAATTTAGTTTGGTCAGATAGGATTCTATTGCATCATTTAATAAAAAGTTTTAAAATTTAGAGTTCTTATTTTTTCAAGTGAATATAAAGTTCTTACGATTTTTAACACGTCCAACTTTATCCGTTGCTTGCCATGAATGTAAATTCCCACGCCGTCCTAAGATTGATATCCATTTAGCCGTTGTTTTATTTATTCATTCGGAGGTTTTTTAATTTAGTTGGTCCTCAATGTAGGAAACGATAGTTCATTTCTTCTTTCTTTAACAGCTGAAAGAATTGACCGTGCGTCTGTCAATTCCTCCAACTCCATACTGCTACATATAGTCACATCGTAATAATCAATTTCCAGTCACTAATTAATAATTTCCAAACTTGTCCTTTTATATTCCTTTGAAAGATTGACTTAACATTACGTCATCGATGTGATGATCCTTTTCGTTGAGGTCCGATTTCCCAATGGATTTATTTCATTTGCTAAAAGTTTCTATTGTTTTCCTATCTGACCGCTGTTTTTACATTTAAATGCCCAAGGCTGGTTTACATTTAACTAATTAACATTTATCATTTCCATTTCTGATTAATTAACCTGTTTTCCAAATCAAAGATATATTTAACGATAAATTTAAAGATATAATTTCATCTCCAAATCTTTTTAAAATTTAGTTTTTAAAATACTTTTTCTTTAATAAAGTTTTATTTTAATAATTTTTCATTATCTGTGCGATTTAATATATAAGAGTTTAAGATGATATTTAATTTCAATTTTTAATTCTTAAAGAAAATTTTTAAATGCGAACTTTTTAATTTACTTCCATGTTTAATAAATTTAAAAAAACAACAACAATGTAACGAACGTCTACGCTCGTTACATATCAGTAAAGTTGCTTAAAAAAAATGATCAAAAAAAAAAATTTTTACTTAGGGTTAGTAATTACAGTACACGATTGACGAAAACATTTACAAAACATCCGGTTAATAATTTTACAAAAAGACTATACAAAAAGAAAAATGTTTACTATCGCTTACCTAAGGACCATTTACGTTCACCTCCTCCCGACCAGAGTTCTAACTTTTTTTTTTTTATCCATTTTACTTTTCCATACGGCATGACAAGCAAGTTATTTAAATTATTTATTTAAGAAGGTTGCATTGAACTAAATACGTTTTGAAAGATAATGGATTTATACGTGTATATTTGCAGCACAATTATACATACCACCAACTTATTTATGACTGATTAAAATGCTTAAATAGGATTACACTGAAGTAAATTCCCAACGGTACTCTCCATAAGGTACCACATTTTGATCATAAACTTACATGGCTGTGCGCGCCTATACACCTTAAAGCATAATATATATCAACAAAAAAAAAAAAAACATATTTATTGCAACCTTTTGACTTTTTTTTTTTTTTTTAACAAAAATTAGTTTTAAATTTTTTTATATCTTTCCGTTGGTTTTTAATATATGTGCTATTTCCTTCTGGCAGTGCTTTTATCAGATTTAAAGTATACGACTTTATGTAAACAGATAAAAATATTTCATTTTGACAAAATTTGCTCAGGGTATTTGTGGTTTATTAAAGATCGGCCCGAGTTGGTTCACCATTGTAACGATCCGGAGAAAGCGACTTAACATCATCTTTACTACGGGCGCCATCTAGGCCTTTGAACCTAGAAAAATTTATAAAGTAGGCAGATACGTCAGTCAAAAAAAAAAAATTTTTTTTTAAAATCTTTTGATTCCGGTCATTATCCCATGTCATTAGCTCAGTGGAATAGCAGAGATTTAATAATATCATATCTTAATCTAAGAGTATATATAAAAAAAGAATAAAATAATCCACTGCCAGTAATTAACATACAAACATTTATTTATGCACATATATATAAGATTTAAAATTATTTTAGTATTAGTTTACATTTTAACATTTAACATTATTTTTAACTTTGATTTTTGACTTTAATTTACCTTTAATTACTATTATATTCTAATTTTACATTTTAATTAAGTTCGCACAGATAAATTTAGGAAAGCTTGTTTATAATGTTGAATATAGATCGGTTACATAGATTTCACGGTCAAAAACATTTCAAAGTAAACATAAACAATCAAAATACAAAATTATTGATTACTGACAATTGCGGAGGGAAATTTCTACGTAACCCAATAGTATTCATCATAAGATACTTGCATTGTCACCAATAACTTAAAAGACATCCGAATAAATACATTTTAGATACTCACCGTAAGGTATCATTATTTATCGAATGTCTATATATTTTGATCAAATATGAAAACCCAAAACATACTTAACCGATAACCAATCCATGCAAGCGTCTATAAACAACTTAAATTTAATGCATTTTTATTTAGGGTCAAGTATGAATAGACCACATAGATTTGCATTTGAAAATAAAATATTCTATCCCTATTTAACCTTAGGCTAAAATTCGCAGTCAAACTGGCATCAATCCATCTGATACATCGATGTATTCAATGTAATACGGAATACGGCAGCACCAAAAAGATTAAAAGAAGATATTGACTCTCATTAGATAGGAATATTACTTCTATCCAACGAGAAGAACAATAAAAAAAAAAAACTCCATAGAAAGGAACTGCGCTCTGCGTCTTATAATTCCTTCCATAGGCAAAACGGGAGAGTGCGGCGTATGAAGCGATTCTGCCAGTAGCGAATCTCCGATTACATCTACTAACTACATCAATATATCCAATCCATTGACCCAATCTAACAACGACACAAATAACCTAAGATTACCCTCCCCTAATATAACTTTACAAATCTATACAGCCATTCATGCCCGACTTAAGTTTAACATTTATATAATTAATTTAACGAAAAACAAAAAAAATCATGATAAAAACTTAAAGAATAAAAAAATAAATAAATGGAAATGATTTTACATAAATAAGAAAAAAATACATCAAATAACACTATTAATAAAGAATTTAGTTTGGTCAGATAGGATTCTATTGCATCATTTAATAAAAAGTTTTAAAATTTAGAATTCTTATTTTTTCAAGTGAATATAAAGTTCTTACGATTTTTAACACGTCCAACTTTATCCGTTGCTTGCCATGAACGTAAATTCCCACGCCGTCCTAAGATTGATATCCATTTAGCCGTTGTTTTATTTATTCATTCGGAGGTTTTTTAATTTAGTTGGTCCTCAATGTAGGAAACGATAGTTCATTTCTCCTTTCTTTAACAGCTGAAAGAATTGACCGTGCGTCTGTCAATTCCTCCAACTCCGTACTACTACATATAGTCACATCGTAATAATCAATTTCCAGTCACTAATTAATAATTTCCAAACTTGTCCTTTTATATTCCTTTGAAAGATTGACTTAACATTACGTCATCGATGTGATGATCCTTTTCGTTGAGGTCCGATTTCCCAATGGATTTATTTCATTTGCTAAAAGTTTCTATTGTTTTCCTATCTGACCACTGTTTTTACATTTAAATGCCCAAGGCTGGTTTACATTTAACTAATTAACATTTATCATTTCCATTTCTGATTAATTAACCTGTTTTCCAAATCAAAGATATATTTAACGATAAATTTAAAGATATAATTTCATCTCCAAATCTTTTTAAAATTTAGTTTTAAAATACTTTTTCTTTAATAAAGTTTTATTTTAATAATTTTTCATTATCTGTGCGATTTAATATATAAGAGTTTAAGATGATATTTAATTTCAATTTTTAATTCTTAAAGAAAATTTTTAAATGCGAACTTTTTAATTTACTTTCATGTTTAATAAATTTAAATAAAAAAAACAATGTAACGAACGTCTACGCTCGTTACAATATATATATATATATGTGTGTGTGTGTGTGTGATATGACCATCTATGCATTGAGTATAATTTCTGAATGTGTCTTTAATTTCATGCTGGTAGCATCTCAATTAGTTGATATATATATATATGTCTGAGTCTCCTGTTTCTTCCTGTCCTATGCTGGCTATGAAAGATAAAAATATGTGTAACCTCAAGCATGGACATTCATAGGGTCTTGGAGTTCTGGTAAATGAGTTAAAGCATGGTCGGATTCAGGATGTCACACTCCTGGTCTGGTCAGTTTTGGTCTCTTTGCCTGGATTCTAGATTCTGTTATACAAATGTACCAAAACATGAACATGACACAATTAAGTTCCAGCTATAAGAATACCTGTATTTCAAATCTTTGACTAGTTTTAGTAACATTTTAAAACCAGATCCATATTTTCTCATGGATCTCATCTAAAAATTTTGCATTTGATGTTTCCATGTGATTTATAACCTAATTTCTTTGTATCATATCTGTGATTTGAAATATCTATATTATTTTTTATTATGGGTCCAAATTTGTCGATTTTATTTATTAAAATCTTTTTTTTTTTTCAATCTTATAGACAATTTCCTACGTTAAAGTTATATTTTAGTTTGTAAAGACTAAGTTTCCTGATCAATTCTAAAAAGATCATAGAAATGTTTATTAAGTAAAATCTGCATTTTTCAACTTTTTATTATATCATCGTCAACATCATCATCATCATCATCATTATTATTAGCATGATGATTTTTCAAAAATTTCACCATGAATAAAAAGAACTTGTGAAGATTGTTGAGTTTGATTTATGTAATCTTTTGTTATGATGATAGTTAAAAGAAAAATCACTTTGTGGATATGTACCAAATATTTGATGTAATACATGATGAATTCCTTTCATTAGCATTACTTTTATGCTTTTACTGCAGAATAAATATATTTTCGATCTTCAATAATTAAACCTATTCTCCATCTAGTGAGTTTTTTTATGGCAAAGTTAATCCATTACATATTTTACATGTTTATGCATATAAGAAATAATCATAACTTTAAATATATGTAATTGAAACTGAGTTAACTACTTCCCACTTATAAAAAGAGAGCTAAAAGATAGATTAGCATAATCCTATCTTTTCGTAGTTGTTAACATGTCATAACTCGGAGATAGTTATTTCCACTTCAATTACATACTTATGCATATATGTCCCCCCCTACCTATACGTTTAAATACAGTCACTGCTTTGATTCTTAAAAAATAAATCACAGCCTTGATCTTTAAGGGCTACAATCGTTTTAATGAGGACGACTATAGAAACAAAACAAAGAGTAATGCTTTAATCACCAAGGGAAAAGGCATTGAAACACACACACACACACACACATATATATATATATATATATATAAAGAGACCATATATATATATATATAAAGAGACCACATGTGAGATGGATGCATGAAATAAGAAAGTGTGCAGGGGTGATACTAAAGATCGGAGAAGATGGATTGAATTTGGAGAGACCTTCATCCTGCAGTGGATTGACAATGATTGTTGGTGATGATGATGATGATATATAATATACAATTTCATATTGAATAAAATTTCATATTAGTATAACCGCGTGAATATGCAGAGAACTAGCTTTTCCATGAAAAGGCTTTTAAGTAATTATTAGAGATTTGAAAATTTACTTAACTCGGTGCCTTATGCTAAATTAGATATATATTTGATGCGTAATAAAGCATTATTTAGAAAAATAATAATAGATATTACTTCAATTTGTATATTAAACAACAACACTAAAATGATCTCATGTTTATCAATTGTTTTTAGATATGGAATACAAATCACGAATTACCAAATAAGAGTGGGAGAACACAATCTAGATGCTTTTATTGTTGAACCTCATCAAAAAGATATTTTTCTCTCAAAAATAATTATCCATAAAAATTTTGACTTCCCACATTCAGGGTATAACAATGATATCGCTTTATTAAAGTTACAAACCCCTGTATTACTAAATAGTCACATATACCCTGTTTGTCTTCCTTCTTGGCATGACACTTTAGAGAATATAAATATATGCTATGCTACTGGTTGGGGGAAAACGGAGAGTAAGTTATTGTTTTTTTTGGCATAACTATTAACCTACTACAAATTCACTCACAAACTTGATTACATTTTTATTTTTTTAATTTCTTTTAGCTGCAGAAATCAGTTCTTTCTTAAAGCAAGTAAATCTCTTCATTATACCAACGAGAACGTGCAAAAGCAAAGATATGTATAAAAACTATGAAATAACTGTTAATATGTTTTGTGCAGGTGATACAATTATCGGTCACAAAAATACCTGCAAGGTAATGTATTTGTTTTCTAAACTTATAATAACAAAATAAGAGTGAAATTATAATCCATCAGCTTTCATTTTATTGAAAATTTATTATTAATTTCATTTTATAAAAAAAAATTATGAAAGAAATAGTTTAATTTACACGAGTTTCCTATCTTTCAACTCATATGTTATGTAACAATATCATTTACCACAAACATTTTAAGGAACTAGCTTATGTAAATCCAATTCATTAACTGTATTTCAAACACTTTTTAGTAAGAACCTTTTATTGTACATATATGCATACAAAATCTTACATTTTGACTGTCCTGCAGTCTTCTTCAGAGCTATGATCTAATGATTAAAATAAAATATATAACTATATAAATAATATCTTTAAAATGTAATCAATAAAAACATGTCAGTTTTATTATGTTTTGTTATATTTTGTTTATTTATTGTTTTCATTATTGTGGTATTATTTATATAGTTTATATATTTTATTTTGTTTATTATATTATAGCTCTGAAGAAGACTGCAGGACAGTCAAATGTATGTATGAATGATTGTGTATGCATACATGTGCAATAAAAGGTTTTTGCTAAAAAAAGTGTTTAAAGTACAATGAATAAATATAAGATATTATAGAAAAATAAAGTAAGCGATGAATTTGGTAATATTTCTGAAGAGCTAGCTTATATTAATCAGAGTTATGGCATGATATGAGATAGTATGTTTTGATGGAAAAATGGCTAATATTTAATTTTGTTTTAAATTGTTCAAAATTGCTTCTGAGATGTGTAAAATAATTCAAATTGTGTGTGGTGGTGTAAACTGCAAGAACATTTTCAAGTGATTTGCAAGTTTTCATGATGACAAGAAAAGCAACTGTGATGATTAGATGAAGATATAAATCTCATTATTACATTTCATGTCAATACTCAAGATCCAGACATGTTAGTCTTTAAATGTTTTGAGGTGAATGGATTGTCCTGTTAAGCTAAGGTTTGTCCTCTTGAATATTTTTGACAAGAAATAACTTTAAACCACTAAACATCACATGATCACCATTTCTTATGCTTGCTCATAACTGTTATTAAAACAGACAAAATTCTCCATATAGTAGTGCCACTCAGTGCAAGCCAGAATAATCAATGGATGTCAGAAGGCTTGTGCATAAAATCCCTATCTAGTGCCTAATAGGATAGTGATGGCTATGGTTATTAAAGAATCAAAAACAGCAAAATGTATGGGTACTGAACTGAGTTCAGACCCATATGACTATATAAGCTATTGAGCTTAGATTGAAAATATTATTGTGTCTTCAATTTTATAATCATAGTTTTGTAGTTAAATAGAGATAAAAGGTGGCTGTTGGAGGGTTGCACTAGATCCTAAGATCTAGGTGCAGTGCTCTCAGATTCAAGGCTCCTCACTGACAAAGGCCACAAACCAGAGTAGGCAATAGATAGGGATTTTATGCACAAGCCTTCTAGCATCCATTGATTAGTCTGGCTTGCACTGAGTGGCACTACTGTATGGAGAGTTTTGCCTGTTTTGTTTTAAGAAATAACTTTCCTGCATGTTTAATGTTTAATACCTAATATGCAGCATTATCAACATTAAACTCGCCTATGGGCATTTCCATTATTGTGGACATTGTTTTTTTTCTACAAAATCCAAGAATTCTGACTACAATTAAATTGTAATATTCTTGATTGACTGCACCGAATGGCATGTCCAGCCTGGACTAAGGGTTATTAACAATCAGTTGCACACAACACTTTCTAATAAATTCAAATAAGAACAACAAATTAACTCATTTTAATGAAACATGTATTTTAATAACAAGTTGAAAATAAACTAATGTATAATACAAAAGTATTATGATCTCATATAATGAATAATATAAATTATTTAAAACTCATTAGATCTGAAGGTATAAACAATTAATAATATCGACCTGTGTAACCATTGTAAAACTCTATATCTATTTTGAGATCTTCAGAGATAGATATAATTTAAAATAATAAAATAAAAGTATAAAAATTATAATGCAGTTGATAATTAAAATATATTTCTATTATATATATAAGCGGGGTGTCTTTTTAGCAGTAGAATTTTTTTTTATGTTTCATTATATAAATTCCATTTTTGACGTATTGAATACGAGAAATAAAAATTTCCCTTGCTAATTATCACGTGATAATTTTTAAAATCGCTATAAAATTTAATGTTATCTTAGTATATGCAAGTATGAAAAATTAAATACTTGATCCAAAGGAAATTTAAACAATTTAAAATACATTTATTTTAAATTTTACTTTAACACATGTTAAATATATATTTAAACAGAAATCCTAAAAATGTATCAAATTCATTATTTGATAAGTAGAATTCTCCTCTCTTTTCGGTACAATGTTAAATATAAATGTTAGAACATTTAATCCAGAAAAAGTAGTCATAAATTTATGAATTTTAGCTTTTATTTGTGCTAAATAAGCAAGCAATTGCTTGCAGACGGTTGTCGCGGGTTCATGTCCCGGCCGATGCTATGACATATGGAAAAAAAAAACAACATGAATAAAAGCTAAAATTTATAAACTTATGTCTATGTTTTTGAATTAAATGTCCTCACATTTATATTTAACATAACAAATTTATTATTATAATAATAATAATTATTATTCAAATGAGAAATTGAATGTTCGGTAAAAATGCTATTTAATTAATTTAAAATATATTTACAAAACCTAAGAGTAGTGATTTAATCACGGAAGAAGCTAGTATTATGAATAGAAGGGCAAATAGGGCACAATTAAAATAAGTTTCAATTATGCAGTATCCAAAAAAAAGTATAAATTAACACAAAAAGTATAAACAAACAAATAATGTAAACATTGAAATTTACAAAGTTATTAAAAGTTGTAATTAATAATTTGTTAAGTGCATACTCATTATCTAAGTAATATGTATTAAGGCTATAAACTTAAGACTGTGTGCCTAGATGCGACAGTAGTGACCTCTACAAATCTTAATACAAGATTAACTTTAAAAGACAAGAGCGGCCATCTTGATACAGTAGCAGCCATTTTTTTTCCTTGGGAAATTTAAGTTTCTCAAATCAAATGTGAATTTATTTATTAGTTTTCTTTGCAATATAAATGCATGTCAGTACTGTAGTTAATATGCATATGTACAGATTTTTTCCTAAAAGGTTTATATTGTTATCCATCCTGTTAACAAAATGTATTGGGTTACAATGAGCCATAAATCCAAGAAAAGTTGTAATGTACTTTCATTGAATGAAATTTAAAATATTGATTTAATAAGAAGTAAGAAATTGCATGTATTCTTCAAAAAATAAGTCATAGATTAGAGAAATTATAAAAAGCAGATTTGTGCACTGACTCATGGGTGCCTGATGCAGCTAATGTTATAACTAAAGTAAGGGATAAGTTTTTGGTTAAAATGGGAAAAGCCTTATAAATCTATGGTTAAATGATATGAATCAGAAGAATGCTCAAATTGCAGTACTTGTATCAGAAAGCTTTCATGGTCCTATGAATAATTTAGTTGCAAATCTGTATCAAGGTCCAAACTACTCACTGCAAATGGGTAATAGTTGTATTAATTATGAAGCTGTTAGTCTTAAAAATATTAAAATAATCAGTGAAGCTGCATCTATGGGATTGTCACATTTTTATTACAGTTTGAAAAATTATTTTTTAAAAATGTCCAGAACAGATATTTAATTATGGTGAAATAGAATTGTGAGTGACTGAACACATACACAGTACTGTAAATATATATGCAAATGTGCTTCCTCAATAAATTATTAATAATTGTACATTTAAAAAAATTATGTATATTATAATCTTAATATGTATATGCTTTTATACATATAAAGCATCTGTAATATATATTGAAGCCCTAAAGAAACCAAGCACTATAAATTCCTAATATCCATTCCATATGTTTGTTATTGCAGTTGTTATTATTATGTGATTATTTGTATGGTACACAAACATGGATGAGCTACTCACTAAAATGCATTAGCCAGCATAATGAGTTTATTGGCTTATTTATCTTTAAGTTTAAGATAAAAAAACATCACAGTTTTTTTCTCAGTTGCCTGATAGTTCTTAAGTAAAATATCAGTTGAGTTTTCTTGAAGGCGGAATCAATGAGAGTGTGAATAAACTTTTTTTTCTTAATAGATTTTTACAATCATGACAAAGAAAATTAAAATCATGACACTTGTTTCCAGGTGGTTAAAGTTACCGGCCAAGCCAGAAACTGATGACTGAATGCGGAGGGTGCTAAAAATATCAATTGCAGTCATATGTGCCATTTGATGGTAACCTATTATTTCAAATGAAGAAAGATTGCAAGAATTGGAAAAGAAAGTTCTAATATTGGATGGGGTATTATTGGACTTTGTGAAGTTAAGAAAAAAGATGAAGAGACAATTTATTTAAAAATTGAACATGTATTGTACTACAAAGGCACAAAAAAGGTGGAGTAAGATGCATTATAAATAAAGTGGAAAAACAAAATTGTGGACATTGATGATGTACCACACAGAGTAGCAAGATTACCAATTCAACTTAATGGTAGGTACCAAATGCAGAAAATTTGGCTTTATGCTGCAACAAGTTTTCATTGTGATAAAGAAATAGAGATTTTTTATATGGATGCACAAAAGACTTTTGATCAGACTAAACAACATTTTTAAATTGTTATGGAAGACTGTAATGTTGGAATTGGAAAACAATTGGAAGATGAATATGTAGAAGATACATTTTGGTTATAGTAATAGAAAAGAGAGAGGACATACACTTGTGGAGTTTGCAGAAAATGAAAAAGTTTATATATATTCTTTTTTGTTTGAGAAAAATGCTAAATGTAAATGAACATAGAAGCATCCAAATAAAGGTACAATAGAATTGGATTACATTTTGACTAACAGATTTTAAGATTATGTTCTTAATAAATTCAACACAAGATGTGATCATTGATTAGTGAGATGTAAGATACATGTTAATATAAAACTACAAAGACAAAAGTTATTAAGAAAAACAGTATTCACAACTGATATTTCTAAACTTCAAAAATATTCTAGTGAATTTAATTAAAACTTTCATACTGTTTTCAAATATTAACAGATTTTGAACATGATGCAGATTTGAACAAAATCAATAAGAAGATACATGATACATTTTTTTAAAAGCTGGACATAAATAGCTGGTAGTAGGAAATTTTTTACTGAGACAAGACAATTTATGATGAAAAGAAATACGATAATATATAAAAAGAATGCATTAAGCAGGATTGAATGTCTAGAATTTTGTAAAATGGTGTGACAAAGAGTTGATAACAATATAAGAAAGTATAATTGGCAATTAGCGAGGAAAGCTGTAGAAGAAAATAAACGACTTAAGAGTATAACATAACATCATGGAATTAGTAGAAAACTTATTTCTACAATAAAAAAAAAAGTGGAACTATTACTAAAAAAGAGAAATGACATCATGAAATGTGTAGAGGAGTTTTATCAAAAATGATGCTAGCAATATAAATCAAGGAAAAGTACCTCCTACAACTAATTACTCTATCTTCTGAATTGACCAGGATTTTAAATGAAAATGTGAGGAATAAATATATGAAGAAGGGAAAAGTTTCAGGCAATGATGGAATTATAGTTGGTATTTTAAAAGAAACAGGTGAAAAAGTAAAAAGTCTTGGCAAAGTTATGTCTAGATGATAAGAATGCACCAGATGATTAGAAGAATGCAGTATTGATATTCATATTTTAAAAAGGTGATAAAAAGATATTAGAAATTATTACAGACATATCAGCCATTTATTAGTTCTATATAAAATCTTTATCAAGATAATTAGATCAAACTGGATTTAAAAGTGGTTTTAATACAATGGAACATATCCAAGTACTAAGAAAAGTTCCAGAAAGAACCAATGAATATGAGTTACCATTATGCTTTGAATTTTTACATTATAAAAAAGCATTTGATTCTATAAGCATTTCCTCAGTGATTAAAGCATCGACTTATCAAGATATAGATCTAGGATATTGTCATAATCTGAGGAATACCTATAAAAATGCAACAGCAACAATTGTTTTACATAATAATATTAGGAATATTAACATTGAGAATATATGACAGCGTGACTTCATATCCCTAAAACTCTTTATGGCAGTTTTGCAAAGACTATTTTCTGGATTAAAATAAGAAGCTAAGAGAATAAAATAAGTAAAGATAATTTAAGACATCTAAATTTTGAAGAAAACATAATTGTTTTTTTTTTTTTTTGCAAATAATGCTTTAGAGCTTCAGGAAATGTTACAAAAGTTATCAAATAAATGCAAGAATATAGAAGTAAAGATAAATGTTAAAAAGACTATAGTAATGTTCAATGGATTTTTTTCAGAAGAAGAAAATAAAGATTGATAATGATGAGATGATAGATTGCAAAAAGTTAAAAACTATAAATATCTTGATCAGATGATTACCCTAAAGTAAAACATACTGGATGAAATTAATCACAGAATTAAACTTGACTGAAGTGTTTTGATAGAAATAACATACGTTTGATTTAGATTTTAATAGCTTCCAGTTCAAATGTGACATTGCCTCATTGCTTTAAGCATATAGAGAAGTATATAAATATTGCCATTGAGGTCTGACATTATTGTCTCCCTTTACCTCCAAGTTGACCAATTATTTATAGAGAGATCTTCTTCCATAGTGAAAACAATTGGATTCACTGAGTATCATTATCCATTGACCTGTATCTACCATTGGCTATATATTATCTGTTCATATATCTATTGGTCTGTGGCAATGAATTCTCAATCTGATGAAGCTAAAATAGAATCTGGACTAGTCCATTAGTTGAAGATAAGTTGAGATATTACAATTATCATAACATTTTTAGAACATATGATTTATCTTCAGGTTTCATGCATTATGAACTTATAGTGTTTATCTAATAATGTATACACACACCTCTGTTTTTGCTTTAGAATGTCTTCTTAAATGTGTGTTATGATTCAAACAAAATATTATATAATGTACATTTTTGGTGCTGATTTAGTTTGCTTGTGGCCATTTTGAAATCTAAAGATCAGCTAAAACCACTGCTCAAACATACAAACGATCAAATGACATAAATACTAAATAAAAGTACTTTAAATTCATATTTTAAAAATTGTTAGTACAAATAATATGCTTTATTTCTTCATATGGGCATATAATCTTTTAATATTTGGAAATTATAAGATTGGTTTGATCAAACTTCTGCAACTTTTGACGGATACTTCGTATCTATCTGCCAAACCGTCCTTCCCCCTTCCCACAAGTTCCCGTGCAGTCACATTTCAAATATTATGTGAAGGTAAAATTTAAAAAAAAAATTCCAAATAAAATAAAGCATATTATTTTTACTAGCTTATAATTTTTAAAATATGAATTTAAAGTACTTTTGTTCAATATTTATGTCATTTATCAATCGGAGGTGTCAGCGGTGGTTTTTAGATTTCAAAATGGCGATGGTCGCAAACTAAATCAGGACTCTTTTTTTTTTTACATAATAAATCAAACAATATGTTTATATTAAAATTCATATTGCCTTTCTCCTTTATTATTATTAAAATATCCATGCCCACCCACATTCCATTATTATTATTTTATATTGCTATTATATGTACTAATCTATTATATATTTCTTATATTGGTTCAAATTACTCATGTAAAATATTACTAAACATTCATATGAGAAACAAAATATACATTTCAGTAAAAAAAAATTACAAGTGTTTATAAACAATTTTATCCACAAATAATAATATAGTTACAATAAATTCTTAAAATGTAAATACAATCATAGTATCTCAATATAAATAAATTTTAATTGAAAATATGGATTTTTTTTTCCATATGTCATAGCATCGGCCGGGAGGTGAACCCACAACCGTCTGCGATGACCTGTCAGCTAACAACGCTTAACAAATATGGATTCTTATTATAAAATAGCTTCATAGCAAGCTAACATTTTTTTTAATGAGGTATATATTTTTTTTAAAGTCTACGTAAAAACATCTATTACAAGCAAACCATTTTCCTTCACGTTATAAATAAATAACATTGTGTATTTTTCATTTCAACAAAAATTTTATTAACAATAAATAGTGATTACATACTAATAAAGGATAAATAAATGAATAAGTTGTACAATAATATGATTATATAATGTTCTATTTGTCATCTGGCTAGATTATGTTATGAGAGCACAATTGTTATACTCTTATGTGGTTAGGTATAGTGAAGAGATTCTAAGAACTTGTTTAATGGTATTAGCATTTTTAATATAAACATGAATATTTTCTTTTAGAATTGCCTATTCTATAATGCTGGGTAGGTGGGAGTTGATAATCAGGAAAAGGACAAAGCAGTTAAAGACCAGGTGTCATCAAAGACTTTATTGGGGGCAAGGAGCTGGCCACGTTTTTTGAGCATTTGATAAAACAATGGTATGATTTATGATGGGGTAATTCCGTGAGAGTTTTGCATCTCACTATCCATATGGAATAAAAAACAAAGGTAGAAAGCCTTATTATAGAAAAAAAAAACATTATGAATGGCATTTTCAAGTGAGAAAATCATATCAGGTCTTATGTTGGAATTGATTATGATTATATCTTTCAGTGTTTTAAGTCTTGGGCACCGGTGTATAATATGGTCTATGGTTTCAACTTCACAAGCACTCAGACCACATATAGAGTCAATGGTGGTAAAACCTCTGCGATGATAAAGAAACCAATTCATGGGAAGCGCATTAAGATTTATTTTAATGATGAAGTCAAGGAATTTGGGTTCCAGACTCCATCTTTTGAAGTGAGTAATGAGTCTTTGGTTGGTTACTTTTAGGCTAGTTTTAATGGGTTGTTGATTATAGTTGATTATATTGTATGCTTCCCATAAGGTGATTTTTTGGTTAAGGTTAAAAGGCATAATCAGGTTATAGAGTTGTAGGTGGTCTATTAGGAATGCTATCCATGAACTGGAAGAGGGCAGAGGACGATCTGTCGGTGTAATTTTTTTAATAATGTTGGAGTATCCACAAGAGAGGGTCAGATTATGTAGAGTGTTGTGGGTTTTCTGTAAAATGATTGCTTGTATTGAATGGAATGACAGTCCATTGAACCTGCGTGGTTGTTGGATACCTCGCAAACTAATAGCAACTGTTCTTCCTCTCCAGAGAAGTTTGGTGCATAATTGGTTAATTTTATTTTGAAACTGTTTAGACATTTTTACGAATGGAAGATAATATGAAATTTTTGGCATTATGATCATGTTGAGGAGGCCAACCTTTCCATATAATGAAAGGTATACTCTAGAGAGTGAAGTGGTGATGGCTTCAGTTGAATAAAGGATTGCATCTTGAATCTCTCTTGCCATTGCAGTTGGAGTTTTGAAGATTGGAAAACCTAGGTATCTTTGGGGTTTTGCAGAAATGGGAGAGTTAATTTGTTTACCAGACATTATCTTCCAGATGGAAGATTTGTTAAAATTTATTTGTAGGCCAAGTTTTGCTGTATTTCTGTTTAAGATGTTCATGAGATGGGGAAGGTATTTAATGGTGGGAAGCACAACTATGATGTCATCTATATATGCAAATACATTGAAGTTTTTATTGAGAGAGGGAAGGAATATTCCAGGGAGGTTTTTTTCTATATCCGTCAGAAGAGGGTTGATGTATGCTGTGAAGAAAAGGGCACTGAGTGGATATCCTTGAGGGATCTACTTGTATGGCTTGAAACCTGGTGTGATCTTGCCATCAAGAGAGAGAAAAATCTCTCTGTTGTTGAGCAGATTGCTGACCATCTGAACAATCCCGACTGGAATGTCGCATTCCAACAGAATATCCAGGAGGATGTTTATTTGGACTGAATCAAATGCTGCTGCAACATCCAGCTGGACAGCAATAGGTTTTGTTTTACAATGAACTCTGATGTAATTGGAGAGTGCAGTTACATTGGACATGGCATGCAAGGTTGATGATCCCTTTTTTCCGTATTGGTTTGATGAGATATGGCTAAGAATTTGAGTTTGGATTTGATCTTTAATGACTGACTCAATTATCTTAATAAGTAATGGGGTCATGGAAATTGGCTGGATAGTGTTAATGTCATTTAGTGGTTTTTCTTTTTTAATAAAAGGCATGAGTGCCACTGGGTACAGATCTGTTATGTTTCTGTTGCTGGAGGCTAGGTGATCAATCATTTTTTTAATAATTGGCACAGTGAATTGACTGAGGTGTTTGAGAAGGAAATTTGGGATGCCATAAAGGCCAGGATAAATGCCATCAGGGAGAGATGTTATCTTCTTTTTGATTTGGATTTCTGTGATGCCATGTTCACCGGGGTTACCAGCATCCAACCAGCTGTTTATAGGAGGAGCTCCAGCTTTTTGCATTAATTGGCAGAATTGTTTGCTGATGTGCTGCATCATTGGAAAGCCAATGAGATTGGTTCCATTAGTATTAATGGATAAGGGAGTGATTTGTTTTTTATTGTATCCCAGTGCCCATCTGAGGTAGTCTCTCGTCCAGCAGTGTTGTTGTGCTAAGAAACATTTGGCTCTTCTGATGGATATATATTCTGCAAGGGACTTTTGCTTGATTTTGTAGAGATTTTTAAGGAAGATAATTTTTTCTCTGTTTGTGAAAATTTTGCTGTGATGCTTGAAGTTGTATTTTAATGTCTGTTAGGTCATTTAGAAGGCCATTAGGTCCTTTGATTTTCCTGGTGTGGTGATTTAATATGGACTGTAGTATTCCGATGAAGGAAAACCAGCCTCCTCAGCAGGAAGGGAAAGGATGTTTATTTTCTGGAAAAGGATGTATGCCTCAGACACTATCGCTTTGGTCATATTTGATTGGGTGATCATGCACATGGTTTTACCAGGTCCATCAATAAGTGTAGGGATTGAAATAGGTGTAAGTTGTAAGATTAGAGC
Organism: Epiperipatus broadwayi; assembly: GCA_028023455.1. Classification (NCBI taxonomy): domain Eukaryota; kingdom Metazoa; phylum Onychophora; class Udeonychophora; order Euonychophora; family Peripatidae; genus Epiperipatus; species Epiperipatus broadwayi. Next base: position 946,685 of record JAQFVV010006430.1, read on the forward strand.
CATATGATCAGAGAAAGCAACAGGGGCCAAGGCTGCATCAAGGTTGAAATGGAGGTCTGGGGTGTAGTAAACCAAATCAATCAGGGACTTTTTAGTTTTAGTGTAGAAAGAGTAGGCTTCAGGAGGGAAGAAGCCCTCTCCACACATTAATCTGCAATTTATTAGATGCAAAAATCTCTTGTTGAAGTCATTGTATGTGGTGTTAAAGTCTCCCAGAAGAATAGCAGGGGAGGTTCTGTTAGCGTTGATGGCATTTAGGATATGGATTATTTTTAGATATTGAGAGGTGTCTTTGGCTGTATATATATGTAAGCTATGATGATCAGATAAGCCCAATAGTCTATTTCTATGATAATAATATTGGCATCTAGGAATAGAATGCTAAAACTGTTTGGTGGTGTTGACTTGCTGAGAAGAATACCGACTCCACCTGAAGCAGAATGGCCAATGGAAAATCTAGTAAATCCAAGAGCTGAGAGAAGAGATAGTATTTTATGATCAGTCTTATAGTGATATTTAGTTTCACCCATAAGAAGTATATGAGGAGAGCAGAGCGAGAGCCAGATTTTAATAGCTAGAACTCTATCAATTGAGTTGATGCCACAAATGTTAATGCCAGAAATTTTGCAGAACATGATAGATTAATCCAAACCGTCCTCAGCAAAGTGTACCAAGTTAATGTGGGACATCTCCATGTTAATGAGGTCTGATGTTGTTTGGAAATCAGAATCTTGTGATTGAACTTGTGGATGGCTGGTGATATATTTGTTGGTTGAGGAAACGCATCCATGAAGTCTTCGGTGTCTGATGAAGTAGTGTAATCTGTCTGAGATTTGTCAGATGGATCAATGGTATCGATGTTTGTAGGATCCATGGTTTTCCTCTTTTTTTCTATGGATTTGCAAAGCTTTGTGCTGGATATGTCTGAAATTTGTTTGTTAGAGGGTAGTGGTGAGTAATGTATCAGATGGGAGCTGTCATCATCAGAACTTGATTTATCTGAGCGAATTGATTTTCTTTTAATTTTCTTATTTGTATTTTGGGTATTTGTTGTGTTGGTTTTTTGAGGGTTTTGAAGTTTCATAGTGTTGTTTTCTTTTTCCTGTTCTTTTGATAAAAGTGTTTTTTTATTGTTATAAGAATTTGGTTTAAATTTTAGACCCGAGTCATTTTCGGTTTGCTGTAACTGTTGTGAAACATTAATTATGCTGACTTAATACTCAAGATCATACATACGATACATATTATACTAATCCCTGAGAAACAATATTAGGTCAAACTCTTTCCACAAAAGAAGACAATATGACCAAACCATCTGAGAGCAAGGAAAACCCAGGTGATGAAGAAAATACACTTAAACAATTCATCCTTAACAACTCCCACCCAGCTTAAAACCATTGATACATCATCATTCGTGACAGCTAAGTCTAGCAAACTTAAACAAAGTGATCCACAAACTGTCCTCAATTTTTCAACTCCTGCAATAATTAACCATCCAGATGAAAAAACTTAACATTGTGTATTTTTGGCAAAGATCATGAATAGAATGGATCTTTCTTAGAACACATACAGAATGTTTATTTATTCATGGCCTGAAGCAGAATGTATTGCTGGCAATAATTACTTATACATTAAGGTATGCTCATTTTATATTTGTAAATATATATATAAACTTGAAAAATTATGTATAAATAAATATATTATACTATTTTTATTATGAATAGGGAGATAGTGGAGGACCACTTGTTTGTAAAAATGCGGAGAAAAAGTGGGTTTTAAATGGAATCACATCATGGGGAGAAAATTGCGGTACAAATAAAAAACCTGGCATCTATACTAACGTTAGCAATTATGTTTTTTGGATTCATGAAACTGTAAATTTAAATTAAAGTTATAGATGTGGAAAGTGTCAATGTGTTATTCTTTTATATTTAGTTTATTTTCAAATAATATATATATATATATACACATACGCACGCCATTTTTATACTTCATTGATTAATAACATTTTATTGGTGTACAATATTCAGTAGACCTACAAAGAATAAATGAAATCATTAAAACTAATTTTTTTTAAAAGTTTTGAATCAAAGAATAATTATTTTGAAATTAGTATTTTTAAAATGTGTGTAAGTTTATATATATATGTGTGTGTGTGTCTAATGAACATATTATTGTAGGAAATAACGTACTTGTATACATATTTACAGCAGAATCATTTATGACATTATATATTATTTTTAAGTAACATTTTTAATTGCTTCCTAATCTGACATTTGCGTTTGCATAATGTCATTATATAACATATATTATAATTGATATAAGTGCTTGGAAATGCTAAGCGGAAAAGCTTAACAATAATAAAAAAATAATTATAAAATGACTAATAAATATTGCAAACTACTCAGCATATTACAATTGCCTTATTATTATTATTATTATTATTATTAAGTTTTTCACTCAGCATTTCCAAGAGCTTATATCAATTACAATTGTATAGGAAAAGTAAACGTATATACAATTACAACATATATTATATAAATCTATTACTATAAAATGCTGAAAATTTGCAATTATTAAAGAGGAAATCAGTCTTCGATAATAAATTCCCATGCAGTTGCCTGCTAGTAAGTTTATTTCTTAAGTTTAGAGTGTATCTAAATCCCCTTAACTCTTATTGACCATATTTATATATCAGGGCTTGAGTTTATTGTGTGCCTGATGTTATAATCATTGAATTGTATTAATTTAGTCAACTTATCGCAGGAGAAACACTGTCTCTTTTTAACCACCTACGGTAAGACCTATATGACATAAATTTAAATCTATTGTTATAAAGCACTGAAAATTTGTAATTATTAAAGAGAAAGTAGCTAAAACTCTTACTGGCAGTCGAGTACACCCAGATTTATAATATTCATGAAACAGCACATTATTGAAGTTGACTTCCTCATAATATTTACAAAATTTTAGCGCTTTATAATAGTAGATTTACATTTATAAGTCATATACTTTCAAGCCCCTTCATTATCCACACTATCTCATACTACTGATACACGTGACCACACCCATTTTCTGCATGTGTGTAGTCATGTCTATCAGTAGTATGAGATAGTGTGGATAGTGAAGGAGCTTGAAAGTCTGTGTTCAAATTCTCTATATTTACAATTAGGCTTCAAGTATAAGAGTGCCTGGTATTTCAAACCTTATTTATAAGTCATATAAATTATCATAGGTGGTTAAAAATGCAATAGGTTAACTAAATTCATACAGTTCAATAGTTTATAATAACACACAATACACTCAAGCCCTGATATAGGCATGGCAAGAGTTGGTGCATAGTAGATAACTCTAATTTAAGTGATTCACTTACATTTTTAAAACTCTTACTAGCAGGCGAGTGCACGGAGATTTATAATATCCAAGATATAGCACATTATTGGAGGTTGATTTCCTCATTAATAATAACATATATTATAGTAATTAATTTTAAATACAAAATTAAGAATGACATTTTGTAAAACCTAGATGTTTTGGTCAGTCTTCTAGTATTTTTGTTTTGAAAGTATTATAGAAAAAGGAGTTATACAACCTGTCTCCCAGAGGCTTACAAAATTTTAATCTGGCTCTGGATGTACTATATTTCAGTTAATCTATCTAGGTTCTAAATAAAAGCAGATTATTTCAACATTTGCATTAGAATGAATAGAAATGAGATTAAATCAAACATTTCAAAATTCTAAACAACTACCAGTACCCGCGACTTTGTTTGTTCGCATTATTAGATTAAAAGAATATAATGTAGTTGATTGATAATTAAAATGAATTAAATTTTATATTTACGTGAAATAATAAGACATGAGTTATCAATAACAGGTAAAAATAAATACTGTAACATTTTTATAACAATTTTGAGATTTTTAACTGTTGTTGACAATTCATGTATTATTATTTTATGCAAAGTTAACAATTCATGTATTATTATTTTATGCAAAGTTTCTTTAAATATATTTTAATTCTCAACTACACTGCATTGTTTTGTTTTATTAATGCAGGCAAAGCTGACCCGCAGCTTTGCACATTTTTTTTTTTAAGTATCATAGCATCGGCCGGGACACGAACCCGCAACCTGGGCAACTGTCTGCAAGTGCAAGGCTGTCACGCTGATCTCTTGACCACCAATGCAAGATGGCTTTGCACATGTTAGTAGAAGAATAGTAAAAATAAAGATATAAAAGAATATAAGACAGCTGATTATTAAAATATATTTCTAATTTATATATGATTATATTTGCTCAAAATATGAAAATAAAGATTGATTATGATGAATTAGAAGAAGTTAACAGTTACAAATACCTTGATCAGATTATTAATACAGATGGAAACATAATGGATGAAATTAATCATAGAATTAAACTTGGTTGGAATGCTTTTGTTAGAAATAACTTGGATACTAAAAGGAAATATGCCTATGTGTTTGAAAAGGAAGGTTTTTAACAAATGTGTTTTACCAGTTCTTACTTATGGATCTGAGACTTGGACACTTAATAAAAGAGCAATACAGAGACTTCAGACCACTCAAAGAAGTATGGAGAGATTCATGCTGGGAGTAACAAGAAAAGATCAAAAATGCAATGTATGGGTAAGAGAACAAACAGGTGTTACTGACCTCACTGAAAAAATTAAAAGATTGAAGTGGAGTTGGGCTGGACATATTGCTAGAAGAGATGATAATAGATGGACAATTGAAGTCTTAAACTGGATTACAAGAGATTGTAAGAGACCCTGAAAGAGGCCAATGTGAGATGGATGGATAAGATGAGAAAGTATACAGGGGTGATGTGGAGAAGAGAAGTTAAAAAAAAAGAAGATGGACTGAACTTGGAAAGACCTTCATCCTGCAGTGGCTAGATAATGTTTGATGATGATGATAATGATATTGCACTTTAATGCAAATTGGTGAAGTTATTAAACTAATAAATAATAATAATATTTGGCTTAGCGCTTTCGGGGTATGTTAACGCCCACATTCATAGCCTTATATATATATAAGAAGAATATATTCTGAGTAGTAAAAATCTAAATTCCATTTTTAATTTTTAATTTATTCGATATCTAATAAAAAATTTCCTTGGTAATTCTCTCCATTTCTCTAGCTGACCCCTTGCATTATTGTAAAGTTTGATAATCAAAATATATTTATGTATCCCATTTTCGATTTTTGATGTACTGAATACCAAGTAAAATTTTTACTTGCTAATTTTGTTGATTTCTCTAGCTGTTCCTTTACTTGTGTTCATAGAAAGTTTAATAATTAAATATATTTATGTAATATTTGCAGGAAATAAGTATCAACAGCAGTATCACAAAAGATGTAACTTTTATTAAACATAATAAACAATAATTTTAAAGTAAATTCCTTTACATTTTTCATATGATAATTTTTAAAATGGCTATAAAATTTTAACATTGTCTTATACATCATCATCATCAACAACCATTATCAATCAACTGCAGGATGAAGGTCTCTCCAAGTTCAATCCATCTTCTCTGATGTTTAGCTTCTCTTCTCCACATCACCCCTGCACACATTCTTATTTCATCCATCCATCTCACACGTGGTCTCTTTCTGGGTCTTTTACAATCTCTTGGAATTCAGTTTAAGATTTCAATTGTCCATCTATTATCACCTCTTCTAGTAATATGTCCAGCCCAACTCCACTTCAGTCTTTTAATTTTTTCAATGAGGTCAGTAACACCTGTTTGTTCTCTTACCCATACATTGTGTTTTCCATCTCTTCTTGTTACTCCCAACATGCATCTCTCCATACTTCTTTGAATGGTCTGAAATTAAATATGTGGTCCAAATAAAAAAATAAATAATTTAAAATATATTTATGCAATGAATCTCTCCATTTCTCTAATATGTATTTCAATATACAGGACACAACATCTTAGTATATCATGCAAGAATATATTTAAAGGGAAATGGTAAAAATTTATCATATTTGGTATTTATCTTGCTATACCTATGACATTTAAAATTTTACTTTTTCACATGTTAAATATATTTAAACTGCCAACCTAAAAGTTTATTAATTTCATAATAAAACGTTATTAAATTCATTAGTATTTCTTTTGCTATAATCGTGACATTTTTAATTTTACTTTAACACATGTTAAATGTATGTTTAAACTGAAATCCTAAAAGATTATCAAATTCATTATTATAACTAATCTAAATTTTCATTATTCAAATCAGAAGTTAAATACATGGTAGAAATGCAATTTAATTAATTTAAAACATATTTATAAAATCAGTTTATTTTGCTTTATCAAAAATTATACTTTTCATTTAAAAAAATTTCCAATTCTGTAATTTTTTAATCAGTGCTGCCCTCTTTTGTTGTTTTCATGACATCATTTGAAAAGTTATAATATAGATTTTCGATGTATTTTTATATTACAAAGTATATATTTTTTAAAACAAAAGCAAAAATGTACATGCTTGTAAAATTCTATACAAAAAAAGAAAATCATGGATTCTTCAAGATTGGTACAATATTTGTTGAGTTATAAAGGCACGATAAACTTCCACATTTATTATAAAATTAAATAAATAATACTGTAAGCAAATATTAACATTTTTTATTCGAATGCAATTAATTAAACAAACTTACAAATATATATATAAGCCAAATGATGACAGCCAAAACTTAAGTAAACCATATATTCCACAATCTGTTATCAAAGCAAAATGGATTATACATATATAATATATTGAAGAGCCTTAAACTTTTAAAAATCCCATCTATGAATTATATATTTTATATATTACACAGAGACCAAACTCTCCATACAGTAGCACTATTCAGTAGAAGACAGAGTAATCAATGGATGCAGGACAGTTTGTGCATAAAATCCCTATTTAGTCCCTCATCTAATATTCCCAGACTAGTTTCTAGTTTGTGGCTTTCATCAGTAAAAAGCCTTGGATCTGAGAGCACTATACCTAGATCTTAGGATGTAATGCAACCCTCCAGAAGCCATCTTTTAGTTTATTACCTGACTATAAAGCTTTGAGTCCAAAATAAAAACACAATGATGTTTTCAAGCTAATCTCATTAGCTTATATAGTCTTATGGATCTGAACTCAGTTCAGAATCCATAATTTTTGGTGTCTTTAATTCTTTAGCAACCACAGTCACCATAATCCTATTGGACAGGATTGGTATTAAACTACTAAATATCACATGAACACCATTCTTTATGCGTACACAAGCTATTTACATAGAGTCAAAACCCTCCATACAGTAACACCACTCAGTGCAAGCCAGAGTAATCAATGGATGCAGGAAGGTTTGTGAGTAAAATCCCTATCTAGTGCTTACTCATCCAAAATACTTAGACCAGTTTCTTTTAGCTTGTGGCTTTCACCGGTGAGGAGCTAACAGCTGGTGTAAGCATAAAGAATGGTTATCCTGTAATGTTTACTGATTTAATACCAATCTTGTCCAATAGAATTATGATGACTGTAGTTGTTAAAGAACCAAAGACACCAAAAAGTATGGATGCTGAACTGAGTTCAGTTCTATATGATTATACAAGCTGATGAGCTTGAATTGAAAACACTGCTGTGTTTTCATTTTAAACTCAAAACTTTATAGTTAGCTATGGGTGCCTGCTGGAGAGTTGCATTACATTGCAAGATTTAGGTGCACTGCACTCACATCGAAGGCTCCTCACTGATGAAAGCCAAAAGCTAGAAACTAATCTGGGAATAGTGGATGACTAAGAAAGTAGATAGGGATTTTATGCTCAAACCTTCCTGCAGCCATTGATTACTGCCTCGCACTAAGTAGTGCTACTATATGGAGAGTATTGTTGCTGTGTAAATTGCTTGTGTAAGCATAAAAAATGGGAATCGAGTGATATTTTATATATTGTTCCACTAATAAAAAAAGAGTACATCTGGTTCTGCCTTATGTAAGTCCATCTTTTTTTAAATAGACATTATTAAAATAAGACTGATAAATAAGATTCAAAATAGTGGCATTCAAATATAAATAAAGTTATGTTTGATGTGGTATTGGTTTTCTTTTATGCTAAATGAGAATAAGGGGGTTTAAATCTGAAACATGTTCTGTAGATACTTGTCTTTTTTTATATCAATACAGTAAAGGATTAAATATTAAGCAAATTGTAGATGGTATTTTAAAGAATTTATATCACTTCAATTGATTATATTATTTATAGTATAACTAATATGTGTACATAATCATCATTTTCCTGCAGGATAAAGGTATATTGAGTTTAATTAGGTGTCTCCTATCTCTAGATTCTTTTCTTCACATCAGACCAGAAAAATTCTTTATTGTATGCCTCCATCTCCCATGTCTAAGTTTTTTACAATCTCTTGAAATGCAGTTTAAGATTTCAGTTGCCTGTCCATTGTCATCTCTTTTAGCCAATATATCCAGCCTAATTTTTATTTCAATCTCTTCTTCTTTTATCTGTTTGTCCCTTCTTCCATGTCTTTTATTTTTGGTCTCCATTACTCCTAACATACATTTCTCCATATTTCATTGACTGGTCTAAAGTTTTTATATTACCCTTTTGTTAAGGATCCAAGTCTATTTCCACCAAAAGCATTCAATCCAAATTTAATTCCATGATTAATTTCATTTATTATGTTTCTATCAGTATTAATAATCCGATCAAGGTATTTTTAGCTATTAAATCCTTCTAATTCATCAATATCAATCTTCATTTACATCTATTGACAAAATCAATGAATCTTACTTTAGTCTTTTAGTATTTATCTTTAGTCCTACTACTTTGCTTTTATCTGATAACCATTGCAACGTTTCCTGAAGCTCTGAAGCATTATTTGCAAAAATAACTATATTTTCTGTAAAATCTATATAACTTATATAATATCCATTTATTTTTACTCTCTTAGCTTCCCATTTTAACTCCAAAATATTTCTTATAAATCTGCTGGAAAAATTTTGAGTATAAGAAGTCACCTTGTCATATACAACTCACAATGTTAATTTACTAGATATGTAATCTAATCATTGTTATTGCATTTTGATAAATATTCTTCACAATATGACAATGTATTCGGTCTATATCTTGATAATCCCATGCTTTAATTATTGTAGATACTTATAGAATTGAATGCATTTTTATAATCTGCAAATCCAAAGCATAATGGTAACACATGTTCAATGGTACCTTTTGTCTGTAATTTCTCTCAATATTTGGATGTGATTTACTGTGCTAAAACTACTTTTGAAACCAGTTTGTTTTTTGGTTGGTTAAAATTCTATGTTCATTGTAATGAGGGGCTGTAATTATTTTGATAAAAATTTTGCATAAAACTGATAAAAGACAGATAGGTATGTCATTTTTAATATTTTTATCACTTTTTCCATTTATCTGGTTCATTTTTATTACTATTTGATACATAACTTTGTCAACAATTTATCTATTTCTTCACTGACTCAAAATATCGATGATAATCCCATCATTTCTTGGAGCTTTTTCCTTTTTCATAGATCTAATTTCATACCTCAGTCCATTTAAAATATTGGGCAATTCAGAAGATAAACATCACATGATCACCATTTCTTATGTTTGCTCTCAGATCCAAGGCTCCTCACTGATGAATACCACAAGCCAGAAACTAGTCTGGGGATATTGGATGAGTAAGCACTAGATGGGGATTTTATGCACTAGCCTTCTGGCATCCATTGATTACTCTAGCTTGCTGTGTGTGGCAATACGTATAGTGAATTTTGCCTGTTTCAATTCAGAAGATATTGTAATTTTATGGAATACTTTTTTGCTTATTATTATACCAGACTGCACCTGGCTATGAAAATCCTGGTGTTTTTTTAAATTGGTTACTTAAACTAATTTTTTTTAGATTTAATGTAAATTTAAAAAAAGATTTTAATATATTATATATTAAACATGTAGCCATCCTGAAAAGTCAAAGTTTCGACTTCAATTATACATTAACAAAAGCTAAATATAAATACGGTACTAAAGCATCTACCCCCCTCACTATATATCATATTTCTAGCATGAATTTATGGGTAGTGTAATCATATTTTCTTTATGATTTAAATACTATATCTCTGTAGCTAAAAACATGTTTTATTATGAGAGGATTTTTAATAGCGGAGACCATCGTTTTTGTAATAATTAGTTGCCTTAATAATTTTTTTAAGATTTAATGTAAATCATTTTTTTTATTATACATTGCTAATTTACAAAAGTACATTACATTTTAAATTAACATTGCTAAGTATGTCATTCATCTAAACTATATTAGGGAATTGACAGACCTTGAAAGCGTGGAGTGCCTTAACATTGAATTATATAATTGGCTTTTATTGTGATTTCTGCAGCTGGATGGAACTACCTTTGCATAAAGGTAGTGGTTGTGATGTCATCGGATAAACATTCATTCATCAATCAGATAATAAAAAAATTATGGCTTTTATATATAAGATAATTCTTTATAGAAAAAACTCCCATTCATTTTATATCTTTTCTTTTTATATTAGTAGGTTTTCTATCAATCACCTGATGTTGTTTTATACTTTTGAAACTTTTATATAAATTTTCTTGTTATCCTTTTTGAATTATTTTATAAAACTCTAGATATTGAATTCTTCTTAAGGTCAATTTCCCTTTTTTTGTCATATATTGTTGTGTCTCAGTAGAATATTTACTGGAAAATTGCTTTCATATACTAGCTATCTTAGTTGAGATGTTGACAGTGTATCATCATCCTTCTATTGATTGCACCCAAATCTGAACCATCTTCAAAATCTGTTAATATTTTAAAGCAATTTGAAAATTTTAATTCAAATTTATTAAAATGTGTCTGAAGATTAGAAATATCAACTGTAATTTTTTTTTAAATATTTTTTTTTTTTTATAATTTTGCATTTACATTGCCTTTCAGTAATTGTTTACCTCTGCCTGCTTTGAATTCATTAACAACATTACAATCTTGATGTTCATATTTACTTCTTAAAATGATCGGTAGTTTTCTACTCTATCATGAAAGCCACTTGATGGCATTATTTATATGCAAAAGCATGTAAATATGCCATTTACATGGCCATCACCTTCTAGGCCTATATATCTATACCAAAAAGCACAGAAAGAGGCCGTTTAATACATGGCAGCCAGTGGTCACAGATGATGGTATTCATTTCTATGATATAAATCACAGAAAAAATGCCGTTTAGTGGCGACTGACCTGTTTTAGATATTTTACAATTAAAAAGTATATTTTTCATAGTTTTATGGTAATATCCATAATTTTATATAATTTAATACATTAATTATTTTATAAATGAGCTACATTTTTATCTGTATTATATTTATCATTTCTATATTAACAATTTTTAATAACTGCCATCTTTTGTATCCATGTTTTTTTGGAATATATATGAATAATTTTTCTTAATTTGTTTTCTTTAATAAAATGTTTTAATAAAATATTGTCATTATTTATGTAAATATCTGTATCTAAAAATATTTAATTTTATCTTCAAATACTACTTTTGTAAATTTAATATTATATTTATTGTGAATAAAATCTTTATAAACATTATTCATAGATCTTGTATTGCCAATAATTAAATTATCATCAACATATCTAGAATAATATATTATTTCTTGATTAATTATTCTTTTTTTTTTTAATTATAATGGTTTCTAATTCGTTTATAAATATTGATTTTACTCTCTAGTATTTTTAATATATAGGGTATATGAGCACAGACTTTCACACGACCCACCATTCTCCACTCTATCTAATAACACTGATACGCTTAAACACATATATGCTGAAAAGATAAATAATCACCAATAAACGTATTTCATGCTAAACCAGCAATCATCAGTTGGTCCAGATTATCATCTCTACGCATATATACCATAAGTGCTCAGATATATATTAAGATAGACAATCTTCATACATTAATGGACAGGCTTCAATCTACTCCACAGTCCAACTCTTCAACCGTCCATCCAATTGAAAATCTGATGATGGAATGCTCAAAAGCCACCCTGAGGCCGAGATTCTTGTCACACCCATGTCGCAATTGAACATATGTTTATTGGTAGTACATGGTTTATTACCTCTGACAAATCTTTTTTTCTCTTTTAATGAGCAATTTGTGCTCTTGCAGCCACTTTCCAATTGAGTTTTTGCTTTTCAGAATTTCAACTTCAGGCTTTGTAGATGTTAAAATTCCTCCTAGTGTGGTACGGCCCTGGAAGGCTGTCTGATGTTATACTAATTGCAGATTTTTTTAAATTTGTCTGTTATTTTGGTATGTATGGATACATTACAGTACCAATAGTTGTTTTTTTTCTCTTGATGGTACTTTTTGTTGTCTATTTAAGGTTTTCTTAATGATAGCTGATAAATAACAATTTTTTACAAGAGTTTGTTCTATATAGATCTTTTCTTTTTTTCTGGATCACTGATTTTTAAACAAATTTATTTTGTTCTGTTTCACAGTTATGTTTTGTGGATGTATATATTAAGTATTTTCGTGTGTGTGTTAATTTTTTGTAAACTATAGTTTTTGATTTTTCCATAAGTAAAGTTAAATTTTTGTAAAGCCATTTAATACTTAATATTAGATGAAGGGAATAGTCCATCATATAAATATAAATCAATAATATTTCTATTCTGGAAATTTTCCCTTCTTTATGGATTCTTTTTCATTAAATACATTAGGCAATTGAGAAGTAATAATTGTAGGAGATACTTTGTTATTTTTTATGAAAATATTAATTACTATATAATTCTCTCAAAAACTCTTCTGGATATGTCATAATATTCCATATTTTAATTTTGTTTTTAATTTTATTTTACAATTTCTTATTCAGTTTGGAGAAAAGAAGGATGGAGAAGAGGGAGAGAGAAATTCTGTGGGTGTGGGCGGGGGGAGGAGTCAAAAATATGTGATTTCTATTACCAAAAAAAAAAAAAAATATTTGTCAAGCGTTGATGTCCGAGTGGTCAGCACGACTGCCTTACAAGCAGTTGTTCCGGGTTCGCTTCCCAGCCGATGCTTTGACACGTGAATATAATATATATTTGATTTAAAAAATGTAAATTAATTTCAAATAATCGTTTTCTTATTTGTAAGTGGAAAAAAAAATGTTTGGAAATTTGGATTTTTCTTCATTTGCTTTTAAAAATTTGTCGTAAAGAGGGGGATAGACAGAGTATAGACAACTAGTAAATGTTATGACTAAATTTATAAATTTACTATCTAATCTAAAATTTTACTTTTCATTGACAATTTTTTTTTTTTTTTGGCTAACTTTTATTTTTATAAATTCAATGTGAATTAAAGGAAACATTTTTCCGCCACCTCCGCATTACAATGTATATATATACAGTATATTTAACTTGTTAGAAATTAATATCAAAATAAACTTCGTTGTTGATTTTAAATGTTTTTGGAAACAGTAGAGCTGATTTTTTTCTAATTTAAATGGTTCTATGTACTACTTTATCATTTTTAATTAAAAACAAAATCCAAATCGATGAAAATGAAGTTTTTATATTAAGCTTTTCTCTTTTTTTGCTTATTTTAGCCAGTCAGTTTATTTTTATTTGGAATACTTGATTGAATTTGTATGTAATATGGCTGAATCAAAATTTAACCAAACAGATACCCCTCTCCCCATTTTCCCCACCCCTCTCTTTCTCTCTCTCACACACACACATTCTCTCTCTCGCATTTTTTATAAAGCCAATAATAAAGAAGAAATGTAAAATATTTTTTAAAAACAAAAACCAAATCAGTTAACTCCAAATTAAAGCAAGCTGTTTGAATTAATAATAAACATTTTCTTCCCTCCCTCTCCTCACTTTTGAAAAAGCCAATTTACAAATTTTTAGAATTAAATCATCACATTTTCCAGCAAAATCTGTCAATCAAAAGAAGTTGTTTGAAATAGGTCCTATACACATTTCACCCCTTATTTCTCCTCATTTTTAAAAAAGTCAATGAGAAAAAAGAACTTAAAAATTTGCTCACAGACCAAATTATGCAATAAATCAAATTTGTCACAAATCAAAACAATTAGTTTGAATTAGGGAATAGTACAGATGTCATGCACTCTCCCTCCTCTTTTTCATTCTCTTCTCTTTTTAAAAAGCCAATAAAAAAGAAGAAATTTACATAAATTTTTATGAGATAGAATAATAAATATAGGGGATTTAAACTCAGACTTTAAAGCAGCCTTCAACTATCCATACTATCTCATACCACTGATACACATGACCACATACTTGAAAAAAAGATAAATAATCACCAATACTGGTATTTCGTGTTAAACCAGCACTCATCAGTTGGTCCAGATTATCGTCTCCTACACACACACATATATATATAATCAGTGCTCAGTTTATATTAAGATAGTAAATCTTCATACTTTAATGGAGAGGCTTCAATCCATTCCAACTCTTCAGCCATCCATACCATTGAAAATCTGATGATGGAAAACCCAAATACCATGCTGATGCTATCATCAGATTTTCAATGGTATGGATAGCTGAAGAGTTGGAGTGGATTGAAGCCTGTTCATTAAATTATGAGGATTTACTATCTTAATATAAACTGAACACTGATTATATATATATGTAGAAGATGATAATCTGGATCAACTGATGAGTTCTGGTTTAGCACAAAATATGGATATTGGCGAATATTTATCTTTTCTACATGTATGTGGTCATGTGTATCAGTGGTATGAGATAGTATGGGTGGTTGAGAGTGCTCGAAACTCTGAATTCAAATCTCCTATATTTACAATTAGGCTCCGGGTATGTGAGGAGTGCCTGTATTTCAAAGATAGAATAATAAAAATTTCTAAACAAATCAAAGGAAGAACTTTGAACTTCTAAAGCAATCAATTTTGTAAGTCAATATTAAATGTACTACAGAAATCCCAAAAAAATCTTGAAAACTTACAATTGATCTTTTTTAGAAATATAAAAAAAAACTATTAAAAGTTTGCCAAAAAAACCTGACAATAAAAACTAATACTAACAGGTTTTAGATTGCATATTTAATTTATAAAGTAAGTCATAAGTACTAAAACTATAATAAATCATTTTCCTAAAGAAATTTTCAAATGATTGACTAGTAATTCCAGTAATGTTTCATAATATCAAAGCAGTGTTTAAACAGTCAATAAAAGATAAAAATGGCAATGTAGATAGCCGACTAGATGAGTACTAGATTTTATGTTATTCTAAGCACTAATTGATTTTGAGTGCTGGTGAAATAATTTAAAGAACTAATTAAATGCACTGAGCCAGCTTTTAGCAAAACACTGCCAGAAACATCGTATTAAATAAAGTTATTTAGTACATGTGTGAGTATCTAATTGATATGATGTAATATGTAAATGAGATACAATATGCAAATAAGGCAATTAGATATTGTATTTTTCAGACAGTGGAATGCATGAATTCTTTTTGTTAACAGAATATGGATCATCTAATGAATTATGTGATATAATCAATTAGTGAATATCATCTCTTCCAAATATGATTCACCAATAAATTTGAATTGTACAATTGAATGACAGCCAAGCAAGTTTATTTTAATTTAAATTAATTCAAAATTTATTAATAAATTGATATAAATTAAAATAATATATATATGACAAATAAACATTTAAAATACATGCATATAATCCGATTATGCTTTAAGCAATAGGTTTTCAATTAACATTAACTTCATATTTAAATAGGTGACCACACATCAATCTCCACTTATTGGATACTAAATACAAACACATATGTTTATATACAAAATGTTGTAGAATGTTTACACTTTCCGAAATATAAGAATTCAAGATATAACTTCTTTTTATACTTCATACAAAAATATAGTTAATCAAAATATATTATTTAAATGGAAGTCAATCTGCGATAATGCGATATTTCTTAAATATTATAAATCTCCCCACACTCTCCCATCAGTAAGAATTTAAAAAACTTAAGTGAATCACTTAAGTTTTTTTAAATTCTTACTGGTGAGAGAGTGCATGGAGATTTATAATATTTAAAAAAAAATAGCACATTATCAGAGATTGACTTCTGTTTGAATAATTTCAAAGTTTTCAGTGCTTTATAATAATAGATTTTAATCAATATATATATATAATAAATCTACTTATTTGTTAATATAAATTTAAAAGAATAAACACTTATTATGACATGATTATTTAGAACTCCTAATATAAATAATATACCTAAAGTTAATTTATAATCAAAAAATTAAAAAAATGAATATTTTAAATTAAAACAATAATTACTAAGCTGTAAAGTCCAAATTCAAGCTTCAGAAAATATCTCTCTCTTATATTTAGATGTATCAATAAGTCATTACTTAACCTAAAGTTTTACTATTATTTCTATCAATAAATACTATACATTTTAAATGACGAGAAAAAATAGCAATAATAATAATAAATATAAGCAAAAGATCTGAGTAATAATCTTTAAATATGGCTATTCTAAAATAGTACCACAGTTCTAACGTTTATTTTTTAAATTGTAATCCGATGATGTTTTATTATTCCAGAAAAAATAGAAAATATCATGAAAAGCTATGAGACAAAGAATACTTTATTAAATCCAATATTCTCCAAACAACCAAATTATCTTTACATTTAGCAGATATTTGATTTATATAAGGTTATAAGTGTGCAAACACTAATTTATATACATGATAATGTAATGTAGATATCCTTTCATTTAACAAGTAATAAATTTATAAAACTTTACAAGTGAACAGACCCTAGTTTCATCCATGATGTTACTACGGAGATTGAACCAAATTTTATCCTGTATATAAATAATATATCATGTTCATAAAATTATACTAGGTAAATATAATCTTTGGTGTACTTTTTCCTGTTGTTAGTTGTTATACTTCATCATTGAAAAGTAGGTAATATCTGTTTTTAAAGCAAAGAAACACCCTGATGGTTTATAAAGCAATAAATTATTTTTGATTATTTTTCATTTTTATAATAAATTGTCACTTCTCACAAATCTTTGACATACAATACAGTTTCTGGGTGAATATTGTTGCTTTTCACTCAATCATTTTGTTCAATTAGCTATATACTTTTAAAATAAATAAAATCATGTAAAGCAATTTAGATATGCTTTTGTTGAAGCAAAAACAAGAAAGTTTTTTTCTCTTCAGTTCTATTTATAACTTTTCCCATTTACATTAGTGTAACTATAGCGATACATTTTATTTAATCTCTAGCCAATTCCAACCAGTGTCTCTCAAATAAAATTTTATTATACAAAAATAACAAATAGATTAAAATATTTTAGAATTATTAATAAACAATGACATTTCATAATACAAATACCATTCTTTCATTTTAATAAAATTTAAACAATTTATAATATATTCTCACTATCATCATCATCATCAACCATTATCAATCCACTGCAGGATAAAGGTATCTCCAAGTTCAATCCATCTTCTCTGATCTTTAGCTTTTCTTCTCCACATTACCCCTGCACACTTTCTTATTTTATCCATCCATCTCACATGTGGTCTCTTTATGGGTCTTTTACAATCTCTTGAAATCCAGTTTAAGATTTCATTCTCACTATACTACACTGGAAATATATTTTCATACATATTTTTCCAATACAATATCATGCCAATAAAATAAATATATTTGAGACATTAAACATTTAGTTGAATTGTTTGTAACTTATTATTGTGAATGCAGTAACAAAAATACATAAAAAAAACAATAATTTTATCCAAACTACATGCTTTATTATTCACATACCTATTTTAAAAATCAATTCACAATCTTATACAATTAATAAGCACTTTTTATATCAATAATATTGTTGTCATAGCAACACACTTCAATGCTTCATAGTTTAACACAGAAAAAAAATTATGACTGACATTTTACCACATCATCTCAAACTTCAGTAGGTACAATATATATGTCTGTGTGATGAAAAATGCTCTACATTTCAATAAATAATATGTATTCTAATGAATGTTTATCAACAAATTGTAAGCTATTATATGCTACATATGTTTATGCATGAGGGCAATTTTGGAAAAAAGTATAGCCTAGTTTGGGAGCTGGGCAACAAATATAAAATATATATTATTAGTTTTTTTATATATATAATTAACAGTATTATAATGTTTCTATTGGGAAGAACTGGCTAAGAAATACAGTTTTAAAATCTCTTGTACAGTCTCCTATTCCTGGCTTATAGAACAAGAATAAAGGTTAATTCTATTTTTTTAAAAAGTAAAAAATACTAAAATATGAAAGTGAAGAGTAGTAATAAATAAAAAAAGCATATAAAATCAATAGGCATTGATTTGTTATGTTTAGTTTGAACTTGCCCTTCCTCAACGATTATATAACTGTGATTGTAAGCAAAAAGAGTCAATCCCACATAGAATAAACACAATGAAAATATTAAAGCAACATAACTTAAACATTTTTATTTCAAGCCATTAAATTAAATATATACATATGAATAACAACATATGTAATATTGGTTTTATTTATAAGGTACAAAATATTTCAATATATTTATAGATAATACAGTATTACCTAATAACTTCTTTCATTACATGAGCCTTAGCCCTTACATATAATTCTAAGCATTGTTGCATAAACAGGGTTTAAACCAACTAGTCCTCTTGTCAAATATCTACTTTCCTGATCCTGTGACTTGTGCCAAGACAATCTCTTCTGAAGGTGCAAAAAAGGGCCTAGAGTTATATATATAATTGTACTTGCTCATCATTATTATTTAAATATGTCTCTGGATCATGCAATAAAAACAGATTAGTAGAGTCAATAGCTAATACTGTATATATAGTGCAACAAAGAATAAAAAATAAAATTAAATAAAACAAATACACTTTCAGTGTGTTAGCTCATAATCATGATTATCAAGTAGTTTTTCTTTTTGTTTAATAACCATGATTGTATAGCAGTTGTGTGTTGGATGTATTTTCTCTCTTATCAATACGAAACCAGTATTATATATGTTTTTAAAACACACAAAACTTTCTATACATATTGCCACTGAGTGCAAGCCAAAGTAATCAATGGATGCCAGAAGGCTTGTGCATAAAATCCCATCTTGTGCCTACTCATCCAATATCCCCAGATTAGTTTCTGGCTTATGGCCTTCGTCAGTGAGGAGCTTTGAGTGGCAATACGTATTGAGAGTTTTGTCTGTTTTAATAACAGTTAAGAGCAAGCATAAGAAATATGGTGATTATGTGATTATATATGTTTGTTATTCGTGCTTTATTGTAATAAATTCAATAGTTTCAAATAAAAATGTTTAAATTACTTTTTTTCTGTTTTTTTCATTGTTGACCTTTTTTTTTTTTGCTTATAGTCACATTGTCAGTAGTCCAGATAACATATAACACTTCGACATTTAGAAAACTTGCAGTTTCCAGAGTTTTCAAAATTCAACCTGCAAGACTCTGAAAATAATAATAAATAGAAATAGATTCAAATATGGTCAGAGTATTAGTGAATTTAACATTAACAATCTGGACAGTGACAAATCTATGTAAAATATCTACACGGATGTTTTGTTAATTTCATAAAAAATGCTATTACGAAAGTTGTCACATTAATGTGCAGATCCCAAGGTAATTGAAATAGAAAGTAGACTTTGTAGATAAAATTAAAAGTATACGTCATGTAGAAATAGTTTAAAAAAACTTATAGACACTTAATACTTCCAGAACATATATCCTCTACACTTGCATATTAGAAGAAAGTGTGCAAAGACTATGATATGGTCTTGGGAGAAATTACCATTTAATGTGTACAACAAAACAAACTTTATAAGAACAATTTTTATAATAACTGTAGCTTACTCAATTCGTGTGGAGTATGTATGATTTAAATTTGTGACTATATCTCTTAGCAATCATTGATCTTTTTTACATCGAAGAACTACTCAAGCATCACTTTTGAAAATATCCTTGAGTTCCACAAATCTAGTGCAAGCGATATTACATAAACAACAATTCTCTGGGCATCTAAATCAGTAATTTGTCAAAAGTGTAAATGCTATTACTATGAAAATCCCGACTATGCCATAAAGTACAGCATTTGGAAAGATGCAATACATAAAGTTGTTTAAAATAGGATATCTAGAAAGAATTTGCATATTAAAAATAAAATTGGAAAAATAAAAAAATTCAAGCCAGCAAATTTGTCTCAACAAATCCAAAATTGGAATTAATAAAACAAATAGTAATAGATTCCTATAGATAATGGTAAATGTTAACATCTATAGTAAACCTTACAACATAGAGTTTAGCAGCAGAGGTGAGATATCTCATGTCATAATTGGACTAGAGATTATTATCCAAACTGATCCAATATTTTCCAAAGTTAAGGAAAACATATTAAAATGTTGAGGGGAAACCTATCAAAATAACAGATAACTTGTTAATTAAAGATCAACATAAATGCAATAACAAGTAAACTAAAACCGTGATTAGGTCGCCTGAATAGTTCAAAGCTTTAGGCATTAAAAATGGTTTGTAAATATAATTACAATGGAAATAGAGGTATAGACTAAATATCCAAAATTATTTGAATCAGAGTGAAAAGCAAAACCTTCATTGCAGAGTATGTGAGATACCTTTGGTACTTAGAGCAAAGTTGGAAAAAATTTTGAATGCTCTTGTAAAAAAAAGACTACTAATTCCAGATTGCAAAGGCATATGGGATATTTCCATTGCTTTCACTTTGAAGTCCAGAAAATAAATTTCTATACATGATTATTAATCAAATGGCTTTTAATAAAAGTTTAGCAGAATTTTTTTGTCCAGTTTCAATTATAAAAGAGATGTTATTAATCAGTGAACTTTAATAAAAGTTTAGCAAAAAGTTTGGCCAGTTTCAACTTTAGGAGAAATGCTAACCAGTTTAGAAAGTGCAAATTTCTTCACAAAAAAGATATCAATGCAGCTTCCCTTCAAATATCATTATCATAAGGAGTGGCTAAGATCCCGATTATTGACTATTGTAATTCAGAAAGGATTGTTTAGATACACACATCTTCTTTTCAGAATAACTATGGCCTTGAATATTTTTTAAGCCAAAACTGATTTTCTAATGAAAGGAAAAATATCTGATCTCATCATATTTCAATGACATATTGATAATTGCAAGTTCAGAAGAAGTACTATGGAATAAAATTGTGGATATTTGATTATTTGATTTTAAAATTAAACTCAAATATGATAAATGTTTATGATTTATTAAAGAGAATAAATTCTCAGATTACAATTGTTTTGGGAGATGAAATAAAGTCTGATTCAAAAAAGTCAACATAGTCAAAAATGCACAGAAGCTAAAAATGTAAAATTAATGCAGGCATTTTCCTGGACTCATGACTTTTTTTGAAATATTTTTGGGGGAAAAAGTCAATATGTTTATATCTCTACATTAATTACTTCATAAAGAAAATACTGGACTTTAAATAAACTGTAAAAAAGGTATCCTAAAAGATTAGTGATCTGTTAACATTAAACTGTTGTTGGTTGATTTTGACATTACTTTGGAAATAACCCTGACAACAGACCCATCAGAATATGTAATTGTGACCATAATCAGCAACCCAATAGTGACAATCCAATGATATTTATGTCAAATGCAATAGTCATTGGTCATTTTATATGTCAATAAGAAATTTCACAAATATCTATATGGTTGTCTGTTCAAAATAATAATTCAAAAATAATAATGGATTACTATCCATGTTGCTTCAACACATTATCTACATCTATGAGCAAATAATATGCAGAATTATTGATGGGATAAAAATATATTCAAATGCTTTAAAAAAACACAGTTAAAAATGAAACTAAGTGTAATAAAGTGGCTTAGCACTTTTGAGAAATTTCTATATTTCTCATAATCATAGCTTCACTTTTAACTGTTTCAGCACATTTAAATATATTACTGTTTGTTTAAGGGAATTTAGCCTTCTGTTATTATTACATGATGAGTTAGAAGTTTATCTTGGTGCCTGGAGAAGATAATTAACTACCTGCAAAAGAAAAATGCATCTATATAATTGGAGAAGTCTAAGTTTATGATAATCTTTGGAATAGGAAGATATAAGGAAGTATTACCAAAACAATGTACAATTTATGTAGTGGAATTTCAAGCTACATCTGCTGGTGAGGACAAAATAATTTCTGGTCAAAAATTTCCCAATAATTAAAATAGAGGGAAATATGTTCTAAAAGTGATATGAGTAAAAATTCAGGTAAACAGTTATATATGAGTTTTATAGATATAGAGAAGGCATATGATAGAGTAAATAGAAATAGATTATGGATAAGTTTAGCAAATTTCGGAATGGATGAAGGTTTAATAGATATTATTAAGAAATTATATGAAAATAATTATATATATATATATATATATATATAATTATTTTCATATAATTTCTTAATAATTGATATATATATATATATATATATATATATATATCAATTAGGGAATATAGAATCAGTTAAAGTTAAAAATGGGATGGGACTAAGGCAAAGGATGCTCTATGTCACCTATTTTGTTTGTGTTGTATTTGAGTGAAATGGAAAGAGCAATAGAAAGATTAGGAAGAGGGATAGAGATACCTTTAATAGGTAGTAAGGGAGTATATATTTTGTCATGTCTTTTTTTTGTGGATGATATATTTTTGTGTGCAGAAAGAAGAGAAGATATGGAAGTTATGTTGAAGACATGTGCAAGGGTGGGTAAAGAGATGGGGATTAAATTTAGTGAAGAAAAATCCAATATAATGATGGTTAATACTGGGGAAAGAGAAGATGTAGAATTTTTGTTGGGAGATATTAAGTTAAGTGTGGTGAATAAATATATTTATTTGGAAATTATTTTAAGTAATCAGAAAAATTATTTGTATGAATGGGAGAAAAAATTGATAAATGAAGCAAAGAAAAGAAAGGGATTGATAAAGAAATTAACAGTGTTTTCATATAATAAATATGATGTAGCTAGAATTATATGGAAAGAAGTTGCAGTAGCAGGGTTAACATATATATGGTAATGATGCATTATATGTTAGTAATGGGGTATTAAATTTACTTAGAAAAAGTTCAAAGGGAAGTAGGAAGGCATGCATTGGATGCAGATGTATGGACAGCAAGGGAGGCAATTCAATGAGAAATGGGATGGTGAAGTTTTCATATGAGAGATGCAAAAAGTAAAATGAAAATGTTTTGTAGATTGCAGTTTATGAATAACAAAAGAATAGCTAAAATAGTATTTAATTGGATTATGAGTAAAGAGCAGGTAACAAGATGGGTGAGAAAGGTAATACGGTATGCAAAAGATTTGGATAAAGAATTTATATCTGTATATTTGTACAAAAGATGGGATGATTGTGTTAGGAGGATTGTTGAGTGTTATAGTGGTAAGGAATGGGATAAAAGAATAGATTTATTAATAAAGAATAGGGAGTTAGAGAGATGGAGAACTAGTATGGAGAGCAAAAAGAGTTTAAGTATATATAGAAGTAAACGGAATATTGGAAGTGAGTTAATTTAAGATAATAGTAAGGAAAGTAGTTTATTGTTTAAGGCTCGAACAGCAACAAGAGAATATACATGTAAATGGAAAAGTATGGGTGATTTAGTCTGTAAATTATGTAAGGGAGGAATAGAAAATATTAGACATTTGCTAATTGAATGTAAATGCATGAAAACAGAAAGGGCACATATATTGAAGTTATGGAAAAATAAATATGAAAAAAGTGATTATACAGAAAGTAGATTATTGGTTTTTATGCTGGGCTTGGAAAAAGATAAGGGGGATTTAGATATAAAGGCTGTAGAGTTGACAAAGATTATGTTGTGGAAATGGGAAGCAGCAGAATATGGGAAAAATTGCTGAGAGATTCTTGACTCCATTTAAGAAGAAGCTACAGTACATCACATCACATCATTATGTTGTGGAAATCGGATGGAGAAGGATATGGGAAAACTTAGAATGGGGAATGGAAAATAAAATGGCTAACAGGTTTATCTGGGCATAATTGCTGAAATAATCTTGACTTCTTTTAAGGAGAAGCCACAGTACATCACATCACATTAGGATATGATTTATTGAATATTAAACACAGAATAATATTCCACATTTCCCAGTTTTTAAAAAAGGAAGTCAATATATGAGGTGAGCTTCAATATACTTGAAAGATCCAAGTGGAGTAATCAGCAAAGTTGCAGTTCTCTGGAGTAAAATAGGATAATATAGTGTGTGTTTGAAACAAGTACATTAAGCATACACAAACATAAAATGCATTTAATGCAGGCCTGCTAATTGCACTAATAAAAGTTTTTATATTAATTGCCTATAAAAAATAAATTGTTTCAAGAATGCACTAATTGAAAAACATTCTTGCGATTAAAATTTACTCTAGAGAACAAACGCTTATTAAAGACGTGCAAGCTATCGTGTCAGCGAACTCAGGCAGCTGATAAGAGAACTAGTTGGCTTATAAACAACTAATACCCACTGACGATGAAATTGAGGATTTAGGGGAATAAATGAAGGCCTACATAGTCCTACATTATTATTCAAATATCTCAGGGCTAAAGAATGAAAGCAGATAAATACAAACAATGGCTAATACATTCCATTTATTAAAATATTTATCATCTGTAAATGCTGTTAAAACATTTAATTATAATATTCGATTTGCTATGAGAAAATCTCAGGTACTAAAAGAGAATTAAGAAAAGTTGGTTATACTTTGATTTCTCATAGTTATAAAAACTGATTAGCATTTTGAAGCTTTTATAATATCAGAAAGAGTTATATCATTGTATTGTTACGATATTGTTTTTAAGCCTTTTGCAGCTAGTATCAGCTTCTAATTTAATAAGATTAGATATAGAATTGTAACTAGTTTCAAAAAAGAAAACCTCCATTTATTAAGCATATTTATCATTCGTAACGTCGGTTAAAACATTTAATTATAATATATTGCATATATATGGTATCATCGATGTAAAACCAATATCACATATCATCATCAACCATTATCAATCCACTGCAGGATGAAGGTCTCTCCAAGTTTAATCCATCTTCTCCGATCGTTAGCTTTTCTTCTCCACATCACCCCTGCACACGTTCTTATTCCATCCATCCATCTCGCATGTGGTCTCTTTCTGGGTCTTTTATAATCTCTTGGAATCCAGTTTAAGACTTCAATTGTCCATCTATTATCATCTCTTCTAGCAATATGTCCAGCCCAACTCCACTTCAATCTTTTGTTTTTTTCAATGAGGTCAGTAACACTTGTTTGTTTTCTTACCCATACATTGCGTTTACGATCTCTTCTTGTTACTCCCAACATACATTCGTAACGTCAGTTAAAACATTTAATTATAATATATTGCATATATATGGTATCATCAATGTAAAACCAATATCACATATATGTGTTATTATATATGTATTCAAATTAATAATTTGAAGTAAAAATGTTTAAATTATGTTACTCAAACGTTTTGATTGTTTTTATTCTGGGATGTTAGACTTTCTTTGACAATGTTTATTTGTAAAAAGTGCCAATTAATAGACATTAAAAATATATATATATCTTACAAAATTTAGAATATGATAAATACATATTTTTATCTTTTTTTAAAATCTTTTTCATTCGTTTATTTAATTTTTGATTATTACTGTTATAAAAGAAATAGTAATAATACAAAATTCATGGGATTAATATTCACGTGAAATTGAGAACATTTTTTTAAAATAAAATATTTAATATTCATAATAGTTAGTAATATATGTTCAAATAGTTATCCATATTTCTAAAATAATTAATAGATTAATATGCCAATAAGATTTACATCGGATTAAATTATAATAGCTAAAAATGGTAAATTGTTTAAATTTATTTTTAATTTTTTCTTTTTCTAGATTTCTAGCACGGTTTTCAATTATGTGTGGAATTTTGTATTACTTAAAAAAAAGTTAAATGTTAGGGCTAATGAACTATATTCTTTGAGGATTATCAGAATAATTTATTACTACTAATAATAGTAATAATTTATTACTAGTAATCATAGCGCTATTCTTATATATATTTTTTTGTATTTAATGTTTATAATAAAGACTCTAAAAAATCAATTTGTGACAAGATGATTAAAAGTATTGTGAAAATATAACTGATATACCAACTGATGAGTGCTGGTTCAGTCTGAAGGCATCTTGGGGGGCATTTGTTTTTTATTGTATTTTTATTTATATAAAAAAGAAAAAGAAGTATGGAGATTATTAAAATAATCGATAATACGCATACGAGAAGGAAGGTGAAAAGCCATGTATATGTGTGTGTGTAAAAATCAGATATAATAATATTTAACTTGGAATAAAGTTTATATCTGTATTAGAGAAACTCTAGTTTAATAAATGATTAATGATAAACGTAGTTAGGTTTATCAAAAATGTACGAAGTCGAGATTGTGAATGGAGCAAGTTTGGCGGTTGTAAATAAAGATGTGACAATTCGCGATAGATAAATACTCTTCATGTAGTAACGATATATATGAGAGCAGGTGACCTGGCCAACTGATGAGTGCTGATTCAGCATGAAATGCATCTTAGGGGTCATTTGTCTTTTATTGTATCTTTATTTATATGAAGAATAAAAAAGAAAGAGGAAGTATGGAGATTATTAAAAAAATATTCAATTAAATAGTTAATCGATATGGCTTGAGACGAATGTTATCGATTATAGCTACTAAAACGTAAGCTAAAATAGGAAATAAGTGCATTAAAAAGAAAATTTATATTTTTTACTTTCTAGAGTAAAATTTCCATGTAAACATTTTTATTCCAATATAATCTTGTATTTAGTGCAGAGATAAATTAATGAATCAAAAGCTAAAAGTTTTTCCGTAGTAACTCAATTCAGATAGTTTTGAAGCACAAAGAATTACTTATCGAAAGAAAAACATCTTTCCATTGCTTGTTTTTATTATTTTAACATACAATTACAGACAAATAAAACAATCAATATTAAATTTACAAAAATATTCTAGTTTTAATTTAACTTTTTCCTTTTTTTTTTTTTTAGGAAGTACTGAGAAAATTTACATAACACGATGAGAACAACGGGTTCATTTCATAGCTTATTACTAGTTTTCGTGACTACGCAGCAAATTTGCGTAAGTATATTTTAAAAATAATAATGTATACACAGACATCATTTTCAAACATCATCGATTCACAGCAGGGTAAAAGTCACATCAAATTTAATCCGATTTCTGTGATTCTTAGTTGTTCTTTCTCACAACATCCCAAAAACATTGTGTATTTCAACATCCATCTCATATAAGGTCTGTATCTGGTCTTTTACATTCTCTTGGGTTCCAGTTTAAGAATTCGATTAACCATTTATTCTCATCTCATTTAGAAATATATCCACCATCTCCATTTCAGTTTGTCTAATTTTTTCAATCATGTTAATTTTAAAAATCATGTGATTTTAAAAATCTGATGATCATATGATGTTTAAACGTTAATTTTATCTGTTTGCTCTTTCACTTAAGTAGTTTATTTTTAAACTAACTTACTGCTACTCCTAACATACATGTTTCCATACTATATTGAGCAGTCCAAAGTCTTTGAATTTTTCTTCAAATATTTAAGTTATAGATCTATCTATTAAAACTTTCTTCAAACATATAGTTATATACTCTATCCAAGTTTAATTTTATGATTAATTTCATTTATGTTTTCATCTGTATTAATAACACGATCAAGGTATTTGTAGTCATTCATATATTCTTGTTCATGATTATAAATCTCCATTTTCTTTTTCTAAGAAAATACATTGAATAGTACTTTAATCTTTTTAACATTTATCTTTATTCCTAGAATCTGAAGAGCAGCAAGATTGGAGAGTCACTCAAGAGAGTATGGGAAAGAGCCAAAGAGAGGTGGCTAGTATAATGAATAAAATAAAAAATGGAATGTATAAAAATGAAAGAAAATAGGCAAAATGGTTTGAAAACCTGGAATGAAAAGAAAAAAAGAAAATCAGATAGAGATAGCACTGGAAGAATCAAGTCAAAGCAATACCACAAAATGCAAATACATAAGAAATCCAAGTGTGTATTGTAACATAAATGAGTTTTTAAAAATTCAAGGTTTCAAGGCAATGCAGGGAAAACATCAATGTAGCTCCTTAAGATCTTGGTTAACTAACTTCAATTAAATACAGAGAAAGAAAGAGAACAAGTGGTGAAATTCGTTAATAAAAAAATTATACTCTTATGCAGAGTATCACAATGCAATCTTCAATAACTTCTAAAAATGTCAAGTGTTGGTGGCCTAGTGGTTAGCATAGCTGCCTTCCAAGCAGCTGGCCGGGTTCGCTTCCCAGTCAATGCTTTGACATATGGAAAAAAGGTACTTGGGTATTATTCCTGCAACGTAGGATAGATAGGACGACTATTCACATACGCGATAAAACGTGTAATCTTGCAAACGTGAAATAAACACGCGCTTTTTTCATCTCGAAAAACGTGTTTTTGAACTTTCACAAAACGTGTTTTAAAACATGTCAACCAAACACAATTTCTTACGTATCAAAACTTCTTAGTGTCATTTGGGGGAGGGGGAATTATTGCATTTGCTGATTGAAAATTTTGTTTTTTACATTTTAAAGTTGCTCCTTGTTGTTATTATAATTTTGTTTGATCATTTTTAATTTCATCTTCTCAGTTTTTATTCAATCTGATCAAAGTACTGAAAATAACACTTATTTTTTGATGTAGTAACTGAATTAATAAAATGTTGATTTTGTTAATACTCCTTTGTTTCCTTTTATCTGCTACAAGTGCTACATTTTAAAGTAATTTTTGGATGTACTAATTGAAATAATTCGTTGACAGATATTTCTTTATTTAAGAATTAAATTAATACGTTAACTTTGTAAATATTGTTGTTGCTTCCTTTTATCTGTTCAAAATGTTGCAACTTATAATTATTTCTCAAGTCTGAAAACCATCTGATCATATTAATACAATCTCCCTAATTGTTTTTTTTTTAAATTACGAATTGAAGTAAAGCGTTGAGTTTGTTATTTATATTTTTTTCATTTTATTTGCTTTCATATAAAAAACATTTTTACTCCTGCTTGTACACAGACATGATGACTCCTTCTTTTCCATGTTGAATGACATAAGGAACGTTTTCCCCCCTGTCTAAAAACCATTAGATCCAAGTGCTGAAATTAATACTTATTTTTTTATTTAGTAACTGAATTAAAATGTTGTCTTTATTAATACTGTTGTTTCCTTTGATCTGCTCAAAGTGCTTTAATTTATAGTTATTTCGCCAGTCTAACAACTATCTGATCAGAGTGCTACAATGTACAGTTATTTCTCGAATTACTAATGGAATTAATACGTTCATTTTATATTTACTGCTGTGACTAATTATTATTACGATATTGTTTCTTTTTGATTTGCTCAAATTGCTGTTGTTTTTACAATTTCCAGTTACTTTTCCAATCTAAAAAGCATATACTCAAAGTGTTGTAATTTACAATTACCAATTTTTCTAATTACTAATTGAATTAATACGTAGACTTTGGTATTACTGTGGTTTTCTTTTACTTGCTTTGAGATCAAAAACATTTTTAATTTTGTTTATAAAACAACTCACCAACTGCTGCAATTTCCAGTTATTTATCCAGTCGAAAAACTAATGATTGTAGTGTTGCAATTTAGAGTTCTTATTCTACTTTTCGTATTCAATTAATACGTTAACTTTTCTAAAGAGCTGCCGGAATTTACTGGGTTTTTTCATTTACTAATTGAATAAATACGTTGACTTTGTTATTATTTTTTGGACAACATTCGTTTCAAAAAATAAATTGCTGTTGGTTTATATTGCTTGGTAAGATTCCATTTTTTAGCATGCACTGCGCAATCACGTGCTCTATAAACATTTCGGAGAAGTAGAGATGGCGCTGAGGAGGCTGATAATCGCATTTTGTATGTAAAAATTCCAGGAAACTACAAAACTGTACTCTATTTCAGACAGTAAGTAACCTCTCGTTGAATGTTTAGTAATGTGATTTTAAAAACTATTTGTACAAATTTAGGTATTTTTCTTGGTTTAAAATCATTCGATTAAATTTAGCGTTCAAGCATCGTCTGCTTATGTTTCTTTCATCGATTTTTTTTTTACTTTTAAAAAGATATATTTGTGTTGTGTTAATTTCGTGCAGAAAAATGAATCCGGTATGCCTTCATTACTACAATTTTTTTTTAAACTGATGGAAGAAAATTACAAAATTTGATTCTTTGCGTCAGTCAAATTTGATTGTTTGCGTCCATCTACATTGCATAGAAGTACGTGTATATTTCCTATAAAATTTTTGTGTATTTTTCTAAAACTATTGGGTATTATTCCTGCAACCAAGCAAAGAAAGGAGGACTTTTCACATTCCTATCAAAGCATTGCTAACTTTGTAATGTTTGATGTTGCCAAAATCATAACATTAAAAAGTTAGCAGTGTATTGATACGAATGTGAAAAGTCCTCCTATCTTTCCTTGGTTGCAGGAATAATACCCAAGTACCGAAAAAAATAATAATTTCTGAAATGATGAACAGCAAGTGATGCAAGAAAGATTTGGGATTTGTAATAGTGAAAGCTACACACAATTTTTTAGATGTACAGTAGGAAAAGTTAATAAAGAATGTGCTTTGACTGAACATTAAATCTGAATAGTGTGTTACAATGTGTCATTTAACATCAAGCAGATGCATTGACCTTAGTATGCAGAATCAGAAAAGCAACAATAGGGTTGAAAATAAGCTCTTTAATAAACTTAAAAAAAGAACCCAATATAGGAAGTATAGAGATCAGGAATGGTAATAGGTGCCAGCCATACTGGAAAATACAGAAGAAGAGAAGAAATATGTAGTGTAGAAAGAACTAGAATTGCAAGATGATCTAGAAGCAATCCAAACCCAAAACAAAATATTCTAGCTTGATCTTTACCTGAATCTTCATTGTCTGATACAATCATGATGCCAGTAAGATTCAGTAAAAAAAATAAGAATGAAAAAGGAGTTAGGAGATTATGACTGAACATATCTCAAAGAGACCCAGGTGAGGACACCAACACTATTAAAAAAATACCTGGATTGATATAAAAATTGACATGTATGAGAAAGATAAAGGGAGATTGTTGATGACTTTGGATATGTTAAAATGCCCAAGCATTCAGGACAAAGATTCATGTTAAAATATAGGACAACTACTGATCATGATTTAAAAAAGAATAAAAGAAAAATACAGAAATAAAATCATTTAAAAGGTCATATAATGCCTTAATTTTAAAGCCATTTACACATGAGCATAAAACCTTATCATGATGATTTGGGGAAGGTGAAGAAAGTTGGTATATGTTAAGATTTTCAAAGTTACTAAAGAACCCAGAAGTGTGATGTGTTGGTATGTATTTCCAGGATGTCTAATTCTTGTATAGGGAAAATTTTGTGTTTGGATAATTATGTAAAATGTTTAAATATTTTGAGAAAATTTAAAGTACAAGTTTAGGTCAATATTAATGTGCCAAGAACAGCACTCCAGATGATGCAAAGTTACATATTCAAGTAGTTAGTAGAAGAATTTCTGACTTGTTCTTTTTTTTTTTTTTTAATTTTAGTCATAGATTAATCTGGTTTGCTTCTACATATGTTGACATTATTTTGTGATGCTTGACTTTTACTGTAAAAACCTTTATATATATATATATAACTCTGTGGATGGCTTGTGTGACCAAGTCGAAACGTCAGTGTATTGGTATTAAAAGTTTTTAACACGGATGAACCCGCAAAATATGTATTTTATATATTTAACCCGTGCAAATCTTCGTTTTAACATATATATATATATATATATAGGGTGTGCATTTACATGATTCAATTATTGTCTTTGATGGTAAATCTGGAAGTGGAGGTACACACATGAGCTTCTTGGAACATGCTACAACAGCAAATAAATTCAAAGAATAAAGTAATTGTAAATAATAAAGTAGACAAATGGATAGATATTAGATGGACAAATGAAATTGATTAGTGAAAAAAATAATGGATTCTATATGACCATTTTTATATTGGAATAAGGGGCAATGTAGCAGTACATTATGTTATATTAATTCAAATCCTGAAAATTTTACTTCATTAAAATAGACTTTTTTGGGGTTTTTTTTTTTACAAAAAGGGAATCTTAATGAGGTGTGTTCTCCTTATTTTTTAAAAAATGAATAATGAATTCAAGTTTCTGAAACATTCTAATAAAAAAATCTATTATTTATAAGGAATTGTGAAAGGTTGTAAACTTTCTTTACTTCCATTGCGTTAAATAAATATTGTAGTGCTTTAATTTCTATATAATATCAAGTAATTGCATTTAAAGCAACCCTTTGAGTACAGAAAACATTTACAGTTTGCTAGCAGTGACTTTTATTATGTGAAAATTTAAACAAATATTTCCACATATTATAAAATTCAAGTATATATAATACATTTATATGAATGTGTTATCCAGATAAAGTATACAATAAAATACTAATAGCCAAGTTTCCATGTGACATAATATTCTTGATTCATTACAATCCATTATCAGAATTTTAAAAAAAATACTATTCTTGGTAAATACTGCACAAATGATAGAGACATATGTGAGAGATGGTGACCTGGGCCAACTAATGAGTGCTGTTTCAGAATGATATTCTACTTGGGGGTCATTTGCCTTTTAAAAGATCTTTAGTCATAAGTTTTTAAAAAAAAGGTTTGGTGGTGTGGGTGTATATTTTATATATTTATAAAATATAGTCCACATGGATCGTTCCATGTGACTGTGTGTTTAATTAAGAAAAACAGATATATTAATCTTTCATTAAGATTTAAAGATTATATCTGGGATTAGGATATCTCTAGTTTAATAAATGATTAGTGAAAAGCACTATTATATTTATCTAGAGTGGATCACACCAAAGATGTGAGTGGAATAAATTTGAAACTTGCAAATCAAAATATAACAATTTACTATTGATAAATATTGCACATATGATGAATATATATGTGTGTGTGTGTGTGAGATGGAGTTCTAGGTCAACTGATGAGTGTGGGTTCAGTATGAAATGCATCTTGAGAATTTTTGTTTTAAAATAAATGTTTAATGGGGTGTGGTGGTTAAGTGCATCTATAAAAAATGCTTCTCTTCTCATTTTAACAGTGGATTGCTATGAATTTAGTGTATTACATCATAGCATGCTTAGCTATTAATATTAACATGAGTTTTGTATTTACAGATTATATATAGAATTTAATTTCAGATATATATATATAAACATTGAATATAATGGAAATTACATCACAATTAAAACTATCTACATTATTGTCCAGGAAAATTTAGTTATGTTCAAAATTTACATCTATAAATCTGTAAAAATCTGTAATATATATTGTAACTGAGTAAAATATTCATCTGTGAGGAAAGAAATATGAGGATAGTACAAACCTTGTTATAACCTAATTAATAGTTGTCATTTATAACAGAAAGAACTAAGAAACAACAATCCTAATTTAATAATGCCCATGAATTGCAGTGTCAGTCATTTGTGACAGAATAAAAATGACGAACTGAATCAAGATGACCATCAACCAATGAATACCAAGCTAATACCTAATTCTACATTTTTATAAAGCCATGTGTCTGGACACTATTTATAACAACATAAAATGATGATGGTAATCTTTGCTATAACCCCACAGATCTGAATAGTGTTTGTAACAGATTGGAAGTAAATAAAACCAATGTTGCAAATTATCCTAAGAATATGAGCATTGTTTGCAACAGATTAGGGATAAAAACAACAATGCCTAAATATCACTACCTTACAGATAGCAATATGTCCCTATTAAACAAATGACTTATAATAGAATGAGCATAATGACAAAAGATGAGAAATAAACCTTGATGATCTTAAAGAATTAAAACCCTATTTACAACAATACAATCTTATCCTAAACATCAGAACGTTATTCATATTTAAACAAAATAATTCATAAATGGATAAAACAAAAACTTCAATATGCCATACCAATTTAGAAGCTATTTATATCAAGATGAGAATTATAAAGATAAAAAACAAAGAATTTAGCATAACCTACAAACTTAAAATATCAATGATGTCAAAATAAATTATAACTCAATAGTTGATTTCAAATTATAACTAAGTAAAATAAACATAATGCTAACCCAGCAATGCTATTTTATTAATATTAATATATCCTTATTGAATAAACTGATTGCAGTAAAATCGAATATTTAATAATGATACCAAAGTTTTATTATCTATAAATGTATGCACATTAATCTATCCTTAATTTATTTAGTAGCATAGAGATAGTATGTAATTAAGTATTAATTATTTTTTATTCTAACACAGACCCTGTACTGTTTTTTTTTATAATCTCTCAATCCTATCTTACTGAATATTGAGGAACCTCTTGAACTAAGACACAAGATAGACTTTTGAAAAGATAAGATCCACCATCTTATCTTTAAACCTACTTTTTAATTATATAGGCCAATGTAATCAAGAGTTTCTTTAATACTCAACAAGACATCTTGAGATATCTTTTTAAAAAAACCGTACAGCACATGTATTAGGATGAAAAATTCTTAATACTTTATTCCATACTATCTCTGCTCTAGTAAATAAAATTAAATATTATATAATTTCTAATATTTCCGAGTATTACCAAGTAGTAAATCAATTTTGTGAGAGTAAATATGCAGAAAAAAATAATGGAAGTAAAGTGAACAGAGAAACATCTTCACACTCTCAAACTGAGATGCTTTAGACTGGCCTATATAATTAGAAAGTAGGTTTAAAG
The DNA here is from genome assembly GCA_028023455.1 of Epiperipatus broadwayi. Taxonomy (NCBI): domain Eukaryota; kingdom Metazoa; phylum Onychophora; class Udeonychophora; order Euonychophora; family Peripatidae; genus Epiperipatus; species Epiperipatus broadwayi. The sequence goes on from JAQFVV010006430.1 coordinate 981,780, forward strand.
ATAAGATAGATGTTCTTATCTTTTCAATAGTCCCTATCGTATCTTAGTTTTGAGAGTTTCCTCAATAATACTTAATTACTATCCTTAATAAATGTATAAAACTTTCTGCCCTAAATCCTATAAATTCATAACATTAAATCGTAAATAAAATATCTTAATAATAAAGTATAATAAATATAATGCATAAAATCAACTAATCTAGCATATCTCACCACCTTCATCAACTTATAATACTGTGAAATAAACTCAACCCTTTTAAATAACTTCAAAATCTACAATATACAATCATAACAATGTGAAATAAACGATGGATTCTCATTTGATGCTCATTCAAATATGGCTAGCAAATCGCATCAAATTATTCTTCAATCTAATAAAACTAAATTAGCAAATTTTAAATTATAATTATTATACTATGCAAAAGATTATTGGTGTTTTATTATAATCAAATATCAATATTAAAACCTAGTATTTAAACTAAATTTACAATCTTTCTCATGTGTCATTGCATCGGCTGGGAAGCGAACCCGGTAACCCGGGGCAACTGTTTGTAAGGCGGCTGTGCTGACCTCTCGACCACCAAAGCTTAACTAAATTTACAATCTTTATTAACGAACTTCAAATATAATTAAAGCAAATCACTTTATTTTATATATTTCAAACATCAATTTTGATATATACAATTATTAATTTTATAATATAATAAGATTACCATCATCTTTGTAACTAAATACTAATTTAATATGTTTATCCAATAAATAATACTTTAAAAGAATATGCGAATGTTTAATTATAATTGCCTTTATTTATCTTCACTAATTATTATATTTGTACTTTATAGTTTATCAAATCATTTCAGACCTAAATTTCTATGATCTAAATTTCTATCCTAACGTATCTGTTACATATATCTAACAAATTAATTATAATAAACTTCTAAAGTACTTATTACTAATAATACCCAATCGATTAATTTATTACCATATAAAAATCTAGATCTGGTCTAAATAGTAAAATATTAAATTCACTATTAAAATCAAACAAACAAAAATGTTTACAACTGACATTTCAACACATAATGAAATTTATTTCAAATTTCATTTATATTATAATTTGCAAAAAAGATTTATATTTTAATATTTGCATACGTTATTGTTATTAAAATGCTTTAATATATTTATAAAAAATAAAAATGTTTTTCTAAATTATATATATACTATTTATTATCACATTTCTTTCACACTAATAGTTCCTTTAGTAATTAATTTACTTATAAGACTAATTTAATGGTGATCGATAAATGTGTTTCGTTCAGTTCTTGATTGATTTAAACTTTTTAAAAAGCATACCTTTATTGAGAATGACAAAGAATAACAACTCCAAGGAACTGAGCTAGAATGGTTTGAATAGCATGTTACTACACAATATTTATTTAACAACCGGATATAATTAGTAATGCAGATTAATTAATGAGAGAAAAAGATATATGGCTTAGACGTTATAATATATTACTGAACTGCCCATCCCTTGTATTAAACGGATTATGACAAATACATGAAGGTTCAGATTGACCTTGGGTCGTGGGTTTGATAAGAATCTTGCCCTCAGGGTGGTCTTTGAGCATTCCATCATCAGATTTTTTAATCGGATGGACGGTTGAAGGGTTGGAGTGTGGAGTAGATTGAAGCCTATCCATTAAAGTATTAAGATTGGCTATCTTAATATATATCTTCGCACTTATAGCATATATGTGTAGAGATTATAATCTGGATCAACTGATGATTGCTGGTTTAGCATAAAATACATATATTGGTGATTTTCTTTTCAACATATATCTGTTCAAGTGTATCAGTGTTATGAGATGGAGAGGAGAGTGGTGGGTCATGTGAAAGTCTGTGCACATATACCCTATATACTATATTATATAATCAGGTAATAAAGACATTATATTCCTTTAGTTGCAGTAGTTTTTTAAAAATCTAATTGGGGTACTATGCAATGTATGCAATGAGTTTTCTAAAGAGAAGATTTAGTGCTTTTTAGCAGTTTCAGAGAACCAAGTATTTACATATATATATATGAAGAGAATGTACAGTTTAATGTATATGAAATTCGAATGAGAGTAAATTAATTCTCACATGTGCTATAGATAAACCGGTAATAGTATGAATACTGAACCCTACCATTTGATGGCGCTGCTTTTCCCCCCAATACACATCGATATACTGATTGTTTACGGGTCACTGGTTTCTTTACAGAATATGCCGTTAAAAAAAATTTTTTTTTCACTTTCTATACATAAAACTCGTATGTTTTTTTTTTTCATTTTTAATAAACAAACACTTTGTTTTTATATGGTGTGGGTGTGTGTGTGTGTGGGTGGTTTGCTTTCAAATTATCGACTTTTTTTTTTTGAGCTTCTTTTTTTAAAGCCTTAATTAAACAATTCAGTTTTAATAAAGCAACAGTTGGTTTTTACAGGGTGAAGGGGGGTTGGTTTGAATTTTAATTCTCATCTTTTATTTTCTTATTATGAGTTTTCTATTTCTAAATATTTATGCTACCGAAACTTTTACATGATAATGAAAAGTTCTTCCTTTATTTTTTGCCTTTTTCACAAAGTCTTAAACAGTTCATTTTTTTTAAAAAAAACATTTTTTTAGAGGTGTGGAGAGTTATGACTTATTTGACTCCAATAGGAGATGAGCCTCAAAGCTGTAAGTAATGGGATTTTGGAGCTACCCAATCAACTTTCCTTATGCAAACCCCAGATACACTTGCAGGAGTGGCAATGGAATTCCCCAGATCCTGTATTTGACTAAAACCATGCTCCTCCCATAAATGCATAGCTTCACAGCTGGCAGGATGTTCTCTTTCTGGAAAAACATAACATCATCAACTTCTGTGGCCAACAATTCACTCCTCTTCCAACTAATTTCGAATATTTGCTGCCGAAATTTTACTGTTCTCACATGGATTCACGTATAAATGTGCATTTGCACATGAACTCAGCAGAAGTCTGCTGAAAACCCTCAGCTTTTCAGATTGTGTGTAGTTCAAAATCATAGGAAAGCATGCGTGATGGCCTGACAATTCTTAATATGTAATACTAAATCCACTACGCTTTCTCAAAATTTTTCCACAATGGAATTTTTGATAGTTTCACATCTTTCAAATATGGCCACCATCAAATCAGACTGTAGTGAGAGTTGAATTGTGCTCACTTAAGGAAAACTGTCACAAGTCAATGGGTGTAGTATTTTATTATGTAATTGTAGGATATATCACCCTATAGGTGGCCTGTTACAGCTCAAACAACACTGTTGTAGTGTTAGCCATAAGTCAGGCTGCTAAAATGGTATATTGATGTGCATTGTGTGAAAAACAATGCCACCAAGTGGTAGGGTTCAGTATTCATATTATTACCAATAAACCATTCTCATACATCACCTAAATGATGAAGATTAGAGTGAATCCATCCATCTCTTAAATGTTGGATTGTTTATAAACTTTGTTCATCAATACTGCTGGAAATAAAGAGTGATCTGATAAAAATTATTTTGAAATTAGTTTTGTAATTAGTAGGTAGATACAATACTCATTTTTAATAACCTGTATGTATAACATCAGTTCGTAAGTATAAATATTAAATAGATATAGCTTTAATGTATATGAAATTCAAACAGAAATCAATCAATTCCTTCTTAAGCTATAGATAAATAATACTAGTAAGTGAATTCATTCTATTCTTTATTATTTAGTGAGGTGTTGTATGAATGTTGTTTATCCATAGGGTATAGAGATGTTAGCTTACTCCCTTTGAATTTTTTATATATAAAGAGACTGTTTTCAAGATTTTGATCACAACTATCCGCAAATATACAAATTTATAGACTCTTTCTCCTTGATATGTATTTTATAACGTTGGCTAAGCTAGAGAATTGTTCACCTCGACATCCATCCATGTTGACAGTTTATTATTTTTTTCATTACACCATTACTTATTTCTCAAAGTAGGAACTGGTTTCTATCCTCTTTTAACCCCTTATGGAAGGATGAGTATTTGCCAGCCACCTGGCTGGTATTATAGAATGTGCTCTTAAGTGCAAAAAGGTTGGGGATCCCTGCTATACAGATATTATCAAAAAAAGAAAGATATGGGGAGGGGGTAAAATATACTTATCTAAATTAATACACAATGATGATATGTCAATTAGTAATTGCTTTTCAAGAGAAACCTGATTATAATTCATTTATAGAAGTAAATATGTTGATATGTAGATATTCTTAGTATTTTTTTATTTAAAATAAATAGCGACATTTGCTGTCCTTCCCCCCCAATAATAGTGTTTGTTATTACTAGCATATTTAAATGAATAATTAAGTTATCAAATTTGATCAAACTAAGTATTTTTATTTAGTAAGGACAAGCACCAATTTGTTTAAATGTGATATCTTCGAGAATTGAATATCTTCTTTCCTCTTGTAAAATTAAGCAATAGTTCTAATAATAAATAGATGTGCTATATAATTTTTTTTACTTTTATTTTGTATGATTTGTATATTTATTTTTATTAAAGTACAGGCTACAATTATGATGTGTTTACGTAAATATTTTTTAAAATAGTTTGTAAAAATAAAACTACATTTTTTTAATCGATCGCGTATATGTCAATCGTTTTAAAGTTCTTTTTATTTATAGAAAAATTGGATAAAAGCCGAAAATGTTCAACTTCCTTTAACCACAAGAGTTCACGCAAAAAATTATTATAGGAATGCAAATTTTGAAAAGAATATTTCACTTCAACCGAGAACAGTTTTATTACCTGAAAAAAAGCCGCTGGTTTTAAAAAACAATATTTCACATCAATTTTATAATATTCGTACTTTAATTCCGCAAAAGTTGAACAAACAACCGATAACTAAAATTGGAAATTTCAGTCGCCATCCTCTTATACTGAACGTAACTTGGCCTGAGATAAAACATATTAAAAAAACCGAAGATGACAGAGCTACATTAAGAGGGCCGACTGCAGAATCCGAAATCGTGTTTTCAGGGTGGGTTATTGGAATTGTGGGGGCTTTGCTATGTATATTAATTATCATTGTTTTATCAATTTTGTTTATTGTGTGGGTGCAACATTTTAAATCATAATAAACAGTTTATTATGATTTTCATATTTTTTTTTTAGTTTTTTTGTTAAATATTATTGTTATTTTGCCTTAACGAATGTTAAAAATGTATATTTCTAATATTAATTCATATATAAATTATTTGAATAATAAATTATTTTAAAAGAACAAATTGGTTGTGTGTTTTTTAAAAAGAAATAGAAGTTGTAGTTCTGTAAACGAAAATTGTAAATAAATTTATATTTCCCATTCCACTTTATATATGTATAGTTGCAAAAAAATACGTCAAGCGTTGGTGGCCGAATGATCAGCGCAGCCGCCTTACAATCAGTTGTTCCGGGTTCGCTTCCAGGCCGATACTTTGACACATGGAAAATATATATATATATGAAATTGTGTGAAGTCCTAAGTCCATAATAAATATATTAACACTTTTTTTTGTCCTTGATAATAATTTATTTCAACATAAAAAATTCACATTATAAAAATAATAGTTTTGTATTCATTTTGGAAAATAAAGTATAAACAATTAAATGATATAATAATTCTTTCTTTAAATATATATATATTTTCCTATGTCATAGCGAACTCACAACCGTCTGCAACCAGCTACTTGCTTGCAAGGCGGCTGCGATGACCTCTCGGCTAACAACGCTTGACGACTTCTTTAAATATATATTTACATTTAAATAAAACTTACATTTCACATTCTTTTTTTTTTTGATACAAATTAAGGGAGAAAAATGTGCATTAAAAATCATTTATTTGGTATTTTGAAGAATGTCTGAAACTAGTATACTATTGCGTGCTATTGTTTTATTTTTTATAACAGACTGTTGATTGTAATTGATATTGGAAATGTTGAAATGTGGATTGCTTTCATGTATTTACACACACACATGCATATATATTATAAAACATAATGCTAGCTGAGTGATTTGAATACATTATATATGTATTACGAGAAATATTATAAATGTCCATTTTTTTGAGGTGGCTCAGAATTAGTCATGTATTTCTAACATAAAAATATTCTTTATAATATGTTGATATATATTGCATATATAGCTTAATAGAATAACACGGCATATATAATAGTAAATATTGTAAAAGACCCAGAAAGGGACCACATGTGAAATGGATGGATGAAATATGTAAGTGTGCGGGTGTGATGTCGAAAAGAGAAACTAAAGATCGAAGAAGATGGTTTGAACATGGAGAGACCTTCATCTCACAGTAGATTGATAATGGTGATGATGATGAAATATTATATTAAGCTGCCGAAAGGAGTTTGACATTAATTGAAAGGAAACACTTATGCTTTCTGAGTCTGTAAAGGAATTGAATAGGACTTATTCCTAATGTTTTTCCATATATTCTTAACATTGAGTCTCTTAATATTTTATTATTCCATATGTAATATATAGAGAGCCTGCTACTAGCTCTAAACAAGCTTAATTTTTTTTATGATAAATGCTACAAGAGAAAATACATGAAGCTTTTATCTATGATGGTCCCCATCCCCAGACCAGTTTCGAGCTATGGCTCTCATCAGTGAGGAGCTAGGACATAAGATTCAAAATATTAACTCAAGCCAAGCATTTATCTAATTCTTAAATATTAAAAAAAAAAAAGACCCAAATCTTCAGACACCTACATGTCTTCAAACTCAGCTCTTTAACCAAAAAAACTCTATGAGCCTGAACTAAATTCAAAATTAAGCTTGTTTAGAGCTAGTAGCAGGCTCTCTATATATTACATATTGATAATACAAGCTATATAGGTCATGTGATATATGACTGATTTTTACTATTCCATATGGTAAAACATAAATGAGCTGTTTATTAACATACATCATACAGCATGATGAGTTTCTGGTTTTACTTCTAAGTTTAAAATCAAAAAACATCATGGTATTTGTTGTCTTAATACTTTTTAACTGAAATATCTTGAAGCTATAATGAATGTGTGAGAATAATCTTTTTACTTAAAAATGACAGACAAACTAAATTATGGCCTTTATTCCCAAGAAAACTGTAAACTCTCTAGCCAAAACAATAATTGGTGTCTAAAGATAGAGGATGCTAAAAGTTTTCTGATTGTGGACCTATTCTGTAATTCAGTAAGTCATTTTATTGAGTTCCTACAACAGAAGATTTCTTGTAATTGAAGAAAGATTTATGAATTGGTAAAACAGTCCAATATTAAAAAAAAAATTGTTGGACTTTGTGAAGTTAACAAAAAAGATGAAAATACAACTTACTTAAAAAGTGAATATGTATTTTATTTACAAAGTTGCAATTATTAGAAGCACAAATGGAGAGAGATTTATTATAAATAAGTGGAATAACAACACTTTGGCAATTAATAGTTTATCAGATAAAGTGGAAAGATTATTTATTTAAATTAATAGAAGATATCAAATGTAGATAACTTAGGCTTATGACCTAATAAGTTTTTATTGTGATGAAAAAGACCAAATTTTTATATGGGTGTATAAAATGATTTTGATCAAGTCAACCATAAGAAAATGTTTGAAAGATGAAAATGTTGTAAATAAATTTGAGTTTGGTGAGAGAAAAGAGATAAGACATAGATTTATGGAATTCACAAACAGATAAGACCATATATTATGATTTCGTTTTTTCTTTGAGAAAAATATTACATGGATAATGTAAGCACCCAAATAAATTTACAGCTCAATTGGATTTTAGTTTGACTAACAGAAAATAAGTATTTCAGGATCATAATGTTGTTAACAGTTTCAAAAAGTTATTGATTAGTGTATTGTAAGATAAGTGTTGATGCAAGACTAGAGAGAAGACAACTATTAAATAGGATAATATTAACAATTGATATTCCTAATCTTCAGAAACATTCCAATGAACTTAAATTATAACTTGCAAATTATTTTAAAATATTCACAGACATTGAAGATGATTATACATAACTGAAATTAATACTATGAAGGTAATATCCTATTAAAAACTGTAATAAAGATACCTGATACAAAAAGAAGCAGCAATTTACCAGAGAATTTTTTTTCTAAGACAAAATAGTATATAAAAGAAAAAACAAATATGAACATTTTAAAAAAAAAGATTCATTATAAAGAATTGATTATTTAGAGTTTTGCAAAATGGTATAAAAAACAGTAAAGATATCAAAAATATTAAACCACCAAGCAACACATGATCATATTTCTTATGCTTGCTCATAACTGTTATTAAAACAGGCAAAACTCTCCCTACAGTAGTGCCATTCAATGCAAGACAGAGTAATTTATGGATGCCAGAAAACTTGTGCATAAAATCCCTATCTAGTTCCTATTCATCCAATATCCCCAGACTAGTTTCTGGCTTGTGGCCTTCGTCAGTGAGGAGCCTTGAATCTGAGAGTACTGCACCTAAGTGCACTAGATAGGGATTTTATGCACAAGCCTTCTGGCATCTATTGATTGCTCTGGCTTGCACTGGGTGGCACTACTGTATAGTGAGTTTTGCCTGCTTAATAACAGTTATAAGCAAGCATAAGAAATGGTGATCATGTGATGTTCATATGAATATTAATGGACTATTACCCTTTTAGGTTGTTTTTATCACATTACTATTATTAAATAAATCTTATTATATATGCATTTCAAAGTATATTGTTCATTTGGTCTTTAGAGACCCTCAGGACACAGCACAAACTCAAACTGTAAACCATTATAAAAAATAATTACAACAAATTATATTTCAATTCATGCTGAACATTTATTATTTTTATATTAACTTTAGAAGCATAATTTCTAGTTGTTTTATAATAAAAATAATTTGAGATATGCTCTCTACATTAACAGCTCAATGTGATAATATTTGATCATTGTAAACAACACAATCAATGCAAGTAAAAATAGTTTTCTTTGCCATTAAATATTTTATTATTTTCTAATATTGATTTTAAAAAAGTACTTACAAAGATTCTTATTCTTTTTTTATTAAATTTTTTTTACCAATAACAATCTACATACAAATATTAATATATTTACAGTAGAATAAATTTGTTACCAAGATAAAAATATGATACTGCGACCATAGTGAGACATGGTAGTACAGGTAACACAATAACTTGTTTAATTGCAAAGAAATGTGATCCAAATTTGAAGACTGGCATGTTATAATATTACATAATCATGATAACTAAACTGATGAAGAGTTCACATATTTGTTTCCAAGAGTGAAATCTGATGGGAAGTGTTAATGGTAAAAAAAATTTAAGCTATGAGAGAGCACAAATGAGGTACAATATTGATTGCCATATTTTAGTCATAATGTTCCTGCATAAAATTTGAAAGAGTAAAGATATTAGTTAAACCATTCCTTATTATTTTTTTTAGTATATTGTATTTTTTACTGGCAATTATTATAGAACAGCTCTTGAGCCACATAATCCTTAGTGTGTGAATTATATATATTTGTAATTGTGTGAGGTTGATTGCACACTTATGAAATATGAATAAGCATAGAAATTAGAAGTATGAGCAGATTTGGAAAAGGTGTAGCATTTCTTGGGATATTTCTCACACAAAATACATGTAGATTCAGAATTTAGCTTAAAACAGTCATTAAGAAATATTTTGGTTGGAATTATACCCTATAATACATTTTAAAAAAAATCAACGATTGAAAAGCACAAAGGTAATGGAATGTGATTAGAGTTTTAGCAACTGGCAAGATTGTTCATAGATGTCTGGAATGGTTATTTTATTTAAATTTTAACTAATATGCCAATGAGAGATATGATGTAAGTGATTTAAGAGATCAGCATGCTCAACGGCATGCCAATAAACATCACATGATCACCATTTCTTATGATTGCTTATAACTGTTATTAAAACAGGCAAAACTCTCTACACATATTGCCAATCAATGCAAAACAGAGTAATCTATGGATTCCAATACATATGGAGAGTTTTGCCTCAACAGCATGATCTGTGAAAAATGACTGACATATGAAATTGAAACAAGCTGAGTTATTGCAGGAGGGTAGCACTAAGTATTGAATTAGTAAATGTTGCAATATACAATTTGGCCCTAATATATCACAAAAGATTTGGGGCATATCAAATTGAACCCTTCTTTGCACATATAATCACATACTGTTCTCAGCTGATTATATTATAAGCTAAGCTTTGTATTAAGGATATAGGATTGATGCCATACATGAAGTGGTAAAATGGCTACCTTAGATGCTAAAATTTTAAATACACTTGAAAAGATGACATATTTTTATTAAATTAACAACAAAAAAAAGTCTAAATTAAAATATTAAGAGAAAAAGAAGCGTAGATGTTTATAATAGATAAAATATCCTCCCTCACACCCATCGACATTGCTTCTCTTTAATTAAAAGTTGTTCAATCCTTAAAATAAATATTTCATTATTTTTTGTTGTACTAGTTTACAAAATTTCGAAATCTAATTCTTTTAATAGACCATTTTTTAATATGTTTCTATTATTGCTGAGGAATCGCTGTTTTTAATATCAGCCACCTATGTAGCAGGTTTTAGCAAAATATCAATTATCTTTTAATTAATCTGGATCAAATTTGCATTATCTTTAGTTCATCAATATTTAAAATTACTTGTAAGTTCTAACATTGGAGTATTTTGAAAGTTAGCGGTATTAACTGTTTATATCATCGCTATAATTCTGCATTAGCAGTATCTCATATATCACTAACTGATTTATTGTTCCTTGTGTTGTATGTATTAACAACATTATAACATGGGACTACATATTTTAACTAATCAAAATTTAATTTAATTCTGTATATTTTAATTTGAGTGTTTCTATGTTTTAACATTACTTTTAAAAAAGGAATTCATAATATATTAGTTTTCTTTTTCTGCAAATTCCACAATTCTGTGACTACACTCATTTCTATTTCCATAATCTGATTTATTCACAGAACTTTCATCTTCTATTTATAAAATTAAAGTATAGCACAATGAATAGTGGGGTCAAAATCATTTTATGTATCGGTATAAAAATTCTTCAATACAAAGAGAACTTAGTGAGGCATAAACCTGAATTATATACATTTGTAACTTCCATTAAGCTGTCACTCATTCTCATCAATATTCATATGGTTACACTTGCATTTTTTATTTATTTATCATAAATCCTACTTCATTAGTAATTCCAATATATGTGCCTTTCTTGTTAAATACTTAAGCAATTTTTAATTTAATTGGCTTTTCATCCCCCCCCCCTAAATTTCACCAAATCTTAACAATTTCCTATTACATATTAGATAGCCCCTTCTTCCAATTCCTGCAATCATTCTTTATTTGAAAGTGAAATAGATGAAAACCGCTAAAGAAGAGAACACCACTGAATGACAGGCCTAGATTCTTAATCAAGAAATTCTCAGTATCTTTTGATTTCAGTTGTTTATTGCTGCTTGGCTAATGGCTTTACAGCCCCTTGGGAATGGGGATCATAATTTAATTTTGATTGTTATGATTAAAAATATAAAAAGAACGATGGGGATCAGTTTAATAAAACAATGATATTTTATGCACATATATAAAATTACTAAGAAAATATATTCTGTACTATATAATAAAAAAAAAACTTTGTTTGTTGAAATTTTAAAAAATGCTAAATAATACTGCTAGCCTTTACGTATTGGAAGTTTAAAAGTTTAATAAGAAATAGTGAATTGATTCTTTGTTTTAGAGTGTAAAATTACAAAGAAATCAAGTCATTGTCACATGACCTAATTCAACAAGTTTGTATTACAAATGCATGAATAACCTAGCACCTCACTGAGGAAGGCAGTAGCAGAAACCAGTCTGGGGTTGGGGATATTCTGCAAATCTTATTAAGAACTTATGTGCGAGCTCTATGTGTAACATAGAGTAAACTGTTACTTTCAACTAATTAAAGTGAAGAAAATTACTAACTTTATATAAACACATTTTGCTCGATTAAACTTAGACTATACTACTGAAATATTCTATAAAAAGATGGTTTGGATTTGAAAAGAAAAAAATGTAATTGATTTTCTATCTATTTTTTAATATATTATTCAAGTGTTTAAAATACCACTCATCATCTATTTCTTTTAGGCTATTCCTAATAAGTTTTTATCAGTTTATTAAGCTAACAAAAAGTTATCAATTATTTACACATATACAAGAGGTTTGTAAGACTGCATATTTTCAACTTTTGTTTTTGTTTGTTTCTTTTTATTTTAGGTATAATTTAAAGAAGTTACCTAGTTTTTTTAAAAAAATCCAGAGAAGATTACGCTTAAAATTCATATAAATATTAAAACAATATAGCCTGTGTAATTTAATTTTTAAACTTAATCATGTTTAAAACAGAGTCTGTTTCTGAAACATATAATGAGAATATTACTTCACCGGAGAGTTTATTAATCCGCAAATCGCTAGACAATTTCGAAGCTACAATAAAAGGATCTATGTCAGAATCAAAAGAAGTGTTTTCAGGATGGATGATTGGAACTTTTGGAGTTTTGATCTGTTTTACAGTCGTCAGTATTTTATCTATCTTATCTACTGTGTGGCTGAGATATTTTAAATCTTCGTGATCTTTAAAATTAGTTATTTTAAGAGATTGTAAAGAGTATAGTAAACATATACTGTTTTTGTTAAAAGAATTGTTATTGCCGTATTAAAAGTTTACATAAAAAATTCTAGCTGTAATTGTATTTAAAATAAAGTGATTTATTTCTTACAAATACTTTTATAATTTATGATTTAAAATATTACACTTAATAGAAACCAGAAGTTCTTACAATCAGATAATAAATAAAATATCCGTTAATTAAAACAAAATTATAATTACAATTGAAATAATAAATTTAACGGTTTACAAACTATTATAAACAATTCTTAAATCCACAGAAGTACTTTCGGTTAATTTCTTAAACCTGCCTCAACTGCCATTAAATTAAAAAACAAAAACAAAGCGGAAGTACTTCTGCGGAGTTAAGGATTGTTTATAATAGTTTGTAAACCGTTAAATTTATTATTTCAATTATAATATATATATATCGATGATATCACATCATGGTATTGATAAACATGGAAAGAAAATAGCCAGAATGAACAAAATGACTTCCATGAAGTTATTACAAGAAAAAAACAAAAACAAATGTGTTTAAATATTATATATTTAAAATGTATGCATAGATATTGTATCAAATTATTGTGAATATATGAGTCTATGAATGATACACATGTTCTAAAAGGCTTTTTTATATGGATTACATAACTATTTTGCTTAAATAAAATCCATATACAAACAAGTTATTTATTCAAAGTAAACACACAAATTAATATTTTTAATTATTAATGGATTCATTCGTATTTCAGAGTTAACCTTTTACGTTAAAAAAAAAAATCAGAACTGTTAATTTATTAATAGGATATATTATAAACATTTCATTTATATAAAAGATCTCATAATAATAAAAAATATGTTAATTTAATGTAAAACTAAAAATGAAATTTTTTATCTAAGTTTAACAGGTGGTTAAAAATTGACTTAACGTATTTATTTTCTTTATTTATTGTTTTGATCATATAAAATGTAATAACCTTAAATTTTTTAATTAATTGATTGGGAAATTTTTCAAACACTGGAAAAAAAAGGTGTTTTTTTTTTTCAATTTATAATAAGACTTGTCAAATCTATTAATTATTGTTGATCGAATATAATTCCATATCATGTAAAAAAATTAATCAAAAGTAATGTCTATTAAAGCAAATGCATCTGAATTAAAAAGACAAAATAGCTTTTAATTTCTGATAGAATGGAAATTTTTATAGAAAAAATTAGTGTTGTGTTATATCTAAGTAATTAACCAAAAATGTTTATTTTTTGTAACTGTCCAATCACCCCAGTCGAGGGATTAACATTTACTTTCAATTTCTAAGTTATTTCTGAACAGAATAATTTTTATTAATATTTGTTATCAATCCATGAATTAAATCATTAATACCATGACATCAAAATAATATAATGATCAAGCAAGTATTTATTGGATAGATGTATTTTAATAATTCCTCAAAAATATTACATACAAAAAATAAAATTGGTGGTCGAGAGGTCAGCGCGACTGCCTTGCACTTGCAGGCAGTTGCCCGGGTTGCGGGTTTGCGTCCCGGCCGATGCTATGACACTTAAAAAAAAAATACAAACATGATTACAAATTACTTATTCCCAAAAATAAAAACAACACAAACAATAATATTAATAACAGAGATAAACTGTATATTAGTTCTAATCAAAATAATCTGAAAAGAAAACAGTATTCATCTGATTTTAAAATCATTTATCTTATCCCTTCATGATGTTAAAGTATAATCAATAAAGTAGAACCTAATTTCAATTCCTATCGTAATAGAAACCAGGTTTGAACCTTGTTACAAGTTAAAGGGATTCAAGTTAGCCACATATATTGGTAGTTGTGGTAATCATATGTATAGTTATTTGAGGCAAAATAATTGAATAATTAACCAAGATATGCTTAGGAGGGGGTGTGTGCTCATTGTTTTAATGGAGTGTGTGTATATATATATTATTATATAATCAAATGTAAAAAAAAAGAACTTTCTGGAAAATGTATAATTTGTATTTTTATGTATAATTTTGTTTTATTTTAATTAAAAGAAAATATGTCGATGATGAAAAATGAAACAGATGTTATCTATGAAATGCTATTTACAGTATTTATTGCATAAAGTTATTTTAAAAAGTTTCCATAAAATAAAACTCATTAAAAGGTTTTCTTTTGTAAAAAGAAATAAGAAGACAAAAGAAGCTAGATCTGAAACAGGGGTATATTGGACTAAGTAAATCATATAGAATAAGAGTAAAAATATCCAACATTTTGAGGAGTTATGGAAAGGATTGCATCAGAAAAAGGAGAGAAAGAACTTTCTAGAATAAAAAGAAAGTAAATATAAATAGAAAAAATCCAGAAACATAAATTTTTGACTGATTGTTATTGCTTGGTGATTAAACCACTAAACATCCCATGGTCACTATCTCATACTAGCCCATAATTGTTATTAAACAATTCAAAACAAAGCAAAACTCTCCATACAGTAGTGCCATCTTGTGCTAACAAGAGCAATCGATGGATGCCAGAAGGCTTGTGCATAAAATCCCTATCTAGTGCCTACTCATCCAATATCCCCAGACTAGTTTCTGGCTTGTGGCCTTCTTCAGTGAGGAGCTTTGGATCTGAGAGCACTGCACAAGATGGCACTACTGTATGCAGAGTTTTGCTTTGTTTTGAATTGCTTGGTGATTACTGACTGCTGTTTTATTCATTATTATTCTGAGCAATTGAATTATGCTATTGAGAGAAAATTATATATGCGCCAGCATGAGGATGTGGGGATAACACCCTAAACATTCTGGGCTTTATCTCACCACTCTATAGAGAGAAAAAAATGCTACAGAATCCTGTCATCGATCAAAGTTAAAGTCCACGTAACACACGTTTGTCTTGTAAAATATAACTCATCATTGTTTCATCAAAAGTTTCAAAGTAAAGACATTTTTTGGACAATATCTATGGCCATAGCTTTACTAAGTAAACTTTCTGTGTGTATAAGAATAATCTCAGTTTCCGGGGACTAAAGGTAATCTATATGTTTTTAGTTTATAATCGCACAAGTTATAGATCATATATGTACAATTTGTCATTTCTTTATATTTAACATCATCGTGTAAACAACATTAAACTAAAATAATTAATTTTTGTCTGTAATAATAATTTCCATTTATTAAAAAATATATATGCTTACATTTTATTAAACAATTGAGCACTTATTTAGTTAGTCTGTTATTTCTATAATTATTCATTTGGTCAAAATATATGTAGGCCTTTGTCAAATAGTTCAGTGTGATCTACCCTGTTATTAACACATTTCCATCAGTATGAATACTACCTGCCCTGAGTGAACTAGCTAGTGGTCAGGCTTCCCATTAATGTGCTATCATCCATCTTATTAATTTGTCAGCATAATTCTTACGTAAACCATAGGATTAGTGCTTGAAATCAGATAAAGTGTGCCATCCATAAATATGCTGATTGGTGAATATTGATTAGAGGTTTGGAAAGGTTAATGCCATATATATATATATATATATATATATATATATATATATATATATATATATATATATATATATTGTGCCCTTTTCTATAGGCCAGTAATAGTTCATAACAGTCAATTACTAAAAATTTTAAATTTTAAAATATGTTCTTTTAATACATTAATTATAGTTTGTCGATTATATTTTTAAAGTACAATTTGAGATTAAAGAAAATATGTAGTATATAAAATTATAGCAAATTATTTAAAAATAGTTATGTAAAGCTTAAAATATTGTTTCATATGGTTGTAAAAGCTGGCCATATTAAATAACACAGCTATAAATATTAAAAGTATATTTAATAAATTCGATTTTAATAGTTTAAAACTTGTAGTAATAAATGTTATATTTTAAATTTATAAAGTCATATTTAATAAGAAAAAATTAATATCGTACATTTTAAAAATAAACTTTGTGATGGTGAAAATTATATTTAATTCTATATTTTCTAAATTGTTCTTCCAAATTTTATAATTATATTATTAAATATAATAAGTGTATCAATTATATTAATCTGGGCAGAGAAATAGATTGAAAATCGTCTGTCAAAGTTATTAATCATGTGACTTGTATACTATATACTTTCACACACACGCTTGTTTGAATTAATAACAAAGTTTAAAATATTTTAAAAGTTATATTATAGAATTGGATAGAATTATTGCCTATCATAAAAGTAAATAGTATTAAACATTAAATTAACTATCGTATAACATGCTTAAATGATGTAATAAAGATGAATACAGTTAATAAAAAAATTAAATATTTTATTTAAATAAAAACAAGATAAATTGAATATTAAAAAAAATGGAATAGGTTATTAAAATTATTTTAAAAGTTATTTTAAATGTTTAAATAGTTTTAATAAAATAATAATTGATTTAAAAGTAATATTTTAAATAATATTTTAAGTTCATTACGTCATAATTTCTAATTTTGAAATTCAATTCTACTTGAAATTGAAAATATGTAAATTTGTTCTCAAGCTAAAGTAAGAATTAACCAATAGGAATAGGTATTCTTACAGACTATAAATATCATCGTAACTAAGTTATCAGGGGAGATTAATAATGTATTGAAACCAGAGAAAGGTAAATTATAGCTATCAAAGAGATAGTATTTTAAAATTATTATTTTAGTCAATTTTAGCGCGCTCTCATAATTTATTTGCAAAAAACTAATTAATATTTTAAAAGTAACTTGCAAAAAAGAGAGTGTAACAAAAAAATATTTTAATAATTTCGTTTAACATGCTTTGTCAAATTTTTTAAAGTTCCTTTATCAGTAGTATTTTATCTGAAATTTAACCTAGGCTACGCAATAAAAAATGGATATACTGTGGAATAAAATGGATATAAGTTGTAATGCTGAAAAAATGTTTGGAATATTTATTGATACAGCTTTATTAATATTCACTGGAGAACTGTTTTGGTACATAAAAAAACCACAGCTCGGACATTATACGGAGTCTAAAAAATGTATTGAAACGTATTATTTATAAGTTTATCCAAGATTTATTTTTAAATAGTAATAAGACAATTATAGCTCATGAATATATTTTATAGAATATTATATTCAAAGGAGTAAAATGTTATATACTTTCTGAAAGTAACATTTTTAAAAAATATTTTCAAGAATTAAAGAAAGAACCCAGGAAAATATGTTACAGAAGCGTTTTTGATATTAAAATATCCGTTCTTCAAATTATTTAAAATGTATTTAGAAAAGATTTGTTCAAAAGTACTTGAAGTTTTTTTTTATTTTTAAAAGAGATTAATAAAAAATACCAAACGAAAGTTTAAATGTATCAAGAAGGAAACATATATAAAAAAGTGAACACATAGTTGAATAAAAGAAGGATCCATGGAAATACAAATAGTACTTAAAAGTTTATTGAATATTTTTAAAGTTAAATTAGATGGATTGATGCATCGGATATGCAGAGAATATTGGTAGAGAAGATTAAGAAGCTTCACGGGATTAATTAATATTATGATTTAATAATTATCATCCTAAATACTAAAACCAAGGATTATTTTCTATAAATTTCACCAAATGGATTAATAATTATTTGTATTTTAAACTTTAACGCGCTTGGAGGAGAACATTTTTAAAAAACTAGAGAAAATAATAAACATTTTGGACTTATCAGGAACTATCGTCAAGAAAATATGTAATTATAGTTTTGATTCCTTTTATTTTGTTAACCTAGTTTAAATCTAAATTTTTATATAAGATTAGGAAAAACATAAAAACATTAATTTATTAATATTAAAATTTTATAATATAACAATCTAATAATTTAGCTAAAAATATTTTAATATAAAGTGTATGGGTGTGAATTTTTTTTTTTATATCTGCAATGCTCAAGTGGATAAAGGAAGCCTACTGAACATGATGACTAGATAAAGGTTATTGGTAATAATAATAACTATTGATAATTTATAATGTCTATTTTTTTTGTTTTCTTTAGATTATCAATAAATTGGAAGAATGAAGTGTAAAAGTTTTTTTACTTATATGTAACGCATTTTCATACAACATTTTAAAAAACATTATGAGATAGGATTGATTTGAAAATATGCATACGACAATTTTTTTTTATTAGTGATATAATCCAACATAACAAATAATTATGTGATTCTTTTAAAATCTTCATGTTATTGGATATTCAAATATTGTCTAAGTAGATTGTATATGATTAGACATATAGAATAATGAAGTAAGCATACTTTTCTTGTGGAACAGCTAGATTGTTTAACTATTAATGAATTTTATTTATTGTTTTGTAAATGCAGATAGTTATTTATCGATGTAAGATGTGGAAAATCTTGAGAAATAATGTTGAGATAGTGGCTTGGAAGTACTTAGTGAACAGGAAACCAAGATGATGTTTTTAAGAAATAGGATGTTATAAGGAATGGAAATAATATTTAGTTTTTATGTGGTTATCAGCATAGTTAACATAGCCCTATGACTGATACACATTTTATTTGGACAGTGTTTATATTTCTTTAAATATTTAATGTTCTAATAAAGCTGAAGAAATAGCTTTAACATCGTCCCTGTACTAGAGGATATTAGGCAGGTGAATGCCATACCTCTTCTCACTATGCCATGATTTTGAGATATGTTAAGAGTAATACTCTAGCTTTCTTTCTTAATCCTATGCATCTGTTTTCGTTATCTTTATTTCATGTAACTGCATCGTTCAGTAAGATATGTTTAAGAGAAATGATAAATAATTTAGAACTTAGGTTATGCTATCATTTTGTATAAGATTGGTTTATTTGCTTAGAAGGAATAGGACATTATAACTTAAAATTGAAGATCCAAAGTATCCTAAGGAAAGAAAGGAATCATAGAATATATTTTGAATTTTATTTCGGAAATGAAATATAAAACTTTTTAAAATAAAGTATCTAAACAAAGATATTTTCTTTAAAGTGATAATAATTTTAAATGTTTTAGTATTATTTTTTTTTAAGAGAAAAATAAATATTGCATATTTTAAAATACAATAGTACAAAGTAAATTATGTAAGTAATATGCATAGTATATTTTTTGTTTATTGATTAACAGAAATATATTGATGATTACACTTATATCATACTAAAGTAAGGCTTAAAGAAGAATATATTATGATTAGTAAACATTGTGTGATAAATACTAAAATCTAGTACTGAATTTTGGATAATATTTTGTGTAACATCTTTGACTTTGCAAGATGAAAATTTTTAATATTTTGAGAAATCCATACTCATTATTTTGTTTCTATAGAATGTTTTTCCTATGAATTTTTTAAAATAAGATAGTTTAATAATATTAAGGATAAAATGCTGTTGCTAATAAAGTAGATAAATATATTTTGTAATAAGTTAATCATAATGAGAAACCAAATAGTAACATTTTTTTAAATTTTGTCCTAAATCTAAATAAAGATATAATTGAAATATAAATTATTTTTTTTATAACCCGGTAGATCAAACTGTAAAGTAAAAAAGTTAAGGATATCCACTGTAAATAAATTGTTTATTTATTTGTTGTTAGTAATAAACTTTGTTAAATTTTGTTATTTCAAAATTTTGTGTCCGAGTTATTTATTTCTCCACATCGCTGCATGAAATCACGATATATGCATAATAATTGAAACAAATATATAATTTTGCACAAAAGATAAATAAAGAATTATTTTAAGAATTTTAAATATTTTATTGGTATTCATTATAATTAAATAATCATAATCTTACATTATTTTATTGGTCATAAATCAGTTATCACAATATTATATTAAATTATATGCTATCAGTTGCCACACACATTTTGTTTATCAGATTATCAAATGCTACCATGTATTTATTTATTATATTCATGAAGATAAAAGATTATATAAAATTATTTTATTATGGTAATAAAATTATAGTAAAAAGAAAAGTTATACAGAATTAGTTAAACAATGAAGAATATTATTACTGTTATTTATTATTATTAGTTTCAGTGTAGTAGATTATGACATAAAATCCCTTCTCATATTTTACTACCGTATTTTTAAATTAATTTAGAATAAACTTTATGAACCTGAGATTATTTTATTGAGCTAGATTATTAAATAGAAGATTAAGATTTAATTATTAGTTTAATCTTAGTGAGTAGAAGTTATTAAAGTCATAAGAATACTATGAGTTTGTTATTTGAAATAGTAATAAAGGGGGGATAGTGTTCTTATGCCATTGAGGTAGTATCCTGTGGGATATTGGCTCAATGTAATCTATCTTGTCACCTGTATTTTCACTTCAAGTCTCATGAAAATATTAAATATTTATTTAATTTATTTTTATAAACTGAATCTTATTCGTATTTTAAATTTGAGCTAGTGAAATATTTTAATTTTAATGCTGAATATTTTAGTTATTAATTATTAACTGAGATAGAACCTGTTTTATTTTATATCATATACTATTCTGAAGTGAAGCTACACATAGTACAGGTTAGAATATATATATATATATATATATATATATATATATATATATATATATGCATGCATACATCATTATGTTTATTTTTTTTAGGGAGATGAATTCTAGAATAACTTATCTCCAAGTCAATAACTTTTGTTAATTCATAAATGATAGGTTTAAGTCTTATAGTGTACAACCAACCATGAGAGTTGACCAAATATAGTTGGATGAAGTAGAAGGGTCGCAACCCATTACACTATTTAATAAAATTATAAAAAATAAGCATATATATCATTGTACAATTAATGTACATCAATAAAGAAAAGGTTATATCACTCATTACAACATTAATAGTCGTAATGTATTTTCTTCATACATATTAAATTGAAAAATAAGTAAGCAGAACAGTTTGCAACCATATTTCATTATGCAAGAAAATAACAAAAACACATATGTGGTTGTTGGTATCTTGTGAGACTAATAATAATAAAGAAGAATAAGATAAAGATATGTGATATTTTTTCAAGTTGGTACTTCACATATGCAAAATGCTGTAATTTATTAGCTAATAGTTATAGTAAGGGAATTATAAACAAAACCTTAATTCAGGCCCAAAACAATCACAGAAAAGCAAAAGAAAAAATGCAAATGTATTCCTTTCATAAAAAGAACTACTTATAGAATTGGATGTAATCAAAAATGATACAAAAACATAAGAATTCAATCAGTTTGAGAAGAAAGAGTTTATAAAATTCCATATGGAGTTTGTGAAGCCTTATATGAGTATGAATAATCATCACATCAATGGTAGGAGAGATGGACATGGCTAATGCAGATAAACAGCACTCGTCATTATTATATATTCTCATTACACGCTAAGAATATAGATCATAATATAGATCCCTCAAACACCATGATCCTATTCAGATGTGACTAATGAAGGATATTATTTTATTTAAATTGAAATTTGTAATTAATCTATTCGTTCAGTATATTGAATGTTTACTATAGTAAATAGAGGGATTTGAACTTATATATTCATCTTGCACTCCATTTCAAACAACATGAAAAAGATAAATGATCCCATATATTAAAAAAAATCATGTCAGATGTCACATGACAATTTAATAATCTTGTGTTTACAAATGTTATATATAGAGATCACAAAACAAACTCTTAACAAGCTTTGTAGAATACCCTCAACTGCTTATTAAATTAAGTCATGTGACATCTGACTTGATTTTTTTTTTTATTTTATTTTTTGCTATGATGGCTTTGGTGATTTTATATTGCTAAAGCTATTAATATATGGTGTATCTGAACTTAGTTCAGTCCCATGTGGCTATTTAAGTTAGGTAGTAGGATTGGAAGACATGGATTCCTGAAAATTTCAGTTTCTACTTAATAGTTATACATTAGATAAAGTGCTGGGCTTGTCCTAGTATTTTTAATCTAATTATTGAATATCCTAGCACCTCACTGAGGATGCCAGTAGCAGAAACCGGTCTGAGGTTGGGATATTCTACAAAGCTTAAGAGTTTGTTTTGCAAGCTCTTTATATATTATATGCAACCAGAACTCATCAGTTCAAATTCCTCTATTTAAATTGAAATTATGTTTTATTTATAAAATTATTAAAGTGGAAGTCAACCCCGATAATGCACTATTTCTTAAATATTATAAATCTCCGGCGCACTCGCCCACCAGTAAGAGTTTCAAAATTTTCAGCACTTTATAATAATAGTTTTATTTATAACTAAAAAATAAAATAATATTAAAAGAAGAATTTTTTTTAAATAATTCTTTATGTAAATAGCCCACTAAAAAGTAGAAAAATAAGAAAATAATAATCCATATTATAAAAGCATTTGAAGACTTTTTTTGATTTTTATGATTTATTTGAGCCTCAAACGCTTTTATGAAACCGATTATTTCTTTGTTATTTTTCTTCATTTTAGAGGACTATTTACATAAACGCATTATTTTAAAAAAATCTTTTTTTAGTTTTAAAAATGAAACATTTTTTAAAAATTCTAAGTGTAAACATGAATATATTTTTTAATAATTATTATGAAAATATTTTATATCATGACAAATATTTAAGTACATTAAAAAATTATTTAAGTTTTATTTCTTATTTTTCTTATTTAAGGAAGCTTTTAAAAATTCTTTATCAAAAAACCAAACAGTCAACAAGCTCTAGCTTTCCATAGCTTACTTTGAAGTATTTTTCTGCAGATTACTCTGTGAATTAATGACAAATTTTTTCTTGTAACTAATAAATCAATATTAATATTAATTCAAGTTTTTAATACAAAATAAAACTAAATAACCATAAAGAAGATTGAAAAAGAAATTAAAAGAAACATCACAGAACTCGGTAATTGATTATAATTATCAGCAGGTTAATGTCAAAAGTAATTTTTATTAAATCAAAACGTCACATTTATAAATCTTCATCAAAGAGAAGTTTTTAATTTTTCTCTTTTTTTCAAAGAAGACAATCTTAGCTTGCTGGAAAATAATCTTAAAGCCTGTATTTCTATATAATGCAAAATTAAGATCCCCCCCCCACTTTTATGAAACTTTTCCTCTTATATTTAAGTTCAAACTACTTTGATCTATCTATCTATATATTTCCAAATTAAAGGATATAAATTAGTTTATATTAATTTAATACACTGTGCAGGCTTACACACACCTGCACATAAATACTGTAATATATAAGTGATTCGAACCTAGACTTTCACACGATCCTCAACTCTCCATGCCATCTCATATTTCTGACCCACATTGGTGATTATTTATCTTTTCAACATGTGTGTGATCAGGTGGGTCAGCAATATGAAATGGCATGGAGAGTTGAGGATCTGTGTTTAAGTCTGAGTTTATTATATTACCTAATTTAACTTTGGGCATTTAATGTGTATATATATCCATACAACATCAACAGTTAACTTGCTATTACACACATATATGTAATAATGTATCTAGAATTCAGTACTATTTAATTATTAATTCTATGCTAAATATTAATTATGGCAACAAGATCTCTTTAAACTTTTTTTAAAATGGCTTGTGCAATACAGTTTTTCAGATCGTAGTGTGGAAATCCTATATTATGAGTGAAGAGCAACTTGGGATTATAAAACATATGCCAAAATGTATTAAAAATCAAAATTATAAAATCCTACAGATGGTAACATTAAAATTTTGACCCTCAAAGTGGTCACGACCCCTAGGTTGACAACCGCTGTCTTAATGTATTAACTCTTGTCATGAAAATATGTAATTCTAAAGCAGTTGGGACTTCGAGTTCAGATGAAAACATATAAATAATAAACATAAACTAATTAATGACACTGAGCCAGTTTTCGGCAAAACATTGCTGGAATCATAGTGCTGAATAAAGTTATGTAAGACAGGTGAGCTTATATAATTGACATAATATGTAAATGAGGCACAATATGCAAATAAGGCAATTAGACATTCACTTTTCAGACAATGGAACACATGAATTCTTTTTGTTGATGGAATGTGGATCATTTGCAATTGCTCAAGTCTTTGTATTTTCCTATCATATTATTCAAACACTTGGATGGAGAAAACATTACCTGTGGTATGTTCATAATCCAGAAAGATTGATGGGTATTCAATCTTTTGTTTAGCTTTATTGTACAAATATGCACATTGGACAATTCTCTGGATCCATTTGCATGAGATTCCCCAAAATTAAACAGAGCTGCAAAAAGGATTAGTATTTGCAATTTTAAAGATTACCTGTGATGCATGCTCCACGGGTACCTTTAGTACTGTTTAACAAATTATTAAGAGAAAGCAGTAATATAAAACTAACCCTGTAGAATTATTCACGAAAACTCTAAGGCATTAATGTAAATAGTAATGAGAATCTAATTTATGAAGTTGGTTCTACTTAGCACTAATGGATCATTAGTCTAGAAATTACTTTTCTAGTTTTCTTAATTAAAGTTCTGAACTTTTAACATTCCTCTTGTATAAATATAAAGGTGTAATAATAGGTTGCAATTATGTTGTCATATATTTTAGTGATAGTAATTATAATACAGGGGCAGTCTCTTACCATAGTGAACCGACTCAAACTTATCTGATGTAGAAGAGAGCCATAATATTTAGGGATTTAAAATAAACATCAAATTAAAGTTATTTATTATGTCAATATATATTAATCACAGCAAGATCATAACCACCATCATTATATTACATATTATTACATTACATATAATTATGTAAAATCAAACAAAAATAAGAACATATAATAATTTAAATGTTAGTGGACTATATGCAATTGCTTATTTTTAACACTGAATTCAATAGTGGGACTAACCAAAATGTAATCCAAATTTCATCAATTATCCAGGTTCCATTTTTGATTTAATAAATGTCATTTTTGAAAAAAAACGTTCAGTTATTTGAGCTGCAACAGTTATTTTAATAAAAAATGAATAAACAAGTTTTATTGAAGAAATTTTACTATACATATTCTGAAGATGTGCTCAACCAGAAAACCCAAGGTAACTCATGAACTGGAGTTTGTTCATATCTGATCTAAAAATATCTCATCTTTTAACAAAAAAAAAAGTAGTTTTTCCACAATAGCTTATATTTTGCTACTAAATAAGTTTAATTGTAAAAACTATAAAAAAAAATCAATCTTAAGTTATCGAAGATAAATAGGAACGCTTTAAATTATAATTAATTTATAAGGTAATTAAAAGCCAATTGTGCAACATGCTCAATCTGAACCGTGTATAAATACCTAATTAATGGGCTATAAATCAACAAATGACTTTCAGCAGCCTAGAATGAAATATAATTCATCACATAATCACCATTTCTTATGCTTGCTTATAACTTATTAAAACGGGCAAAACTCTCCATACAGTATTGTCAATCAGTGCAAGCCCAAGTAATCAATGGATGCCAGAAGGCTTGTGCATAAAATCCCCATCTAAGCTTCTCACTGATGAATGCCACAAGCCAGAAACTAGTCTGGGGATATTGGATTAGGCACTAGATAGGAATTTTATCCTCAATCTAGATGCAGTGCTCTCAGATCCAAAGCTCCTCACTGATGAAAGCACAAGCTAGAAACTAGTCTGGGGATATTGAATAAGTAGGCACTAGATAGGGATTTCCTGCACAAGCCTTCTGGCATCCAGTGATTATTTTGGCTTGCATGGAGTGGCAATACTGTATGGAGAGTTTTGCCTGTTTTAATGAAATATAATTCAGGGA
This sequence comes from Epiperipatus broadwayi, assembly GCA_028023455.1. NCBI lineage: Eukaryota > Metazoa > Onychophora > Udeonychophora > Euonychophora > Peripatidae > Epiperipatus > Epiperipatus broadwayi. Next base: position 1,008,338 of record JAQFVV010006430.1, read on the forward strand.
TGAATTTTTCCACCAATGGAAGATCATATGCCTATAAACACACAAAACAATTTTCATGCGTTTAAAGAATGAAATAAAGTGAGTATTTAATGAGAGAGCATTGTTAGACATCTCTCAGAGAAAATGCTCTGAATGTAGAAAGGTAGTTTAAAAAACATTATCTTTATTAATATTTTGATAATACTTCAGGTTTTATTATATATATGTATTTAGTTTTATTTTATATTAAGGGCTCATCCATAACAAATTTGTAAAAAAAAAATGTCTGTATTTTTCCATTTGTGTTACTGTATACGTTTTAAATAAATATATTAATCCAACTCCAACTCTCTCCTTCATTTGGTCTATCCAATGCTTAGTCATCATATTATTCAGACCTATATACTATACATAAGAATAATTAAAGTAATTTATGAATAGGCATGAGTAATCCCTGAAGTACACATTTTGATGTAATTGCTCTTCAATGAGGCTTTATTTTCGTGAAAGACGGAATTCATACTGAATCTTATAAACCATCTAGCTAAGTAAACAACTTTTACTGAATAGATAGTGTGTCCCAGTACAAAGATACTTTTGGCCGATTCTTTCTCCAAACTGCCTGCAGCATAAACTCTAAATTAACACATGTATTATGAAGGATATAGTTTATCTATTATTACCCCAAATTTTAAGGTGCTAGCATGTTTGTGTCATGAGTTATATAAAATGCAATCCTGTGCTTCATACCTTAGCCCAAATTGGAACAACATACCAACATGGACAAAACAGCTACTTAAACATTGGTTTAAATTATGATTGGAAATAAAGTCATAAGTTGGAAGGATGTTTTGAAATGATTTTCAAGTTTTTGTGATGGTAGGGACTGTATTTAATTTCTATGTTAAATAAATGTATTTAGTACAGGAAAGATTCTATTTTATTTGGTTTCTAAAATACATAATAAAAAAATCACACTTTGTAATTAAAGAAATCTATTTTCTAAAAAAAAATTATTAGTAACCATGAATATGTAAAAACTGCAATTTTCCAGGTAAATTAAATATTTACACAATAAGCTACAAATCAATATTTTGCCACAGACACAATTAAAAAATCTAATTTTCTGATGCAGTCTCAAGTTAGATGTTATTTTTTTGGGTTAAACCACAGAATCTGCAATAACCTTTTGTAATTATAAATTTATTTAATGCACATTCATTACATAAGTAATATTTACTAAGGCAATAAACCTTTAAGCATGTGCACTTGAAAATGCGAAGGAGGGACCTCTACAGGTTTTAACCACAAGCTTATTCTTTGGAAGAAAAGAGGGGAACCCTTCTTTATTTCAAACCTACTTTCTATATAAATAGGTGAAGCTGAAGTGGTTAGAACTGAAAGCATGAAGCTATTCAATAATTTAATACATTAATACTCGTGAAATCTTTCGATTTACGAGTCAATGGAAAGATCTTATAGTTAGAAATTTCTTATGATAATTTAAAGTTGTAATTTTCAAGTGCACATGCTTAAAGGTTTATTGCCTTAGTAAATATTAATAACCTTTTTGTGAAATCAATTATTACAGACCCAAATGTTGCAGAAACTATATAATTAGACATGTAGAATCAATTAAAACCTGACATTCTCTTTGCACACACAAAAAAACTTGAAGACATACTTTTTTTACAATAAAACATATTTTCAAACATATATATATATATATGATCAACAGATGGCGTTTTACCAAAAACATTGTCAAAGTGTATTTGTTTACATAAACGTCAGAGTAAGCATTCACCATCTCTTTCATTAGATCCACCCTCAGATCATGATTTCAAGCTGATTTGCTATCATCAGTGAAGGATAGGAATAAGAAACTAGATCTAAATACTAAACTCTGAGCGTTTATGAAACAATTTCTATTCAGCTTGCAAGCATGAATCTTTTAGACAAGTAATGTCTTCAAACTCAGCATAGCAAGCCAGATAGCTATATGGGTCTGATATCAGTTCAGTTTCACCACATAGTAGAAGCCTCTGCAATATATATCATTGCAAGAAAACTTCAAAGGTACATTTATGAAAAACAAAAAAACAAATTAAACTTGCTAACGCTTGCATTTATGATCAACAGATGGTGTTTTACCAAAAACATCATCAAAGCATGTTTGTTTACATAAATATCAGAGTAAGCATTCACTATCTCTTTCATTAGATCCACCCTCAGATCATGATTTCAAGCTGATTTGCTATCATCAGTGAAGGATAGGAATAAGAAACTAGATCTAAACACTAAAGTCTGAGCATTTATGAAACAATTTCTATTTGGCTTGCTATGCTGAGTTTGAAGACATTACGTGTCTAAAAGATTCACACTTGCAAGCTGAATAGAAATTGTTTCATAAACACTCAGAGTTGTGTTTAGATCTAGTTTCTTATTCCTATCCTTCACTGATGATAGCAAATCAGCTTGAAATCATGATCTGAGGGTGGATCTAATGAAAGAGATAGTGAATGCTTACTCTGATGTTTATGTAAGCAAACACGCTTTGACAGTGTTTTTGGTAAAACACCATCTGTTGATCATAAATACAAGTGTTAGCAAGTTTAACTTGTTTTTTTTTCATATATATATATTATAATTTCATAGATTTCATTGATTTAAGTCCACATATTTCTCAAGAAATCTAAAAATGTAGTCTTTACTCAAATGATTGTTCATTTGATTACCAGATTAAAATATTTCACTTAAGTGGCAATAATTTTACTGAATTATGGTATTGTGTCTGACTTATTTAAATGTTTTACTATCCTAGACTGCAAGTACTTTGTTAACGTCCCACTTTGGTCATTATCAAGCTTCTTGTGTACTTGAATTATTGTTACACGAAATTTATTTTCTTTGTAATATTTGATAATTGTACATATACATGGTCAATATGTTTTTTTTAATAGCACAATTCAATCAGTGTAATAAAATATTTATATTTATTATTTTGCATTGGTTTTGCAATATCATCATTTTTTTATCTTCCATTTCCCTCAAATATGACTCCTTATTCTGGATTTGAATTCACTTTTACACAGCATATTTGACAATTCCTTAAACCAAATTGGAATATGGAAAGACATTTTTCTAGAACACTTTAAGATTTGTTTCTTGTTCCTAAAAGTGGCTATAAAAACTGAATTCATAATAACAATAGTAATATAGAGAGCATACCAATAGTTCAAACAATTGGTCTGGGGATAGGAATGTTTCAGATAGGGATTTTAAATATTTTTTCTTACCACACATCAATTAAGAGCTTGTTTAAGCTATTGGTACGCCCTCTATATTACATATTTATAAATACAAGCTTATAAAAGCAATGTCATGCTATATATGACTTGCTTTATTGATTGCTAATAACAATTGTATTAAATCCAAAGTTATTTTTGTTGCAATACAATTAAATATTTCATTTTACAATGTTACACATAATTTCTAATTTTGATCAATCGATTAAATGCAGCTAATAAACTTCAAGCACTGCTGATGTCATCTTTGTTTGGAAACTTACTACTTTTGCTAATCACTGCAATTGCCTTTTTGTTTTGGCATAACAATCTGGTAGGTACATGGGCTCTGGAAAATGTATTAACAAGGTTTGATAGAACTGGAAATTTACCCTGTCACTTTAATATTTTTCTATAGTTTTTACTTTGAGAAAGCATGTTATGTGGTATTTATGCTTCTTAATGTTTCACTAACAATATATATATATATATTGTAACGATCCGGAAAATAGCACTTATACGTGATCTGCACTACAGGGCGCCATCTAGGCATTTGAACCTAGAAAAATTTATAAAGTAGGCAGATACGTAAGTCAAAAAAAAAAAATTTTTTTTTTTTAAATTTTGATTCCGGTCGTTAGCCCAAGTCACTAGCTCAGGGAGTAGCAGAGATTTAGTAATATAATATCTTATCTAATTATATTTCAATATTAAAAAATAAATAAAATAAGCCACTGCCAGTAATTAACATACAAAAATTTATTTACGCACATATATATATAATAATTTAACATTATTATTTTAGTATGTTTATTTTAGATTTTAATTTGATTTTATAATTTAAATTTACATTTTAATTTTTATAATATTATAAGTTTACATTTTAATTAAGTTCGCACAGATGGATTTATGAAAGTTTGTTTTATAATGTTGAGTATAGATCGGTTACATAGATTACACGGTTAAAAACATTTCAAAGTAAACATAAACGATCAAAATACAAAATCATTGATACCGTCAATTGCATAGGGAATACAAGAAACCCAATGGTGTTCATCATAAGACACCGCATTAACACCAATAACTTAAAAGACATCCGAATAAATACATCTTAGATACTCACCGTAAGGTATCAGTATTTACCGAATGTCTATATATTTTGATCACCTATGAAAACCCAAAACATAATTAACCGATAACCAATCCATGCAAGCGTCTATAAACAACTTAAATTTAATGCATTTTTATTTAGTGTCGAGTATGAATAGACTACATAGATTTGCATTTGAAAGAAAATATTCTATCCTTATTTAACCTTAGGCCAAAAGTTCGCAGTCGAACTAACGCCAATTCATCTGATATATCGATGTATTCAATGTAATACGAAATACGGCAGCACAAAAAGTTAAGAGAAGAAATTGCCTCTCGTCAGATAGGAATACATACATCTATCTGACAAGAAGAGCAATAAAAAAAACTCCATAGAAAGGAACTGCGGTCTCCGACTTATAATTCCTTCCATAGGCAAACGGGTGAGTGCGGCGTATACAAACGATTCTGCCCGTAGCGAATCTTGCATTACATCTACTAACTACACCAATATATCCAATCCATTGACCCAATTTAACTACGAAACAAATAACCTAAGATTACCCTCCCCTAATATAACTTTACAAATCTATATAGCCATTCACGCCCGACTTAAGTTTAATATTTATATAACTAGTTTAATGAAAAACAGAAATCATAATAAAACTTAAAGAACAAATAAATAAATAAATGGAAATGATTTTACAAAAGAAATACATTAAATAAAATTATAACTAATTAATAAATAACGTTGGTCAGATAGGATTCTATTTCTTAATAAATTAAAGACTGAGAAAGTTTATATTTTAAAGTTCTTAGTGTTTCAAAATGTTTTTAAAGTTCTTACGATTTTTTTTTCAACGTTCCTCTTTATTCATTGCATGCCATTTGGAATCCACATTAAATCCCCCGACGATCCTGTTGTCCTCAGTATAAGAAAAGCGATGTTTCATTTTTCCATTTTTATAACAACTGAAGGAATTGAAAGTGCGTCTTTCAATCCCTTCACCTCCAACTCTCCGACTTAACACATCTCAGTCCTCTCTTAATAATCTTTAATAATTTCCAACTTTTCCTTTTATATTAATCTTAAGGATTGACTCAACATTACGTCATCGATGATGGTGGTCTTTTCGCTGAGGTCCGATTCCATAGGGATTTCTTTTTATTTGCTAAAAGTTTCTATTGTTTTCCTATCTGACCGTTGTTTATACATTTAAATGCCCAAGGGCTTATTCACTTGGACTAATTAAAATAATCATTTCCATAACATTAATTAACCTGTTTTCCAAATCCAAAGATATATTTAAAGATAAATTTAAAGATATAATTTTATCTCCAAATCTTTTTAAAATTTAGTTTTAAAATACTTTTTCTTTAATAAAGTTTTATTTTAATAATTTTTCTCCTCTGTGCGATTTATATATATACGAGTTTAAGGTAGAATTTATTTTCAATTTTTCTGTCTTAAAAAAAAAATTTTAAATGCGAACTTTTTATTTTAATGTTTAATAATAAAAAAAAATAATGTAACGTCGTCTGTGCTCGTTACATATCAGTAAACTTGCTTAAAAAAAAATGAACAAAAAAAAAATATTTTACTTAGGGTTAGTAATTACGGTACACGATTAACAAAATTTACAAAACATTCGGTTAGTATAAAGACTATATACAAAAAAAAAATGTTTACTATCGCTTTCCTAAGGACCATTTACGTCTACGCCTCCTCCCCACAAGAGTTCTATTATTTTTTTTATACATTTTATTTTTACACACGGCATGACAAGCAAGTTATTTAAATTATTTATTTAAGAAGGTTGCATTGAACTAAATACGTTTTGAAAGATAATGGATTTATACGTGTATATTTGCAGCACAATTATAAATACCACCAACTTATTTATGACTGATTAAAATGCTTAAATAGGATTACACTGAAGTAAATTCCCAACGGTACTCATCGTAAGGTACCACATTTCGATCATAAACTTACGTGGCTGTGCGTGCCTATACACGTTAAAGCATAATATATATCAACAAACAAAAAAACATATTTATTGCAACCTTTTGACTTTTTTTTTTTTTTTAACAAAAATTAGTTTTAAAATTATTTATACTTTCTCATGTTTAATATATATGCGCAATTTCTTTCTGGCAGTGCTTTTATAAGATTTAAAGTATACGACTTATGTAAACAGATAAAAATATTTCATTTTGAAAAAAGAAATTTACTCAGGGTATACGTGGTTTTTATTAATAGATCGGCCCAAGTTGGGTGGCCAGTTGTAACGATCCGGAGAATTAGCACTTAACGTGATCTGCACTACAGGGCGCCATCTAGGCATTTGAACCTAGAAAAATTTATAAAGTAGGCAGATACGTAAGTCAAAAAAAAAATTTTTTTTTTTTTTTTAATTTTGATTCCGGTCGTTAGCCCAAGTCACTAGCTCAGGGAGTAGCAGAGATTTAATAATATAATATCTTATCTAATTATATTTCAATATTAAAAAATAAATAAAATAAGCCACTGCCAGTAATTAACATACAAAAATTTATTTACGCACATATATATATATAAAATTTAACATTATTATTTTAGTATGTTTATTTTAGATTTTAATTTGATTTTATAATTTAAATTTACATTTTAATTTTTATAATATTATAAGTTTACATTTTAATTAAGTTCGCACAGATGGATTTATGAAAGTTTGTTTTATAATGTTGAGTATAGATCGGTTACATAGATTACACGGTTAAAAACATTTCAAAGTAAACATAAACGATCAAAATACAAAATCATTGATACCGTCAATTGCATAGGGAATACAAGAAACCCAATGGTGTTCATCATAAGACACCGCATTAACACCAATAACTTAAAAGACATCCGAATAAATACATCTTAGATACTCACCGTAAGGTATCAGTATTTACCGAATGTCTATATATTTTGATCACCTATGAAAACCCAAAACATAATTAACCGATAACCAATCCATGCAAGCGTCTATAAACAACTTAAATTTAATGCATTTTTATTTAGTGTCGAGTATGAATAGACTACATAGATTTGCATTTGAAAGAAAATATTCTATCCTTATTTAACCTTAGGCCAAAAGTTCGCAGTCGAACTAACGCCAATTCATCTGATATATCGATGTATTCAATGTAATACGAAATACGGCAGCACAAAAAGTTAAGAGAAGAAATTGCCTCTCATCAGATAGGAATACATACATCTATCTGACAAGAAGAGCAATAAAAAAAACTCCATAGAAAGGAACTGCGGTCTCCGACTTATAATTCCTTCCATAGGCAAACGGGTGAGTGCGGCGTATACAAACGATTCTGCCCGTAGCGAATCTTGCATTACATCTACTAACTACACCAATATATCCAATCCATTGACCCAATTTAACTACGAAACAAATAACCTAAGATTACCCTCCCCTAATATAACTTTACAAATCTATATAGCCATTCATGCCCGACTTAAGTTTAATATTTATATAACTAGTTTAATGAAAAACAGAAATCATAATAAAACTTAAAGAACAAATAAATAAATAAATGGAAATGATTTTACAAAAGAAATACATTAAATAAAATTATAACTAATTAATAAATAACGTTGGTCAGATAGGATTCTATTTCTTAATAAATTAAAGACTGAGAAAGTTTATATTTTAAAGTTCTTAGTGTTTCAAAATGTTTTTAAAGTTCTTACGATTTTTTTTTCAACGTTCCTCTTTATTCATTGCATGCCGTTTGGAATCCACATTAAATCCCCCGATGATCCTGTTGTCCTCAGTATAAGAAAAGCGATGTTTCATTTTTCCATTTTTATAACAACTGAAGGAATTGAAAGTGCGTCTTTCAATCCCTTCACCTCCAACTCTCCGACTTAACACATCTCAGTCCTCTCTTAATAATCCTTAATAATTTCCAACTTTTCCTTTTATATTAATCTTAAGGATTGACTCAACATTACGTCATCGATGATGGTGGTCTTTTCGCTGAGGTCCGATTCCATAGGGATTTCTTTTTATTTGCTAAAAGTTTCTATTGTTTTCCTATCTGACCGTTGTTTATACATTTAAATGCCCAAGGGCTTATTCACTTGGACTAATTAAAATAATCATTTCCATAACATTAATTAACCTGTTTTCCAAATCCAAAGATATATTTAAAGATAAATTTAAAGATATAATTTTATCTCCAAATCTTTTTAAAATTTAGTTTTAAAATACTTTTTCTTTAATAAAGTTTTATTTTAATAATTTTTCTCCTCTGTGCGATTTATATATATATACGAGTTTAAGGTAGAATTTATTTTCAATTTTTCTGTCTTAAAAAAAAAATTTTAAATGCGAACTTTTTATTTTAATGTTTAATAATAAAAAAAAATAATGTAACGTCGTCTGTGCTCGTTACAATATATATATATATATATATGTAATATCTGCATATGTATATATATATATATATATATATATATATATATATGATAATTCATTAAATAATTATCTTTTTGATTCTATTATTTTCCATATTCCCTATTGATTATTGGGTGGATATAATGCCAAGTGCACAACTTCATATGAATGGCATAATAACTTTTAAACTAAAAATATTGATCTCTTGGCAATATTATTCATTTAAAATATGTAATTATTAAACTTTTCTCAAATATGAATTATCAATTTCATTAAACTCTTTTTAAAAAATCTACTAATCATTTAACGTCTCTGCTAATTACGTATATATAAGAAATACTATCATTATCATTTTCAACTATAATTGATCTACTGCAGGACAAAGTTCTCTCCAAATTCAATCCACCTTCTCCAATCTTTAGCCTCTCTCCTCCAAATCAACCAGTCTCTTTCTATGATTTTTATCTCTTGGAATCTAATTAAGGATTTCAACTCTCCTCTTATTATTATTATCTCTTCTAACACTATGCCCAGACCAACTTCAATCTCCTAATTCTTTCAATAATGTCAGTAACATCTGTTTCTTCTCTTACCTTTAAATAATAAGTGGTAACCTATGCATAAGTGTTGGACAAACTAAATCAAATAAATAAAAAATATCCTCTATTATTAATCACTATTTATGTAAATGTACTCTTACAGTATTCTTGATAAAAAGTATATTGAAATTACTCATCATAACATTGCCCTTTTAATAAATTATTATTTATACATGTGTAATATGTTCATTCTTGATATTATATTCAATTTCTATTTGAATTCGATTGTAAATTTATAGTTCATTTATTACATTTTAATGAAATGGATTTTTTTAATTTAAATTCATAATGTAAAATTTTGAATATGGTTTCTTGGTACCGATGTGAAGTACTCAGCTACATTTGATTTTCTCTTTGGTTGAATCTTTAGACACTATTTTAAATATAATGAAAGAATATTGGGGTGACTAATTAGTCAATTGAAGATTTGTTGGATTTAGAAAAGGGGTTTATCATAATATCAGATGCGCCTGGCTTTTGTAAAGGCCACTGTTTTTTTAATTGGTTGCTTAAACAAATGTTTTTTAAGATTTAATGTAAATAAAACAGAAGATTTTAACTCTACCATATTTAGCTTTTTCTGACAGTTTTCTTTGTCTCACATGTCTAATGTAAAATATATGATAAAATGATTATTACATATCAGAAAATAATAAATTTGACTTCATTCGATAGATATTTTTGTCTACTATTGAAATAAATTTTAAATGTTCACATTTTGTTTCTGTAAATATTAAAAAAATATGATCATAATCAAAACAAAAGATGTTAGATGTCATCGTTTCTAGAAATATTTTCAGTTTATAAAATCAACGAAATATTTATTTTTCATTATTTTTAAGAATCTGAATGAATATTTATTTATTTCTCTAATGCCTAACGATTCATGCTTTAAAAGTTTAAATTTTTTGAATATTTATTGCAAAAATATATTTTCTTACTCGTAAATAAAGTAGCTTGTTTACATCAGAGGTAGACTTTTTTTAATTTTCTTCAGGCCATATATATGTTAGTTGCTAATATAACATTATATTTTTGAAAATAAAGTATTTCAAGTCACAAAATAAGTTATTAATAATTTTTATTTCTTAATATCTAATAAATATAGTGCAAATTATTTTTTTAAACATATATAAAACCATAATAAATTCGCAAATAAACATGTTTTGCGTCATTGGAAACTTCAATGTTGTAAAACGCCGAACATTTTACAGCCTTGACAACAGACAATGGCTGACATGTCAGGGCAGTGCTTATGTCTATTGTAAGAGTGAGAATTTTGAATTTTGCGCTTTTTTCGGGGAAAAAATTATTATAATATACTGTTTTACATGCATTTTAACGTATAATACTTATAAAAAAATTCACAAGGGGGTGAATTGGCCAAAAGACATTTCTCTATTGCTTGAAAGTCAAATGAGTTAAATATCAAATTGTACACAAATCTGAATGGCAGTCATTTCAATTATATGCTAACCAAAAATAAATGCAAATATGGTTCAATAGAATCTACTTTTTCCTAAATATCATATTTCAAACATGAATTTATGCACTGCAATCACATTTTATCACATTTTCATCATGATTTAAATACTATACCTCTGTAGCTAAAATCACATGTACTGATTTTTTTCATGCATATCCTATTATTGATAGAATTACTTCCTTCGCATAAACATACTACTGCGCTAACCAAAAATATAAATACAGTACAATATCATCTATTTTGTCCCCTTACTAAATATCACATTTCAAACATGAATTTACATACTGTAATCACATTTTCTTCATGATTTAAATACTATATCTCTAAGTTAAAAGCACATGTACTAATTTATTTCTAAGCAGAATTACTACCTTTATATAAACATAGTGGTTTTGGATTTGACAAGCGTCATTGAACAAACATTCATACATTAACCAATCAGATAGCAGACGAAAGAGGAATTTATATATAAGATATTATACGATGTAATTTCTAAATTCAATGTGTAATCTAAAGTCTTATTGTTTGACTGATGTCTTTTTTTATGAAATTTTAGTATTATTTGTCTTTTCAATTTCATATTTTGTTTTGAAAAAAAAAAGGGAGGTGTGGACTTTGGAAAGTGAGAGAAAGAGAAAAAAATATAATCCTCTTTTCAAAACATAAATATAAGAAATTTTATCTGTAAATGTATTTTTCAGTTTTAAAAAAACTATTAATTGCAAAAGATGTGATACATTTATATTGCGCATGACAAGAGTCACAAAATCTTGCAGGTCAGCACGTTTTACAACTTGGTGTCATGTTACATTTGTGAAAAGTTGCTATCGATTAGTTGTGCCAGGATTTGGTTGCCATGGACAAAAACATCATCAGAGTAATACATCATAGCAAGAATAATACCAAAGTACCCAAAAACTTAAACTTGAAGATTAATTTTAGAGAATTTATTTTAATGCTGAGATACACTTTTCATATCAATTTTTTTTAATTAATCTGATTTTTTAGTTGAGAGTTAATTAAGTATTGTTTAAATAAGTTTCCTTTTTTCATTAAAAAAAATTAAATGATTTCCTATCTATAATATAACTTCTTAAGCAAATTTATTTAACTCAAATGAATGTCTTTTAAAATATTAAAACAAAAATAAACTCTTATTTACAAATATACACACTTTTCCCTTTGCATGTGTGCTCAAAATATATAAAATCTAACTTTAATTATAAAATCTAAATCTAATTTATAATCTGAATCCAACTCATGACTGTAAACTATTTTTATTTTCTTAAATATAAATTGAGATAGGCAATCTATCTCAATATATATAAAAGACATATTTTGCAGGTTCATCCGTGTTAAAAAATTTAAATATTGATATATCGACATATCGACTTGGTCACACAAGTCATCCACTGGGTGATAAAAGGTAGAAAGATGGTTGTAGAGGCGCTACAATCACTGATAAATACATATATCTGGATTGATGAATTGTGACATGGTCAAGCTAAGATGAAAGATATATATATATTTGAACACAAATGTAATTTATATACTTGGAGTTTATAATTATAGGGGATTTGAACACACTTTCAAGCTCCCTTCAGCTATTCACTCTAACTCATACAACCAATACACATGATCACCCACATGTGAAAAGAATAAATGATCTCCAATACACATATTTTGTGCTGAATAAGCACTCATCAGTTGGTCCAGATCACCCACACACATATATAATCAATGCTCAGTTTGTTTTAAGACAGCAAATCTTCAAACTTTAATGGACAGGTTTCAATTTATTCTACATTACAACTCATCAGTCATCCACACCATTGAAAATCTGATGATGGAATGCCCAAATATCTTGTTGATGCCAATATTATTGTCATGTCCATGTTGACTTTAAGTCATTGACCCCTCATGTATAGAACCTTGTCTAAACTCCAAGTATATAAATTATAATTGTATTCAGATATTACACATTCATCTTGTATCCTGTCCATCCCCCTTTTGTGTGGTCATGTGTATTGGTTGTATGAAATAGAGTAGATAGCTAAATGGATCTTGAAAGTCCATGTTCAAATCCTATATATATATATATATATATATATATATATATATCATTATATCCCATATATATATATATATATATATATATATATATATTATAATGGGATGGAAAAGATTGGTTGGATTTAAAGTGGGTGATTTGAAAATCATCTTCCCCAAATAAAAGATATTTCAAATAATGTTAAAGTAATGATTGACCATAAATTAAATATCACAAAAATATATAAACAATTTTATATATTAAAGACAGCATGAGATATTAATATATCATAAGAGAGCATAAGATCATGATATCTTTCTGGGAGGTCAGCCTAGTTAATGTCTTAGAGTAACTATGATTAAATATAAATCCACCATTACAAATAAGTGAAAGTAATACTTTTTCATTATGAGTGATTAATAATAAAATAAATCAACAGTCAATCTTGTGACTGAATTTGAAATGGGTCTATTGTAGACCAAGCTAACTATTGAGCCTTTGCCAGCCTGGGGTATTTATTAAAACATTAATTTGGATGCACCAACTTAAGAGCTAATCCATCAGAATGCATAACCATAAAACAATAATGCTGTGATATTAAAACATGCTGATCATAATCAATGCTCTGGTCACTTAGTACCATTAATGTACTGGCCATTATAAACTTAATTTCTAATAGATACTAAATTAAATAAAATGTAGTGCATGGGCTTTAAAGAATATTCTCTTTGCATCAACCAGGATGATGATGATGATTTATGGGAATATCATAATCACTGGATGTCCATAAACACTAATGTACATCCCTGTTTATATATCAGACCATTATGGTTGAATTTAGCACAGGGAACATAAACTCTATTACTGGTATTGTAATCAAGAGATTATACAAATACATAAGATCTCAAAAACATTTAGAATTAAGTCACTGGAATAATTTTAACAACTGAATACAAGTTTATTAATAACAATAACAAATAAAATGAAGTTAAGGTCTCTAGAATAAGGCCATACTCATATTAATTTTCTGATTTTAACATACAATAAAAACTATCACATTGTAATTTATATGATTAATATATAAAACTCAAGTTATTACATTGGTTTAGAATACCTCCTAAAGGATTTACCATGCAGAGATTCATTTTATAATATACAATGAATATATTTTAATTGACATGTAATAAAATTTAAAAATGAATAAAATTTACTTGTGTTTACTTGACATTCATTGATTTATATATATATATTTGCACTCAGACATGTGACAATAATTTCTAAACATATTTGAATTGTCATAAAATAATAGAAATGATTAAAATTTATATGTGTCTATTTGCCACACATTGATATATATACATACACATATATGTTGCAAAATAATTTCCGAACATGTTTGACTTGCCATAAAATAAAAATTTTAAGTTATTAGTTTTAAATGATATAAATATCTTATATTAGTTTTACATCAAATACATATAATCTGTGTGGTATAATTTATTTAATATTGTCATAAATCTATAAATGAAATTCATTTTTATAATACATATTTACTAATAACAAAAATACATTTTCCTTTTTATAGGACAAGATTTAATATATATGTGAATGCATTTAGCAATCTATGTGCACACTGCAGTTTACATCATGTGATATTTTTGATTTGACAAAATAAGTTATTAAAAATATCATTTTACTAATTAATTCCTTTTGAAAAATATACATAAAGTTCATATATGCATGTGTTTATAAAAAAAATAATTTGCACCAATTATTAAACACTTTCATAAAAAGTTTTTTTTTCTTAAAAAAAAAATCAATTTTTTTTGACCGGTCACTCTTAATTAATCAATTAGAAAAAACGTTCTTTCTTTAAAAAAAAAAAAAGGTCATTCAAGAAAATTTTTTATTTATTTTTCTTTTAAATATATAAAATCATCTATGACTTAGCTCCTTTATTTTTATTTTTAATCCAAGACAAATTATTACTTGACTGTTAAGTTATATTTTTAAATGTCATTTTTAGGGAATTACTAAAACAATTTCTTTATATATATATAATCATCTATGAATTGATCATTTCTTTTAGACATTTGACTCAAGCAAATTATTTACTTGTTTTATTTTACGTTATAGATTAAAATGTCATTTTAAGGAAATATAAAAAAACTCACTTTATATAACTACATTTAATTGTACTTTTCTGTGTACATAGATAAACAGCCAGTTATATAATGACCTCATCAATTGATAGGATTCTCTTGGTAAGACTGGTTTATAATCCTCATTGAGATAGATACAATCCAGGTAAATTGGTCTGCAATGACCTCTTCTATCTAAAATTATTCCAGGCAAACAGCTGTCTTGTCCACATTTGTAGCTATGAAATACATGAAGGTGACACTTTTCTCTATGTGAATTCAAAATCCACCATGTGAACTATAGAACAGCATTTTGACTTGCCCTCCTTACTGTCTTATATCTTCATGATAGTCTTCTATCCTGGAACTATTCTGTAAGCTAGCTACTTCTGACCAGCTATAATTACTTCCAACTGTTTGTCAAAATATTATTAGCCAAACTATTAGCCAACTCTTACAAAAACTATTCACAAAATTAAACTATTCTTTTTATCAACTCTTTTTATGTGATCAGCTGAGGTGACAAAAACACTAAATTAAAAAAACTGTTTTATCTTGATTAAAAATAATTTTAATCCTTTTGAAAGCAACAAAGATTTTTAAAAATAGATAATAGACATTTTTACAATTATCAGAAAACATGCTTGTTTTTAATTTCAAAATCAGAGTACAATATTAATACTTATTTACACCATTTTAAACTCTTTAATTTATAATAAAATCTTATTTTAAATTCAGAATTATTTAACCCTTTACAGTTATTATTTTATTCCAGGAAATGTAGAAAAATATCTACCAAATTTGTATTTATTTCTACTTTCCCTTTTAACTTTATATATATATATATATATATATATAAAGTTAAAAGGGAAATATATATATATATATATATATATATATATATATATATATATTTGTGCACACACACTATGTTTTGTGTGCCACATAACAGAAGTGTTACAATATGTAATAGTGTAGCTTCTATTCTATTTTGAACATCTGCATGTATATATTCTGATATTTAATTTAGACATCACATATTAAAAAAAAGTTAAAAAAAAAAGATTTTACACCCAGTGTTCTACAGCATATTTTGGACATTGTAAAAAAAAAAATTGACAAAGGACAACGAGATCTAATGATATACCCAAATCATATTTCTTTTTTTTTTCACTAGCAAATATTTTTTCTACTTATTATTTTTTTTTTATTCATGGGGGTGATCAAAAAAAGGTTTCAAGCTTCTGGCATTATATGTCCCTTTAAGTGTTTCATTGTCTTCTAATAAGTATACATTTGGGCCACATATGTGCTTTATTATGTATGGCCCCTGATATAGTAGAAAAAACTTCTTGTACTTTTTTTGATCCTGATCACTGGGTTTTGGGGTTCTTACCCACACTTGATCCCTGATTTGAAACTGGTACAGTCTCCATTCCTTGAGCTGCCTCCTTTCAGCTCTCATGGTTAAACGCCAGTGTACAGTGCACTGGTCTTCTTTGATGTTGATCTTCTGATCATCTCTTAGTAAGGGTGTTTTGATTAATGAGGGTTCAGGTTTACCAAAATAGAGGCAAATTGGTGTCAGTCCTGTAGCCTTGTTAATGGTTCCACTGATATATTAAGACTTTAGTGGTTTGGTTTACCCAACTCCGGTGATCATGGTGGATATATGTTCTAAATAATTGGTTGATTTAAAATAGCCCTAGGTTCATCTAACAATAACTTATAGATGTGCCCAAGATAAGCCTAATATGATATGTAACTTAGATTGCACCCCGAATAAATAAATAAAAGAAATGAATTTAAATATAATATTTATTACTCATATTATACATAAGTAACATTAGCTATATGGATTTGATAGTTATAAAAAAAGTAAATGACATTTCTGGTACTTCGTACACGGATTATAATTTCTTATAATGTGTCTACACTGCAGCAAAACTTTAAGTATGGGCAAGCTACACAAAGTATTAAAAAACTTCAATGACCTAAAAACTAATTAAACTTGAAAGGAAATCTTAAATTAAACACAGAGTTGCTCACGAAATTTTTAAGCTAAATTATAAGATAGAGCTACACTGAACATAATTGGAATTTATTTAATAATAAACTATAGGGGAATGTACAGTGGTGCCAGTGAGATATAACGCCAAGGATGGAGTGCAGTATGTTGATACCACAACTTTATAAACAAAACAAAATGAATAAAATAATTGGGTTTAGATAAACAGTTCGTCATTTATCTGGGACATCTCTAGTCCTTATACAGCTCAAGCCTGGCCCACACCCAGGAGCTTTGTAACTGTGGGGACGTATGCAAAATAATTCCCATGTGAGACATTCATATCGCCCACTACTAGGAACCGCAGAGTAAACAGGGGCACGGATTTAACCATTGACGGCCTTGGGAAAGTAGTAAAGTAAGTTTGCACCCCAGCACATTCACTAGCAACACACAATTATATTTAAGATACATATTCTTAATATAAAAAAGGGGCTCATTAATGGACAGAATAACTCTCTCCCAAATTTATTATTTTAGCAGCCAGCATATTCTCAATGAAACTCATATAAATAGATATAATTACTTTATATAATTTATGTAACATGTAAAATAAATACATTTTAAAATCTTATAATAAATAGGGAGGGGAATGCATGTTTATGGTTTAATAAATTAATATGGCAACCAAGCATTTGTAAAACTTCCCTACGTAACTTGCACATGCCTGAAGGGATTAATTAAAATACTTCACATTATAAAATTAACCCAAGCAGAAGTTCAACATGCATTAAAAGAAAATTTCAAATAAATACATAAATATGAAATATAAGATAAAAGGATAGCTATAGCTTGAAAGATCCATGAGAACTTGGGTTAACTTTTATTACCTTACCCTGAAGAATCAATTCCTGGGAATCAGCAGCACTCAATATGTAGATTGCAAGAGCAGCATTATTTGGGATGATTCAATCAGGGTTTGATGGTACAATGACAAGACATCAGATGGTGAATGATGGGAGGCAAGGAAGCCATTCTCCAAGGGAAGACAGCGCACTGCCTTTTACCCCATCATTCTAAGGTTGACTATCTCAAGAATTGGTTCATAAAGTTCACTTCCCATTGAGAATCCGTTAAGGTGATTCTTCTTTTATAAAATCTCTAAAATTAAGACTTAAACCAACAAAGTAAGCAGGTAAGTTTGATAATGTGAATAAGAAAAAGTAATCAGAAATATAAATAATATCAAAATAATAATTATATCAGTCTAACCGAATAAACTCTTGCTATCACAATGCAAATAAGACTAATAATTCCTTTTAACAATAATCAATCAATCCTATTTATATGCTCCCTGATTATACAATTCTAACTCTGTGGTGATAAAACCCATTAACTAAAATTATTAATTAAATCGGAAAACAGGGAATGCACTTTTTAATTAAATTTTATTATACTCACATTCCCAGATTTTCCAATCCAGTTTAATTAATCAAATTTGCTCATTAACACTGTTATGTTAATAGAAAACTTACTAATGAAACTGGTGTCAACATGTTAAAATTAGCCATTATTGTTCTTTTTACCCACCCTCATTGATTTTAAAAGAAAATGGCATGATTTTGAAAGCTAAAATAAAAAATTTAATTACAACTTTTTTATTTTTATTTTTAATATTTAAAATCTATTTATATGTGATATTATTTTAAATTAAATGAAAATAAATATAACAAATGTAATATCCCTAAATTAACAGATTCAAACAAACAAACTTTAAACAACAAAATATTTTTCATAACTCTTAAAATATTATCGCAGTATGTGCATAGATGAGAATATGTGACCTACTTTTGTTGTACGAATATATACGTAAATATACTTGACTGTTTGAAAATAAAACCGTTAAGAACAATTTAATTGTTATAAAACCAATGGGTACCCCATTAGAAATATAAATTTCGGCGGGATTTCAGTAAATATACACATTATGCACACAATACAATAAAATTAGGGTTTGAAATAAGGCACGAGGGTAGGTGAAAGGGAGGCAAGGTGAAACTAAGATTTGCAAGGCATATCTTATTGTTTCAATATAGATAGTACATCATTCAAACTTTTATTTAAATATACAGAAAATAGACCTATTAAATAAAAAGTGTATAAAATGTATGTCTTAAAATTATTTTAAATTTAAATTAGACTTTGAACCTTTATTATTGAAAACACCAATCACCTAAGTGAGATGTCAAAATGCTTATAATAAATTAAATGAATTAGCAAAAGAAATTATCAAAATGAAAGGTATTTGAGAAACCAAAAACATTAAAGTATTTGAACACACATCTCCATGAAAAAAAACCAGTTTCATGAATGTTTATGGCTACCAAAAAGCCACTTCTATCAACAATATTAAAACTCTATCAGTGTTCTAGAAATAATGTTTTGTGAATTATCCCCCAAAAGTGAATACTGCTTCACTGTTGACCATTTATTCATGAAATGCAGAAATCAAAAAAAAAAAAAAGATGGACAGTAGGCCATAAATTGTTTCAAAACTTCTTGCAATAGTAAGAAGGCAATTGTTATTTTACTTTGACCATCAACTTACAGCAATAATAAGTTTATTTTTCTACATTAATGATTATGGAATGGCATGGAGAGTTGAGAGTTATGTAAAAGTCTGAGTTCGAATCCCTTATATATTAATGATTTTTGTCATCAGCATTTTAATTTACATCTTTTCAATGCAGTTTATATTTTTTTAAAACATTTAAATTTACATTTAAATAAAAATGTTGAGGTTTTTCTTGATTGTCATCCATTTATTGCAATTGTTCTATACTAAAAAAATTGATAAAAAATGCTCAATAGAAGTTAAAACTTGATATTGATTACTATTTACTAAGATATATATCAAGTACCTTTCAACTATCCTCAATATATCATACCACTGATATACATGATCCCACACATGTGGAAAAGATCAATAAGCACCAATATACATATTTTGTGCTGAATCAGCACTCATCAGTTGGCCCAGGTTATCATCTCTCACATATATATTGTTACCGTACGCCCTATATCTTTATCCATACGTTCCTAAAAGAGATCGAGAGCTCCGAAACAAACATGACATAGCGTAAAGCTTTATTTATTTTCTTATATCGATAACTGTTCACTATCAATACAAGGGGGCGCCAGATACGATGATTTAATTACAATTTAACTTCTCGCATCACCTTACGTCATATCAAAACGATTTCGAAGTCTAATCCCGCCCACAAGCTCAAACTCCTAGCATGGACCAATAGGGTCACTCAGGGTCGCGATGTAATTGTTTTCAAAATTACTATTCTGGTAAAAGACGCTATGATAACCAATGGAGAAGACACTTGATTAACTAACTGACCGATCCAAGCATTGGACCGGGTCATTGGTTATTTGGGACCAATACGATTATTCGTTTATATCTCTAAACAATTAGAAGCTTATAAGATCATCCCCCCTATATCATACCGTCCGGTAGAATTATTTACTCCAGCTATATTTACAACTTATTGACATTTATTTATATTTTATAATAGGCCCTCCCAACTCTTAAATCTATCTTAACTACGGAATAAATAAATAAATAAACATCGTGACTTACGGCACGATGTTTGTAAGTGACATTTTAAAAAGCAACAAGGTTTAAGAAAGATAAATCTAAAGTAATATAATTAATTATATGAATAAATGCTAACTTTATTAATAATCAAGACGAAAAATAAAATAAAGATTTAATTATAGGAAATGATTTGAGAAATGCTCGACTTGTTTAAATACTGAACAAATTTATTGAATATAAAAAAAAGCAACATTGGTTAAAAGTTTTATTTACACGCACACACACGCATTTACGCACTCGCACAGAAAAGAACATATTATATATCATAAAATATGGATGATAGAATATAAATTTCTTTTTTTTTTACATTTTTGAAGGTAAGTGTTATAAATTATAAGATAATAATTAGGGTCAAAGTTCATATTTGAAAAGTCCTGAGATTTAAATTTGAGGAATTGCATAGTGTTTGATTTTACGAAGGTTGAGATTACAATAGTAAGTTACAATAATAAGTTTTTAAATATAATGAATTACGGAATATTTTATAGTTTAATTTACGAAATCAAAGTTAGTTAATTATGAGATTGCCTTTTTTAAAAGTTTACGTATGGAATGAATGAAAGCATAAAAAAAAATAAAGTGTTTACCTAGGATTTTGGCTTATTCTTCCGCTGCTTCTAATTAAGTGGAGGTTTGAACATGGGAGATGATGTTTTCCATAAGGAGGTTGTTCATTTCTTTTAAAGTTGAGCGTAATAAATCAGGATGATTCATGTATTTCACGGAACATTATTGAACTGGTTGGAGCACTAATTTTAGATGGTAATATTATTAAGTATTCATAGCGACGGAGATGTTCTGGTGGCGGAGCGTCGATCAATCACTGAAGGGTTTCCTAGCCCCTCATGACAATCGACGCTCTAAATATTAATTTCACAGCGATCATCTTGAAAACGGATAGCACAAACGAAGTATTTTGAATTAAATTGAATTTTGAGAAAATTGAACAAAAAATTGACAATTTGACTTAGCTTCACTTAACATTTTTTTTTTTTTCTCTAGATTTTGCTTGATATTTATATGGGTTGGATCTTATCTGAGGATCGAATCTCCCCCCAGAGTTCCATGTTCTTAGAGTTGTCGTTGGGGTCCGTGTCCTACTCAATCCATGTGCTTAAGGCAATCTTATGTTTAGGCAATCTCATATTGCAATCTCAGTTAACAAACTTATATTCATTCACACCTTGGATGCATACGTGTGTGCGTGTCTTACGAGAACAATGTAATTTACATTAGCTAAAAGTCGAGCATTTAATCTTTCTCAAAATCATTTCTATAAGCTTTTACTTTTACTACAATTATAATTTAAAATATCCCTTTTTAATTACCCCCGCGGCATATACAAGTATAAATTATTTATTGATATTTATAATGGCATATTATTTTTTCATTTTTAGAGAATATTATTTTAGTAAATTATGTTAAAGCCTTAAACTATTTAATTAGACATTTTAATATTTTATTTTACAAGTGTATTTTAGAAAGTATGGAAAGAAAACTATATCTATTTTTTATCATAAGTTGTAAGAAAATAAAATAGAGTATTTTACATTGCTTGAGTGTGTGTGTGTTTACATATACCGACTTTGTCTCGGTATAATATATAATCAGTGCTCAGTTTATATTATGATAATTGAAAGGTGCTTGAAAGTCTGAGTTCAAATCCACTATATTTACAATTAGGCTCCAGGTATATGAAGATTGCCTGTATTTCAAATACTACACATTAAGCCTGCATCCTGCCCATCCCTCTTCTATGTATTTAAATGGATATGGTCCTGTACTTGAGGGATCAGGGTGACTTGAGGTCAACATGGGCATGACAATATTGGCATCAGCATGGGATTTGGGCTTTCAATCATCAGATTTTCAATGGTATAGATGGCTGAAGAGTTGGAGTAGATTGAAGCCTGTCCATTAAAATGTAAAGATTTGCTATCTTAATATAAACTGAGCACTGATTACATATATGTATGAGAGATGATAATCTGGACCAACTGATGAGTGCTGGTTCAGTACGAAATACATATATTGGTGATTATTAATCTTTTCTACATGTGTATCAGTGATATGAGATAGTGTGATAGTTGAAAGGTGCTTGAAAGTCTGAGTTCAAATCCCTATATTTACAATTAGGCTCCAGATATATGAAGAGTGGCTGTATTTCAAATATAAGATATATATCAGTGAAAAGATAATATGGATGCATTTTTATACTTATTAAGAAATATAACTAAAGATTAATAATCTTATTATTTTATTAAACCACTAAACATCACATGATCACTATCTCATACTAGCACAATAATTGTTATTAACATGTGATGTTTAGTGGTTTAACACCAATCCTGCCTAATAGGATAGTGGTGGCTATGGTTGTTAAAGAGCCAAAGACACCAAAATGTATGGGTACTGAATTGAGTTCAGACCCATATGACTATATAAGCTATTGAGCTTGGATTGAAAATATTAATAGTGTTTTCAATTTCATTCTCATAGTTTTGTAGTTAAATAGAGTTAAAAGGTGGGTGCTGGAGGGTTGCATTAGATCCTAAGATCTAGGTGCAGTGCTCTCAGATCCAAGGCTCCTCACTGATGAAGGCCACAAGCCAGAAACTAGTCTGGGGATATTGGATGAGTAGGCACTAGATAGGGATTTTATGCACAAGCCTTCTGGCATCCATTGATTGCTCTTGTTAGCACAAGATGGCACTACTATATGGAGAGTGTTGTTTTGTTTTGAATTGCTTATTATTTTATCTATGACATAACATTAAAAAAGTTGCTTAATACCGTGCAGCATAAGTTAAGATTATTTTATTTTTCTTGATTGTATCATAGAAATGGCTGATCATTTAAAACACCCATTATATACATGCTTCTGATTAGATAAATATCAAGGTGTCCCAGTAAAAGTTAATTTGTATCTAATTCTTTCCCCAAATTACCTGTAGCGTCGTCTTTGATTCCACACATGAAATACATGTAACATAGCATAGATATTCATCACAAAAATTTTAACATACTAGCATGTCTGGATCATCAATATCTGAAGGATTTAAATTAAAAAATAATAATATTTTATAATATATAAAAAGTATTGTAATAAGTCAATTTTTGTTACCAATAGCTGAAGGATTTAAAAAACATTTTTTTTTTTTTAAAAAAAGGGGGGAGGGTGGATTACTTAATTTTAGAATTGAAGTGAATAATTAAAGAATGATACATTGCTTCCAAAAAAAAAAAAAAAAAAACATAAAACTATTAGGCAGATTAGTTTTTTTTAAAAAACAAAACAAACAACATGATTAAATTAGATAGATTAATTAGAAAATAGATCTAAGAAAAGATAAGTAAAGCTTTTACACTTTGGTTTACAAAAATAGGAAAAAAGTATAGATTGTATTTTATATATATTTTTATACATCTGCATTTTGGGAATTTTATTCCAGGAAACAAAAATGGAAAGATAAATATATGGTAAAAGTTTTAATTCAGTGTAATTATGGATTTTCTAAGATGATAAGAAAAAATCAATTGAGGTAATGAAACCCACACACACTATATAAGTGAATTTCGGTGCTATTTTAATACGCAATCTCCACTATTTTGAATTTCAAAAACGTCGTCTGACACATCTAAGTGATAAAATATGTCAGATTACGTTTTTGGTAGTTTTTGAAATTCAAAATGGCCGAGATCACGTACTAAAATAGCACCTGAATTTCTTTAGGGAAGAGTTCCTTAAAGCAACAATATGATTTTTCATCAGCGGAAACCTTGGATTGTTTCACCAATTGTTTTAATTCCACCTTGGAGTTTATATTTGCAATTTGAATATGTTATTATAAAAAAAAAAGTTTTTACTTTCTAATAAAATGAGAAATATATTGCAGTGATCTGGCAAATAATTATTCAAAAAAATTTTAATATGCCAAATCGTATGTCAGAAAATAGAAAATTCAACTCTGCCCCAATTTATAAGTGAATATTCTAACTTTGGCTCCATCATGTATGTATACAGATCTTTGACAGAAAACCTAAGACATGAATTATATGACCATTACAAAAGGCTACATAAAAATTCGATTAGGAAACTATTTGATTATGATTATGTGGATATAAGTTATATTAATTATTTAGTTAAATTTTTTTCTTTATAATTTATACTTATTAGTTTTAAGAATCTTTATTTTGCTTTCATGTCATAAAAGTATATATTTTTGTAGTTAACTATACAAGTTTAGTCCCAAGAAAATATATATATTATAAATTGATGATTGAAATATGTTAGAAGGGAATCAAATGATTTGTTTTATTTTTAAAGATGCGACTTAAATCACATCTCGTTTAATTTGTATTAATATTTAATCTTTGCAAGAAAGTTTACAAAAAAAAATATTTTCTCCTTCTCATTTAATATTTCTTTTAAAATTAGTATTAATCAAATTATATATTTATCTTTAAAGGTTGTCTCCTTTCAAATATAAAGATACAGAGAAAACATAAAAAAAATGTATCTTTAAAAAAAACTCATTTTTTAGGTTATGCCATAATTCTAAAATTTACGTAGATGATCAAGAATACATGTTACACATTAAGTGGGCTGTGTGTGTGCACGTATAAAAAATATATGTAAATATATGAGAACTGTCCAAGGAAACTAAACAAAAGATAGCACTATAATCATTTAAATTTTAAATTAAGTGTATAAATTATATATTGTTACAAATATGATACAATATTGCTTTTTACAGAGATTTAGACTTTTGTCTTAATCAACAGTTATGTTATATACTTTTATGTGTATGGACTTTATTACATATACAGTTGTCTAGGGGCTATTGTTAATAATTAAATATATTTTCTGTATTCAAAGTATTATGTATTATTTGGGAAAAATAATTAAATAATAAGACTACTCCACCAAACATCACATGATCACCATTTCATATGCTTGCACATAACTGTTATTAAAACAGGCACTAGATAGGGATTTTATGCACAGGCCTTCTGGCATCTATTGATTACTCTGACTTTCAGTGAATGACACTACTGTATGGAGAGTTTTGTCTGCTTTAATAAGAATACTGTTTTATAAAGAGTAGGATCTAAAAGCTGTCCACCTCTGGGAATTATTATTGGTTTTATGGAAGATAAATTTTGTAGTTATGTAATATATTTACCAAGATTTATATTAGACTGATAGAACATTATTTTGGATATGTATATGCAACGTCGTGGGGTTTAAATGTGACTAATTAAATGTATTATTTTTCTAGGGTTCACTAATATATTAAATCATACCCTAGATGTCTTAATGGTATGGGCTATTTGTAAAGAGCAACCAGTGCTTGATCATATTATATTATACGTGTGGTTTATATAATTAATAATTTTAGAATTTGATCAGATATAAATCATTGACATTTTTGAGAATTTTTTAATGTTATAGTTTTCTACTTAAGATGTGAAACACCTACAACGAAATAATATTGCTAAAATTTGAAAGACATTGTTAGAAAGAAAAGGAAATTAATTTAATGAAGGATATAACTTAAGTTAGGAGTCCCATGAGATTAACATAGGAAATAGTGGATTAATAATCGTTTTTATTAATTTTAATATCTCATTTTATGCTTATATAAATATCAACTAAAGTATGTGTGCTTTTTTTGTTTTTTGAGAATGAAAATAAGGAATTGTGTACACTGAAAATTATTTATTATTGTATAAATAAATTATTTATTATTACTTATTAGACTTTATGAGATTTCAATATTATATATGTGAAAGATTGTCAGGTCAGAATATTAAGTTTATGGTTTGTTTCATCTACAAGTAATTCATGTGACCTTTGATTTGGTCCAGAATAATAAACTGAGGGTGGCGTATTGGTTGGCTTAATTATTGAATTTTATAATAGCTAGCATTAAACTTGAAAATATTATAAAGAAAATCTTGAAATCTTCTTAGTGATAGATATATAGTATCCCTAGAAACTTTTCTGATTATACTGATGAGGAGGTGCCCATATAGTGATGATGATCCTTATCATAATCAACTCAAGCCTGAAATTTAGAATATTTTATTTATTTTGATGTTATTATGTTTATCTCATATTATGAATATTGATAAGATATAGTCACATGACCACCAACCATTACAGTATATAAAACTAAAATGTAAAAAATAAAAAATGTAAAAATTAAAAAATAAAGAAATGCATTTAAAAAGCAAAAAAATAATAATAATCATTTTTCTTGTTTTCACAATGTTTTGGGAAAAAGTATTTTTTACATTTTAATGAATTTATCTGAGGCAAAACTCTCCATACAGTAGAATGGTGATCATGTGATGATTAATGAATCATGTGATGTTTAATGACCTTATGTGAATAAAAATGACTTTAAAAATATTTTATATATTTTTTCCTTTGCTTTATAATGTTCAATTGCTAATATCTTTAGCTCTCCACATTGTTATGATAAGATTATGGCTTACCACAATCACAGTTTATGAATTATATATATATATGAGATAACTCTTTGGTCTTTTATTAAATGTATGATATTATGTAATAAATG
This sequence comes from Epiperipatus broadwayi, assembly GCA_028023455.1. Lineage (NCBI taxonomy): Eukaryota > Metazoa > Onychophora > Udeonychophora > Euonychophora > Peripatidae > Epiperipatus > Epiperipatus broadwayi. The sequence continues at coordinate 1,035,667 of JAQFVV010006430.1, forward strand.
CAAAGCTCTTGGCATTGATAAAGTAATTAAACAGATAGATATAGTACAATGTGTATCTTATAATCTTTCACAGGAAAAAATAAGGCACATTGTAATTTTGAGTTTCTCTCAGAAAATGATTGTATCTCTAAATAGGGAACTGGGTATCCTTAATTAGAAATCCTAGTTTTATCACAAAAATTCTTGAAGATTATCTATTTAAATGGTTAGGTAGAGCTGCAGTATTATTAATGATAGTAAGTATTTCTCCTTTTTTCTAAATCCAGATATGGAAAATATGAAAACGTTGTTTAACACGATTTTTCAAGACTCACACAAGTAAGATAACACTTCTAATCAAAGATGTATTAGGACTAATGAAACTCCTCTCCATGAAACATATTCTGAGGACAGAGAATGTTTAATTGACCATATATATTTGTTTTATCCATAGAGTATACCACCATATGAAGGAAGCTACATGCTGTTAGATTTGTCACAAGATCTGATTTAATATCTTCTACTTTGAAATTCCTAAATGAATCCAGAAAACATTAATAATATTAAAACTGGTTTGGACAATAAGCTTATACCCATCTTATGTGCACTTATGTCCCAATATTAGATTCAGAAAATTCTGAGAAACATAAGTTATTTTTTCTTGAATATTGGTATCTCATCATTACTTTCTAATAAAGAATATTTTTCTCTCCCTCTTTCTAAAGCATTAAAATAATGTGTCCGAATAAACAGTAATACACGACGCAAATTACTGAATATATATTGACTCTGGGAATGTAAATATTTAGCTATGATAACATTTCACAAAATATGCAAATTGACTTTGTAATGTCTTGGTTTAGATCAATAAATTTGTATAATTTCTTAGTCAAATCAATAGCAATTTATGTATCATGTTAAAATTGGAAGTAACACTATAAAAAATTCAAAATTACATGAACACTTATCTGGAGATTTGATTTTAGATTTGTACAGTACAAGGTTAGCAAAATAGTAAATGTCTTGTAATTATGTGTTGAACTATTTTGATCTTCTAGAGTTGTTAAATAACTTTAAAAAAATTGAACTTCTGTTAATCTTATCAAACAGATTCATCCGTCAGTTATAGTATATAGATTAGTATATAACACAATCTTTTGAATAGTGTTATTCTTTTCTCTTCTTCAGGTATGGCTGGTCTGACCAGTGGCATGCTAGCCTGAGAATTGAATTTGATTTGTGACTATCAAAATTTGGCATATCGTCTGACAGTATTCGTGTTATTAAAATAATTTATTATTCTGTCGGACTTCTCTGATCGATAGAATAATAAAATATTTTTTTACTTTCATAAATAAGTTATAAATTTAAAGATAGAATTTCAACTACTCATTCAATTTAAGGATTAAAATGGCAAAAAAATATATTCAATTGGCAAACATGACCAATTTTAGAATTTTTGGCACATTAAAAATAACACACGGACCTGAAAACTAATATTAGATTAGTAATTATAATCTTTATGCATTATTAAGTGACATTTTTAATATAGTGTTGATATAAGAGAAATGAAGTATTTTGATCATATTTTGAATACTGACACAAGAATCGAAATAACTGATTTTATATAGGGTATTTTGAACTCAGACTTTCACACAATCCTCAACTCTCCACACTATCTCATACCACTGATACACTTGACCACATATATGTCTAAAAAGATAAATAATCACAAATAAACATATTTGGTGCATAACCAGACCTCATCAGTTGGTCCAGATTATCATCTCTACACATATATACAATAAGTGCTCACATTTATATTAAGATAGACAATCTTCATACTTTAACGGACAGTCTTCAATCCACTCCACCTTTTCAGCTGTCCATCTTATTGAAAATCTGATGGAATGCTCAAAGACCACACTGATGCCGACATTCTCATCACATCCATGTTGACCATAAGTCACTCTGACTCCTCATGTACAGGACATAATCCATTTAAGTACATATACAAGAGCTGGGCACTATTTAATATCTAACATACAGGCTATATATATATATATTGACGAAATGGGTCAAACTACTTGGGCGCCATCTAGGATTTAACCTAGAAAATTTATAAATAGGCAGATACTAAGTCAAAAAAAAAATTTTTTTTTTTTTTAAAATTTATCCCTACCCATGTCACTAGCTCAGTGGAATAGCAGAGATTAAATAATATAAGATCTTATCTAATTAGATTTCAACATTAAAAATAAATAAAATAACCACTGCCAGTAATTAACATACAAACATTTATTTACACATATATATAAATTTAAAATTATTTTAGTATTAGTTTACATTTTAACATTATTTTTAACTTTATTTTATTTTAATTTACCTTTAATTACTATTATATTCTAATTTTACATTTTAATTAAGTTCCACAGATGATATAAAAGTTTATAATAAGTTTATAGATCTTACATAATTACACTTAAAAACATTCCAAATAAACATAACATCAAAATATAAAATTATTATTATACAATTCAGGAAATTTATATGTAACCAATAGTATTCACCATAAGATATTCATTCACAATAACTTAAAAGACATCCGAATAAATAATTTTAGATACTCACCGTAATATCATTATTATCAATCTAATATTTGATCAAATATAAAACAAAACATATAACGATAAACAATCCATCAACTCTATAAACAACTTAAATTTAATCATTTTTATTTGATAAATACTACATATTTCATTAAATTAAAATATTCTACCTATTTAACCTTACTAAAATTCCATCAAACTCATCAACATCTATACATCATTATCAATTAATACGAAATACCACACAAAAAATTAAAAAAAATTACTCTCAATCAATAAATATACATCTATCTAACGAGAAAACAATAAAAAAACTCCATAGAAAGGAACTCCCGTCTTATAATTCCTTCCATAGCAAAGGATGCATATATAAAATTCTGCCTAGCGAACTCCGATACATCTACTAACTACATCAATATATCCAATTCATTACCCAATCTAACAACGACATAAATAACCTAAATACCCTCCCTAATATAACTTTAAAATCTATACAGCCATTCACCCCGACTTAATTTAACATTTATATAATTTAACTAACAAAACAAAACATAATAAAACTTAAAAACAAAATTAAATAAATAAATATTTTAAATAAATAAATAAAAAATACATCAAATAACATTATTAATAAATTAAGTTCAGATAGATAATATGCAACATTTAAATCTGGAAATTTTAATTTACTGTTCATAAATTTTAAAGTTCTTACTTATTTAAATAGTTCATCTTCATATATTCCTTTTGATGAATTCTCAAGATGGTAGTTGATTATTTATCCATCCGGAGATTTTTAGTGTAGTTGTCCTCAATGTAGAAAGGTTATTTTTCTTCCTTTCTTGCGAACTAAGGATTAGCTGTACTTTTCAACCCCTCACACACCCTCTGTTACATCGTAATAACATCAAAACTGTCACTAATTAATAATTTCCAAATTTTCCTTTTTACTATTCGAAGGATTGACTTAACATTCTCATCGAGGATGATCCTTTTGGGTCCGTTCCATAGGGATTTCTTCTTATTTGCTAACGTTTCTATTTTTTCTTATTTACGTGTTTTTCATTTAAATGCGGCTGGTTTTTTAACTATTAACAATCATTTCCATTTCTGATTAATTAACCTTTTCCAAATCAAAATTTTTAAAGATAAATTAAAGATAAATTTCATCTCCAAACTTTTTAAATTTGTTTTAAAACTTTTCTTTAAAGTTTTATTTTAATATTTTTCATTATCTGTGGTTTATATATAAGAGTTTAGATGATATTTATTTCATTTTAATTCTAAAAGAAAATTTAAAGCGAACTTTATTTACTTTCTGTTTAATAAAAAAAACACAGAACAACGGTCAATATATATATATACCTGTACAAACAATATAATATGTAGTGTATTTTGAGCTGACTTTTACATGACCCTCAACTCTCCACACTATCTCATACCACTGATATGCTTGACCACATATATATCTAAAAGATAAATAATCACCAATATACATATTTTGTGCTAAACCAGCACTTTCTAGTTGGTATATACAATAAGTGCTCAGATTTACACTATATATTCCATTGTTTGTACAGGTATATATAACCTGTATGCTAGATAATAATGATTTTAATAATTTACCTTTCCTACGAACTCATTTTGATGCAATTAATGCAACTTATTGTAATATAAAAATCAGAAAGACTTCTTGACCTGACAATACAATGATATTATTCAAATATAAGTAATTTCAGTCATTTGAAATATTTTAAAAATACACATCCTTTTCCACAGTAAAAAGGTGTCTGGTGCATTCTTCAAGATGCCTAAATCAGTTGCATGTTAAGGCATCTACTTATGTAAATCATGAGATATGACATAAAATGTGGTCAACATCTGTCATCATCAATGTTCTTCCTGCCTTTATGAAATTTTAAAAACTACTTGAAAACATCGTGAATCATGGCTACACTTCCATGCACAGTTGAATCTTTTTAAACATTTCAGTAATAGTTGTGTATAATTTAGGACAAAATTTAATGTTAGTGAATTTTTGCATCAGGCATTAAAGTATGAGATACAACTATCACATATCATGTCTTAGATCATGGTCCAAATATTGCCACATCTTAAAATTTTTGTTATAAATAACCATACTACTTTTCTGCATAACATATTTAAGATAGTGATGCAGGGAGCATAGAACGATAACCAGTCATCAATCATCTTTACATTGGAACACACTGCATGCATAGGAACATAAAACTTACCTCTGACCTTAAAAATATTATTATCGTTGGAATTGTCCTGCAGTAGTAATGGGGAATACTGGAATTTAAGGGTCATGGACTACATCCAGATCTATCATGGTCCTGAGCAGTAAAAATTTTATTTATCTTACGAATATAATTCAAAACATTCTAAAGAAATGTGATATTAGTAGCTTTCATTAGAAAGATATGGTTAAGAATAGACTATAATGGAGAGCTACAATTAAATAAAATATTGTTATTCAAAAAGTTGACATCATAAATTAAAATATAGATTTCCAAGAAATCAACAATTACGTTAAAAGATCAGTGTGTTATATATGTGGGTATATTTGAATTTTACAGATTAAATTGTATAATAATGACTAAACTTAACATCTTTGTTTCTCTACCATTTTTTCCTCTATCCCATACTCATTTAATAAGACGTTTATTAATTAGATAACAGTAGTCATTATCACAAAAACTAAATGCAACATCTGACAAGTAATTCTACATATCTTAAAATGTATATTAGCCAAACAGATCTGGTGTCAAATAATAGAACACCATAAAAACTATCTTTTAAAAACTGAATTTTATAGCTATAGTATTGATCACTGAATAATATCTATATTACCCAGCATCTAACAAAGTAGCGCCAAATACCCCATTTTTATAAATAGTGATATCAAATGAAAGTTGTAAAAGAAAAATTGATAGCACTATAGTTGACATTTTTTTAAGAAAAATTACTTTTTGAACTGCTCTTTGTCTGACTTATAAAAAATTGCTCTCCATATTGAATTCACTATCAAGGATAAATACAACCAATACTATAAATTTGAAACTTCAAATTTTTACATATGTAAACTAAAGATAACTTACATCTATAGTTATCTGAAACAGTAATGTTCATCCAGAGAGATTTTATATTATTAATGCTAAGACTGAAATGATTATATAATAAAATTTAATTAATATTTTAAAAATCCTTGCTAGTATGTAATCATGCCTTAGTGTAATTGATATATATAATTTTTTTCTACAGTACAGGCTCTTTCATACCTGCACTCCAATATGTAATATATAGGGGGTTCGAATTCAGACTTTCGCATGACCCTCAACTATCCATGCTATCTCATACTGCAACATGTGTGTGATCAAGCGTGTCAGCAGTGTGAGGTAGTGTGGATAGTTGAGGGTCATGTAAAAGTCTGAGTTCAAACCTCCTATATATAATTAATATACTGAAATAAAAGTAGAGATAAAAGGTGGATGCGGGAGGGATGCATTAGATTCTAAGATCTAGGTGCAGTGTTCTCAGATACAAGGCTCCTCACTGACGAAGGCCATAAGCTAGAAACTAGTCTGGGGATATTGGATGAGTAGGCACTAGATAGGGATTTTATGCACAAACCTTCTGGCATCCATTGATTACTCTGGCTTGCACTGAGTGGCAATATGTATAGAGAGTTTTGCCTGTTTTAATAACAGTTATAAGCAAACATAGGAAATGGTGATCATGTGATGATGAAATATGTAGGAGAAAAAAGGTAGAATTATTATAAATGGCTCAACATCATTGTATATTGTCAATATTTAAATATCATTAAAAACATAAATTTATGTGACTTCATAGTAAGTGTATAGAATGAAGTGCTTTTGATAAAAAAAATATTAAAAATAATATGCCTATGTGTTTGAATAATGTTTTTAATATATACATTTTGCCAGTTCTTACTTAGGAATCTCCAACTTAGATACTTAATGTAAGATCAATAATGAGAATTGAACCCAGTTAATGAAATATGGAGAAATCTATCTTATGAGCATTGAGTGAGAAAACAAGCAGGTATCAGTAACACCATTGAAAGAATTAAGAGACTGAAATGTAATTGGACTGCCCATATTGCTAGAAAAGATGATTGGTAGATGGATAGGTAAAGTTTGAAACAAGATCCCAAAATATTGTCAAAGAACTAAGAGGAGATATTTGATATCAATGGATGAAATAAGAAAATTTAGTGATATGAAGTAAAGAATGATTAGATCAGAGTTGCTAAATTAAACATGAAGAAATCTTTATCTATGTCGGATCACTAATGGCCGATAATGATGATGTTATGATAACAATATTTACAACATATATATATAGTCATCATCATCATCATCAACCATTATCAATCCACTGCAGGATGAAGGTCTCTCCAAGTTTAATCCATCTTCTCCGATCTTTAGCTTCTCTTTTCCACAACACCCCTGCACATTTTCTTATTTCATACATCCATCTCACATGTGGTCTCTTTCTGGGTCTTTTACAATCTCTTGTAATCCAGTTTAAAATTTCAATTGTCCATCTATTATCATTTCTTCTAGCAATATGTCCAGCCCAACTCCATTTCAATCTTTTAATTTTTTCAATAAGGTCAGTAACACCTGTTTGTTGTCTTACCCATACATTGCATTTTCGATCTCTTCTTGTTACTCCCAACATACATCTCTCCATACTCCTTTGAGTGGTCTGAAGTCTCTGTATTGCTCTTCTATTAAGTGTCCAAGTCTCAGATCCATAAGTAAGAACTGGTAAAACACATTTGTTAAAAACCATTCTTTTCAAACACATAGGCATATTTCCTTTTAGTATCAAGTTATTTCTACCAAAAGCACTCCAACCAAGTTTAATTCTATGATTAATTTCCTCCATTATGTTTCCATCTGTATTAATAATCTGACCTAGGTATTTGTAACTGTTAACTTCTTCTAATTCTTCATAATCAATCTTTATTTTCATATTTTGAGCAAATCGATTAAACATTACTTTAGTCTTTTTAACATTTATCTTTAGTCCTACTTTTCTACTTTCATCTGCTAACTCCTGCAACATTTCCTGCAGCTCTGAAGCATTATTTGCAAAAACAACTACATCATCTGCAAAATCTAAATGACTTAAATACTCTCCATTTACTTTCATTCCTTTAGTTTCCCATTTTAATCCACAAAATACTTCTTGCAGCACTGCTGTAAAAAGTTTTGGAGATATGGAGTCACCTTGCCTTACACCTTTCTCAATGTTGATTTTTCCGGTATCATTATGTAATCTAATTGTTGCTGTTGCATTTTTATAAATATTCTTTAAAATATGACAATATCCTGGATCTATACCTTGATGATCCAATGCTTTAATCACTGAAGAAATGTGTATAGAATCGAATGCCTTTTCATAATCTACAAATCCAAAACATAATGACAACTCATATTCATTTGTCCTTTCTATGACTTCTCTCAATACCTGGATATGATCTATTGTACTAAAACCACTTTTAAATCCAGCTTGTTCTCTTGGTTGGTGGAAATCCAAAGTTCTCTGTAGACGAGTTGTAATTATCTTGGTAAAAATTTTATATAAAACTGATAAAAGGCTGATAGGTCTGTAATTTCTAATATCTTCTTTATCACCTTTTTTAAATATTAATATTATTACTGCATTCTTCCAATCTTCCGGTACATCTTTATCATTTAGACATTTGGTATATAACTTTGCTAAAATTGTTTCTATTTCTTCACCTCCTTCTTTTAATATATCAATTATAATTCCATCATTTCCTGGAGCCTTTCCTTTCTTCATACATTTAATTGCATGTCTCACTTCTTCATTTAAAATTCTGGGCAATTCGAAAGATGTAATAGATATAGGAGGTACTTGTTCTTTATTACTATATAATTCTTGATAAAAATCTTCTACCAATTTCATGATATCATCTCTCTTTTTAGTAATAATTCCATCTTTTTTTCTTATTGCAGATATAAATTTCCTACCAATACCAAAATGTTGTTTAACATTCTTGAGCCTTTTATTTTCTTCTACAGCTTTCCTTGCTATTTCACAGTTATACTTTCTTATATCATTTTCAACTTTTTTCCGTACCATTTTACAAAATTCGAGATATTCAATTCTTTTTAATACATCATTTTTGTATATCTTCATATTCCTTCTTTTCTTCATAAATTCTCTAGTCTCAGTAGAAATTTTATTAGTCAATTGCTGCTTTTTTCTACCCGCTATCTTTGTTGCAGTTTTTAAAAGTGTATCAGTTATTTTCATATTAATTTCATTCAAATCTGAATCATGTTCAAAATCTCCTAACACTTGAAACCTATTTGTAAGTTCTAATTTAAATTCATTATAATGTTTCTGAAGATTAGGAATATCAACTGTAAATATTGTTTTTCTCAATAATTTTTGTCTCTCTAGTTTTACATTAACACGTAACTTACACCTTACTAATCAATGATCACTTCCTGTGTTAAATTTATTAAGAACATTACAATCTTGAAATATGTATTTCCTGTTAGTCAAAATATAATCCAATTCTGCTGTACCTTCATTTGGATGCTTCCATGTCCATTTCCTTTTAACATTTTTCTCAAAAAATGAATTCATAATATAAAGTTTTTCTTTTTCTGCAAACTCCACAAGTCTATGTCCTCTCTCATTTCTATTACCATAACCAAAATTACCTACAGCTCTTTCATCTTTCATTTGTTTATCAATTCTAGCATTAAAGTCTCCCATAACAATTTTAAAATGTTGTTTACTCTGATCAAAAGCCTTTTGTACATCCATATAAAAATCTTCTACTACTTCATCATTATGAGAACTTGTTGGGGCATAAACCTGAATTATCTGCATTTGGTATCTGTTATTAAGTTGTATAACTAATCTTGAAACTCTGTCTGATACACCATCAATCTCCACAATATTGTTCTTCCACTTTTTATTTATAATGAATCCTACTCCACTTGTATTTCCAATATGTGTGCCTTTATAATAGAGTATATGTCCACTTTTTAAATCAATTGTTTCTTCTCCTTTTCTTCTAACTTCACAAAGTCCAATAATGTCCCATTTAATATAAGACAGTTCTTCTTCTAATTCTTGCAATCTTCCTTCACTTGAAAGTGATCTGCAGTTGTAAGTACCTAAATAAAAAAATCGTCATCAAATGGCAGCCTGGGTCCACAATCAGGGGATTCTTAGCACCCTCCGCCTTCGGCCACCAACCGCTGCCTTGGTTGGTGACTTTACAGTCTCCTGGGAATAAGGGCCATGCTTTATTTTTGTCTGTCATAATTGTATATATGTATTGGAAAAATATTTATCATTTACACAAACATTCATTCTACCTTATCAGGCACTGAGAAGAAAGACCATGGTGTTTCTCGATCTTAAACTCAGAGGTAAAAAGCCAATAAACTCACCACGCTGGGTGATGCGTGTTGGTGAGCAGCCCATCCATGTTTGTATACTATATGAATAATCACATAGTAATAACAGCTGCAACGACAAGAACGAATATTTTATCTTGGCTGTTGTTTTTCGATCTAAAATAATTATGTAATGTTAAAATAATTAAATAACAGTAATTCTTATTTGGGAGAGGATTATTTTAAAAACAAACGAAAGAAATTGAGAGAGAAAGTATTCTGCTTGCAATAGTCCAATATTGATTTAAAATTGTCAAAAATATGGAAAAATAAATTAATGTGACAACTACTTAACCATCTTTGTAGTACGATAAATTTTATTAAAGTTGAAAAACAATAAAATTGTTTGTAAAACAGCCTGTAATTTTGTTATAAATTAAATATAAAAATCATTTAAAATAAATATAATTCAAGTGCTTATTTAATGTTAGTTTTAAAAACAAAACAAAACATGTAATACATTAAGATAAATCACATTTTCCAAATAATATTGATTATGTGGATAATTGACAATATAAATAGATGTGTTGTCCGTAGTCAGATTATTTCAAGTTATATCTTCACCTATTCATATTATGCAAGTAATTTGGTTATCAACATAAGAAAATTATAGTGAAAAACTATTGTTGAAAGTCAAGAGAAAATTAAATATAATCTAAAATTTGCAAGACTGAAGTCAAAGTCATACAATAGTTCTTTGCTGCAGTTAGAATTTTAAGTTTTGTTATAATTTGTCTGCTTTCCTAAACAGGCTTTAATCAATTTAGAGGATAAAAATCCCAATATAATCTGCTAACATCACTTTTTGGATAATTTTCTCCCATTTATGTAATCCTATATCCAGTTAAGCCTCTGAGTGCCTAAGAAATTAATTGTTATTGCCTGATAAACCATAAATATGAAAAATAACTGAACTGTCTAAAAAAGACTAATATTATGAGATGAAATGATGGATATTGAAAAATCATTAAAACACAAAAATGGATGCTAAAGAAACCAGCAGTAAAGAAAAAAAAATAATACTTATGCATTTTGCAGATGATGTTAAAAAACAAAATGGCTGACAGGAAGCAGCCATATTTAATATTTACATTTTTTGTTTGTTTCATTATAACATTACATTTCTATTTTTTTAATATTACTACAAAAAATAAAGTGGAAATATAACTAATAATAAATAAAAGGTAAATATTATAATGTATAAATGCCAATGTTTATATATATTAAAACAGTAATCAAATATCTTCACTTACCCTTCTTTATAATGAAATGTCATTATATGCATTATTTATAAAGGACAACTAAGGATATTTGACTATTGTTTTATATAGAGATATGGGCATTTACATGTTAGATTCATGAAACATCTTTATATGCATTTTTTATAAAGGGTAAATGAAAATATTTGACTACTATTTCAATATATATGACCGTAGCATTTACACATTGTAATATTTATCTTTTATTTCTTACTGTTAATTATAATATTTCCACTTTATGTTTTTGTATTAATATAAAAAAAATAAAAGCATAATAGTATAATAAAAAAAAATGTAAGTATTAAATACGACCACTACTTGTATACCTCTGAAACTGTATATTTTTTAAAAAATTGTTGGCAAGCTTGGTAGACAGGATAACACACAAGTACTAAAAAAACTTAATACACAAAACACAAGAAAACCCATTTGAAAAGTATGAAATGCATGAAATGTACATATAAATTGTAGGTGAACATTTAAATGTTATAAATTTTAAAATATATATTTATGTAATGTTTAATACGCTTGACGTATATAGTAAAATTAAGGCTATGAATATGGAGTCGAATGCTCTGAAAGCGCTTAGCCTTAAGAAATATTAGTGTAATTTTTTATGAATTTAATTTTACTATATATGTCAAGCGTATTAAACCTTACATAATTATTAATAGTGAAGAAAAATCTGAAATTAAAATATATATTTTAAAAAAGTGTTATTCCATAAATAACTATTTTTTTCTTTTGTAATTTTTAATGCTTATAATTATTTTCTATCTTTAAAATGTAATTATTTATAAAAGTTTCTATAAATTTTATTGTGAAGAACATATTGATTTAATCGGGCTCAAAATGTACTTACACTTCTCTACTGCTTCATTTTAGATTAAAATAATTATCAGATTTCTTTGGCTATTCTTTCTTAAATAATTTATTGAGCAAAATGATATATGTATTTTCATTTTACTAACATATATATATTTGTCTTTAATATTAATTTTATTATTAAAAAAATTAATTAATACTTTAGTAACAATTACTTTATTAATAAGTATTCCTTTTTTTTTTCTTTCTATATAGGCCCACTTAATTTTAGCACATAAAATACTCCACAGATTTTCTTTTTAAATCCTAGTTTATTCTATGAACTATATGTTATTTTATATCTTATACATATTACATTATAATGTATCTCCTATATTTCAATCATCTTTTACGGTCATTTTCAAAGATTATTCTCTAAAATATACATACTTATATGTAAGATATAACATGTGTACACTAACTTATAAATAACATTATCAACAAAATAAAAATTTAGTATCTAAATAACTACAGTAAGAATAATTATAAATAATTAAAAAGTATTAAAAATAAAAGTAAAATATGAAGAAAGCAAATATTTTTAAATTTATTTGATAATTTAAAAATAAAATATAGAGAAAAGTTTAGAATATAAAAAAAGGATGTAATAAGAAAATATAAGTATTACACATAATGATGAAAAAATAAATTTTAAAAATAAGAATGGTATGTATTATATAAAAGAATTTTTATTATGTTGATGTTATTATTTATGATTTATTGCAACATATTATATCCTACGCATTGTATAATATATTATAAATATGTATAATATGTTTATTTTATAGGAATAATAATTGAAAATGATCATAAAAGATAAGTCAATCATAAAAAATTATAATGTAGTATGCATAAGAATGTAAAAAAAAGTGTTTATAAACTAGGATTTAAAATGAACAAAATGTGTGGAGTATTTTATATATTAATTTTATTGCATAAGTACCTATGTAAATTAGTTTGATGAAATCAGTTTGTAAGATCCACACATTTGGCTATAATTAGGCAGTAAAGTACATCTGATAACATATTTAACTATTCTTATTTTTGTTCCAGTAATTTTTATGGCAAAATAATGTATGTGTGCAGATCTTATAATTACTAATACTGATATATTTAATTTCTTTTGTGTTAAATAATATTTATGTTATTAATTTCACATCTATAATATTGAATTTCAAAAATCTTACACTTTTCAGCAAAAAAAACTTTTATTAATTACAGTTTCAACCGTACCAAGCAGTCTTCATCAGATCTACAAAATTTGAATACACATAAATATACAAACATTAAAATACATTACTTTATACAAAATTATTAAATTCCTGTCAAACTTTTTAAAAAATTCTATATTTCCTAACCTTTTTAATTCATATATCTTTCAAAAACATTTATCTTCCTATTTTATATTCTTTTAAAATCGTTTCTATCCTCTTTTTCTATTATATATAATAACTATACATATAACTTTAATACATATAATATTTACATTATATAGTAATTTTAATTATACTACTCCAAAAAATTTTCTAACCACTATCAATATAATCTTTATCTTTTATTCTAACTGAACACTTATTTCCATTCATTTTACCTTCTTAATTATTCCATATAAAATCTTCTTACCTTATTCTCTTCTTTTAACCTTCTCTATCCTCCATTTACATCTGTTATAGAATATTAAACTTTTATTAAATTAAAGTTATTGTGTTAAATATAATCTTTATTTTCTAGAAGTACATTTTATTCACTACTACCATTACCAGGTGTACATAAATGTTACCTAACAAGAACCATGTATATATTGTGATAGTATTTCTCAAATAATATTTTAACAAAGTGACAATAAAGGGGAACCATCATTTAAATTTGTTTAAGTCCAAATTTAAAAAACAAAACAAAACAAAAACAACATAAGTACGAGCTACAGCAAAGCCCAAGTTCTAAATCACGGTCTTTGAGCTTTATAAAAAACAAACTATTGACAAATTATTCATCAAAATTGAAAGTCAGATCAATTATTAAAAAAGACGCTGATAATTATTACATTAAATATTATTTCCTTTGTCATTCCATTTGTTATTCAAAAATGGGAGGAATTTCAATTCTCTTAAGATTGGATTTCACTGAGAAATATGAGAAATTACTGAATAGTTATTTAATTCAGATTCTGAAAAGAAAGTTTTTACTGACTACAATCATAAAATCCGTAATTATGAGTGACCCTTAATCCTAAAAATAATGTTTAATGGATTTTTTCAGAAAATAAAGATTGATAACCATGAATTAAAAAAAATCAACAATTACAAATGGTGAAGCATTGGTGGCCGAGTGGTCAGCACAGCTGCCTTATAAGCAGTTGTCCCAGGTTTGCGGGTTCGCTTCCCGGCCAACGCTTTGACACATGGAAAAAAAAACCAATTACAAATACCCCGGTTTGACTATAATGTGTAAAATTAATCATAGAATTAAACTTGGATGAAGTGCATTTGATAGAAATAACTTATTAAAAAGAAATATGTCTGTGTATATGAAAATGAAAGTTTTTTAAATTTGTTTTATTGTGAAACTGAGACTTGAGCACTGAAGAGAAAAGGAATGCTTTCAGACCACTCAAAAAAAAAGACGCATATTAGAAGCAACAAAGAGATCAAAAATGAAATACATAAATGAAAGAACAGGGTCACTGACATCGTTGAAAGAGTTAAGAGACTGAAATGGAGTTGGACAGAACATATTGCTAGGAGAAATGATAATTTTGCCATTTGAAGTTTAAAATTGGATCCCAAGAGATTGTAAAAGATCTAGAAAGATAAAATAAAATTGCTGGTGTGATGTGATGGAGAGGCTAAATATTGGAGAAATTGGATTAAACATGGATAGAGGTTTTACCCTGCAGTGGATTTATAATAGATGAAAATTACTGTGATGATTCAATTGTTTATAGCATTCATAATCTGAAGTTTATGCTGTATATAATTCAATATTGACAAATAAAATTTAAATTTTGATCCTAAATTTTGAAATGTTTAAAAGGCAAAATTAAATTTCAATAACAACAAAAAAATAAAAATATCTATAAATAAATAGATCATGGAGTTTAAAATTTCCATTAAAAATATTCAAGACATTTCAGTATTGCTCAAAATATCTCATCAACTTGCCTTTCACTAAGTTTCTTGCTAAAGAGCAGATTAACTAGAACATCTTTCAGCTAAATGTTCTTACCATTAATTATATTGGAAGTTGATTAAAACAAGCTAAACTCTACATACAGTAGTGCCACATAGTGCAAGCCAGAGTAATCAATGGATGCCAGAAGGCTTGTGCATAAAATCCCTTCTGACATATATTGATTACTCTGGCTTGCACTGAGTGGTGCTACTGTAAGGAAAGTTTTGCCTGTTTTAATCAGTTACGAGCAAATAAGAAATGATCATGTAATACATCGGAAGTTCATGGAATTTTACTTGAAGTAACGTCTGTTGAACAGTTTCAATTTTTGAATTCTAGTTAACGAGAGGACGCTGCTCATGAATCCTAAATTTTGTAATCGCAATTAGATACACAAGAACTGTGCAGTAGGAAACAATGAAGAAGTGATTAGTGACCGGTTCTCTCTGCAACATCACCTCTGAATCAATACGTCTACATAGCTTAGCCATTGATCAGAAAAAAATTTAAGGCACTAAGCCTTACTGTATATGATATAAAAGGTGTTTCATACTTTATCCCATATAAGAATAACACATTAATATTAAATTTTGTTTTAAATTGGGAAAAATAAAACTCCTGTCCTATTATTATAAAGCACTGAAAACTTTGAAATTATTTAAATGGAAGTCAATCTCCGATAATACGCTATTTCTTAAATACACCTGGGTCTCATTTTACGCGATAGATAGGTTCCTCAAAAAACACGCACAAACGAAATCGTGCAAAAAAAGACGTAACTTACCTTGAAAAGGGGGGATAGGGACTGTGATTTTTCAAAACTCGCGTAAAAGCAAAGCACCAACGTAAAATTTACTTTAAAATTCGTGCAAAAAAAAATAAGGAAATAAAATATGACTAATAAAAATTTCAAATTTGAAAAAAATTGATACAAGACAAACTTTTTTTAACTATAATATTTAATTTTATTCAAAACATTATATTTTTATGCATAATTTACAGTAATTTATATTTTTTTATACGTTTTAATTATTATCGCTATTTGCCGGTAAAAAGGTTCGTTTGCAAACTGATAAAAAAATCAGATTCTTCACAAGATGAAATACAACTAGCGCCAATGTCACTCTCATGTTGTGTTAATTAATGGTTTTCTGGTGACAACGTAATTAGTAATTAATCTAACAACTAAAAATTAAATTCTTATTTTTATCTTTAATTTCCAATTTTAATTGTGCCCACTGCTATTACTCATCTTTTAAAAATAAACTTGTGGTCACTAAATGATTAATAATTGATTAAACATTCTTTTTTAAAAAGCAAAAACAGAATGTGATTTAAAATGCAAAATTAACACGCACAATGTTTGAACAAATTTACATTATAATCTTGTAAAATTTAATGGGTGTATACATAAAATGTGGAAATCATGATTTTAATTTCATTATTGCATAAAATCTTACTATTATAAAGCACTGAAAATATTGAAATTACTAAGTTGAAAGTCTAATTTCAATAATGTGCTATTACTTTCAATATAACGTGAGTGCGAAAAAATTTATTATTTAAAGTAATAGCACATTATCGGACTTTGACTTCCGGTGAAACACAAATCGTATAACTTCAAAATCGTGTTAAATAAGTCCACGTAAAAAGAGACCCAGGTGTATTATAAATCTCCGCGCACTTTCCCGCCGATAAGAATTAAAAAAACTTAAGTGAATCACTTAAGTTTAGAGCGCACGTTCTATATACACCAACTCTTACAGATGATGCTCAAATAAGGGCTTGAGACTATTGTGTGCCTGATGTTATAATCAAATATTCAATTGTACAAATCTATTTAACCCATCGCAGGAGAAAGACGGTGTCTCATTTTTAACCACCTATGATTAGACAAACATGACTTATAAATGTAAACTTATTATTATAAAGTGCTGAAACTTTGAAATTATTCAAACAGAAGTCAATCTCCGATAATGCGCAATTTCTTAAATATTATAAATCTCCATGCAGTCTCCCACCAGCAAGAATTGAAAAAACTTAAGTGAATCATTTAAATTTAGAGCATACATTCTATATACGCCAACTCTTACAGACCATGCTTAAATCATGGCTTGAATCTATTGTGTGCCTGATGTTATAATAATATATTCAATTGTACAAATCTATTTAACCCATCGCAGAGTCAAGCCCTGATTTAAGCATGGTCTGTAAGAGTTGGTGCATATAAAAAGTATGCTTTAAACTTAAATGACTCACTTAAGTTTTTAACTTCTTACTGGCAGGAGAGTGCATGGAGATTTATAATATTTAAGAAATAGCACATTATTATAGAATGACTTTTCAGCACTTTATAATAATAGGTTTACATTTATAAGTCATGCTTGTCTAATCCTCGGTGGTTAAAAATGAGACACTGTTTTTTTCCTGCAATGGGTTACATATATTTGCACAATTTAATATTTGATTATAACATCAGGCACGCAATAGACTCAAGCCCTGATTTAAGCATGATCTGTAGGAGTTGGTGTATATAGAATGTATCCTCTAAACTTAAATGATTCACTTGTTTTTAAAATTCTTACCAGCGAGAGAGTGCACAGAGATTTATAATATTTAAGAAATAGCGTATTATCAGAGATTGACTTCCGTTTGAATAATTCCTCTTCGTTATCTTATTTTATGTTTCAAAGGTACTTTATTCATTCTTTGAAAAGAAAACATTGGTTACACTTATTTACTTTTTTTTTTACAACATTAATTAAATCAGTAGACACTAGACACAACAAATCAATCAAAAATACACGAGATATTATTATTCAGGCAAGTGTGTCATGCTATAGCTTTGAAGATTGAGTGAGTCTCGACCAGGTTTCTATACATACCTTGCATTCGGAAACTTTTCTATCTCTTTGTCTTATTGTTTCTAGCTTATTTCTAAAAGCAATTAGTGGTCTTCTTGAATTGTTTTCATAGACACATACGCATCTTGTGTACCATATAGCAGAGAGAACAAAGATATTAGCATGAACATTCAAAAATAGACCGTTACTAAATTCCTTAAACATATATCCAATATTTATATTTTTATTCTTAAATATGACTGGTATTTCTGCCCTGATCTGGTCAAAGCTGGGACATGAAAAATGAATTTGAGATTGGGTTTCGGACTCCCTTTTACAAAACCACAGCAGTCATTTATTGATTGAATCTGTCTTTTATATTTGTAAAAAAATTTGGTAGGTAATGCATCCAAGTTGATCTTAACCAGAAAATCAAAAGTGATCAATATCTAAATATATGTCATAGTTGTTTATTTGTAAGTTGAAGTATAGACTTTTGTGAATTTTTGTGGGTGGAGAAAGTAATAAATATATTTCCCAATATTGATATTTACCCTGTGTGGAAATAGAGACAAGATTTTGTATTTCTAGGACTCTCTAATAACCTTTAACTATCCTGTAAATGGAGGTGGTCTATCTGTTGATGTGATTTTAAATGCTATTTCCAGGTAAGGAAGCATCTCAGTACATCTTGAGATGATCTTATGTGATTTTTGGTATTTCAAATACTTTTATTGAATGTAAATCCAGGCCATTTCTTTCCAATGGACACTGGAGCGTTCTGACTGAGATTGATGAAATCTTTCTACCCCAGAGAAGTTTTCTCAGTAGTGTATGACTATGGTTAATAAATTTCTTTGTAAATTTTATTATTGGTGTATAATGTCATTCTTATCATAATTAACATGTTGTATAATGAAACTTTGGCATATAGAAAAAGATAGGTTTTTGTTAGGGAGTTAATTATATATTCTATTTTATCTGTTAGTTGGTTTTGAATACTTGTTCTCATTTATGTGGGATTTAAGTAAAAGGAAAACCTAAAAAAAGGTTTGTGTCCTGTGTAAATTTGCCATGTAGTTGATTTTTCCATATTAAACGTAAGTTTGAATTTGTCAGTGTATTGTTTTAGCAATTTTATTACAAGTGGAAATATTTTTCTGCATGATAAGAAAATTGCAATATCATCCATATAAGCAACACACTTAATGCTGGTGTATATGTCTGTCATTTCTTTTTCAACGGCTGCTAGTAAAGGGTTTATGTATATTGAGAAATGCGCTCAATGGAGAACCTTGAGGTATAGAACAATTGGGGATAATAGGTGGTGATGTTCGTGCATTTATAGTTACATGTATCTCCCTGTTCTGATGTTAATTTGTCAAGACCTAAAGGTAAGCTTTAGGTATATTTGTCTCAGCTAGCTGTTAATTAGAATGTCAATAGGAACTATATCAAATCCAGATTTAATATCCAGCTGAATCACAACAGGACCATATTTTTTCTTTATTCTAACCATGTCAATAACCATGCTAAATATAAAGGCTGCTTGATTAGTGGATGAGCCCTTTTTTTGCAAATTGGCATTTAGAGAGCATAGGTAAAATGTATGGCTCCATTTTATTTTTTAGAACAGCTCCAATACCTTGATCCCCAATAGACGCATTGAAATTGGTCTTAGTTTTTCAATGGTTGATATATTTTCTTTTTTTTTAAAAAAAAAAGGTACTAGTGATATAGGATATAAATTGTGTATTATATATATTTGTTTTGATAGGAAATTTGCTATGTAATTGGAGGTAAAGAAATTTAAATGTCAATATACAAAGCGAGGTATCCCATGAAGGCTGAGATGGCAAAATTCAGCTACGGATTCCAGTTTCCTTGTAAATTAATTTGGGAAGAATTTATCTTCTTCTTTTGACTTACCAAAAGGTTTTTTTGCAAGGTTATAAGAGATTGCTAGATTGCAACCTATACCTACAATGCAAGCAGGCCAGTTCCAGCATATATATCCCACTAACTGTCCATGTTGCATTTGGATGGCTGTTGGTACTCTGATTGAAAGAAGATGACCCAAGGCCCATCCTATATAGTTTCCAGATCATGTATGAGTTCGTCCAATAAATATTCCCCTTTTCTTTATTGCTACATATTCTTTAACTGTTGATTCTGTTCCATTATATATTTTTGGAGATTTTTTCCATTAGTGCCAATAGGCCTGTTGATGATGATGTGGCTCTGGTAATATGATGAATCATGTTTGATAATATACATGTTATCCAGGCTTGCGCTTGATCCATATCAATCTGATTCAATTTATTCAAATATATATAAATTTCTGAAAACAGAAATTCAGGTGTTCTAGATGGTAGTAATATTTTAATAGTAGGTCCAGTGGATATTAAATTTTTATTAATAAAATCAAGATCAATTTTAGTGATAAGTGCAGCATGATCTGAAAATGGTGATGAATTGATGGGGAATAAAACATGAGATCAATTAGTGAAGAATGCCTTCCATTATTAAAGGAAATGGTACCATTTGGCAAAAAACATTCCCCACTCATCAGTAGAAAGGAAAAAAGATATAACCACTTTTTAACAAAATTTTCATTCGACAAATTAAAGTCACCCATAAATATGCATGGGTAGGGGGAGGAGCCAAGAATGGAATTTAATTCAAGAATCAGCCTGTTCATTATTGTAGGTCCCAGAGGAATATATACAAAAATTGCACCTTTGCTTTGTCACAATGAAATAATAGTAAAGTATTCAACAATATATCGAATTTTAAACGAGCTAAAAGGGCTAAGTTTATCTATAATAATCCCTGTATCTGCATAGGGAGAGTTGGATGATTTAGAGAAAACCTTTATTTACAAAGTAAATAGAAGGGTCAATATGTGAAACATTATTAATTTTGGTTTCAAGTAGACCTGTTAAATGCGGATGGACAATATCATACCATTATTTCTGTTGATAAATTCTTTTTTTTTTGGAGGTAAGACCCTAATGTTTAAGGATGCAATTTTTAACTTCATTAACTTCTATTATCAAATCCACCATTTCTTAAACCAAAAACACAAAAAATTACAACTGACTAGAGATAAACAATACTAGGATGAAAAGGAAAAAGTCACATTTGTCTCCTTTACTTGCATTCATAGAAATCAGGATGAATTCATAGATAAAATGATGAAGGACCTGCTCAGGTGCTTATTTAAAATAGATACTAAAATCAGATATTATACTGAAAATAGATTAACACTGTTTTTTATTACATTCATTGCTTTGTTTAACAGACTATTTTAAATAGGCTTTCGCTATAATTTTTTTACACCCACTGTTGATACTTGCCACAGATCACAAAATTGATAGATATACTCCTATATCAAATACTATATACGAGTAAATATGCAGCAAAGGGGCACTATTTACAACGGTTGCGAACTTTTTAGACAAGTTTCTTGTGAGTGGAGAAAGCATTTACTGCTATTAAAACACTGAAACATTTGAAAATTATACATAAGAAAATTTTATAATTACAGGGGAAAAGTATATAAAGAATTTTTATTTTCCGCTAATGCAATAACCACTTTATTATTAAATTCAACTCTACTGAAAATTCAATTTTGAACGAAATAACATTTTCTAAAATGATATAGTCACAAAACAAAAACACCTTTAATGAATAAAATAAAATAGCTTCTGACAACTTGTCTTTTTTATTACATCATTATTGGGGTAGATACCTTAAACGTACATGCTCTCGCTCAAAGGCATATTAATTATTAGATATTAAAATACTCGGCTAATAACGGGTCTGTAGTAGCTTAACTGTAATTTACCATTTTATAATATTATATATAAATATTAAAAATAATTTTCATGGAGAAATATGTACTTCATATAAAAATACTTCGTTACTTTAATCGTATACACTACAGTAAAATATAAGAAAGCATAAACACAACCAACCCAAAAAAAAAAATGTGAACCAGAAAACTCAGCTGAACCGGAAGTAATTTTCTTGGAAGCGCCTCTTTCGTATCCTGAATGCAACAATTAATGATGTCTGGATATTTGGGATTATTATTTTATCTTTTTTTGTACGTAGAATCCTGTAAGTAATAATTATCTATGAAATAAAATATAATATTTTAGAAATTAATAGCTTTAGAACAAGCAGATGTTAGTCTGAAATAATTTTGTTCTTTTACTTTTCGTGAAAATTTGACCTTGATGAATCTGGAAAAGAGAGGATGTACATCTATAAATAACCAATACTTAATATACCTAAGAAAATGATATAATTTTGGTTTAGACTAATTCTCGTGATTGTAATAATAATAAAAAAGGTTTAGTACCTTTTTACATAAATATATATATATTTTTTGTAAAATTTAAGAATTTCTTAATCCCTGTTGATCTGACTTAATTAAAAGAAGCTGTGATTTATTTTCTAATTATATAACTTATATATGTCACGCTGTAAACTGTTATAAACTCGGATGGTTGACACGTCTGAATTTTGATCTAAGTATATATACACTTTAAAAAAAAGAGGCATCGGAATGTTTATTTTGAACATATTTAATGGCTTGAGCGATGTGTGTACGTATAAGTTAAAATCGATGAATATTAAAATATAATTAACAATAATTATTGATTTCTTTTAGTGTCTTTTTTTTTTTTGAACGACTTCAAAAGTATGAGCTTTATGTTTTATATTAACTGTTCCATCTATTTTTTTCTTTACTACAACTAACTCCCACTCCTTGATCACGGTATCCCATTGCCTGCTTGCCCTTTTTTCTGTAGAAAATTTTTTTTTTCTTGCCACAAAGAAAAGTTTTAGATCATATTTAGTCACATTCTAATAATTTGTGTATTTAAAAGTTTGTAATGTCATTTAAGATTTGATTACATAATCATAGAAACTCATATATATATAATTATCCCTAATTCATCACCCAGTAACGGTAAATGTACATCTGGCAGACAAAAGTATAGGTCATTTTCTTTTTTTTCACTTTTATATATTTGTTTAAATAAGTCTAAATGAATTTAAGGAAACCTTTAAGCTATAAAGATATCTATATTTGATTGTTTTTCCAATTTTTGTTGTGTTTTATGTAATTACAAAAAATTGGATTTTTTTTGTTTTTGATCAATCTTTTAATGTATGTGATTACCAATTGTAACTTCATCTCTATGACTTTCATCAGTAAATTTTTTTTCATATTTGTATAAAATTATTCAATTGAAAAATTTTAAATTTAACCAATTTGCAATAATTTTCTGAAGCATATTCTTTTAACTACCAAGATTTTTAGTTCCATAGTTTTGTGGTTTAGTTCAGTTGTATAATGACCACTTGAGAATTAAAAAGTCCTAAATTGATTCTTAGTTGATTTAAAGTAAAAAAAAAAAATAATTTTATGAGATAAATAAAATTGCTGTGCTGAATCTGCTACTTGGACAAATGAGTATTATAAGATTTCCTGAACAATAATCATATATTGTTATCAATATTAATTTGCCAATTTTTATTTTTCTCAAGCATGAATGTTTCGTCTATATTTTTATTTTTCTAAAGATTGAATTTTTAAACTCTATAATAATTACTTTTTTTTTTCTCATGTGTCATAGCATCAGCCAGGAAGTGAACCAGCTAACCCGGGACAACTGCTTGTAAAACAGCTGTCGCTGACTTCTCGACTACCAATGCTTGACAAATAATTGATTTTTATCCATTCACGAATATTTCTTTGCATTTTTTATTCTTTTTATCCTTCACCCTTTTCAGATGTGATGAACTAGAATGGAAAATTGAATTTTTTTTATCTATACTGTTTCCAAACTTCAATATTTATTTTGGGAAAAAATTGCTTTTTTTTTCATATGTCAAATGCGTTGAACGGGAAGTGAACCCAGGCCGGCTGCTTGGAAGGCAGCGATGCTAACCACTAGGCCACCAATGCTTGCTTTTGTCCACATAAATGCACCAAATAGTAAAAACAATTTGTTTTCAGTTTTCATAGTATTCTTGAATGCATCTTTACAAATAGTCTAAAAATGTTTCGGAACATGAGCACTTTTATTTTTGGCTGCATATTATTAAGAATAATGTAAGGCTGAAGAAAAGTTACTTTTCATTTTTTGGAACATTTATATGAATAAAAGTGTTTCTTTGAAAAAAATATTTTATATTTTTTATTGACTATTTTTTGATTTTGTAGATGGTCATTACTATAGTTCCCGTTTTCTGATTTTTTTTTACATTTTTCTCACAAATATAGCAGCAAATAATAGTCTATATTTTAATAATTTCATTACTGGTTATGGTAGGATTAAAATACTTTGAAATATTGAATGAAATTACATACATTTTCAACAAATAATAATAAGGAAGGTCAATAGATACTGATAGCATCAGTCTTATATCTTAAATCAAAAATTTAATTATTTTTTTTAATTTTTTGCTAAAATTGTTTGCAAACTTTAACAAGTGTATTTTTTTTTCTTCTCATATGTCAAAGCATCGGCCGGGAAGCGAACCCATGACAACCGTCTGTAAGCAATTGCTTGCTTGCAAGGCAACTGTGCTGACCTCTTGGCTCCCAACGCTTGACAAACAAGTGTATTGACACTAAGAATACATATGAATGCAAAATTGCAAATCGATTGGAAACTATAAAGAGGGTGAAGATTCAGAAAATTAAAAAACAGAGTAAATTAAAATATACTTTAAAATTATAAACCAAAAACTTTTTTACATATTACCTAATTATAATTAAACAGACAATTGAATTGTATGAATGAGTTAGATAATTTAAATTTGAATAAAATTTATAAAATATAATGGACATACTTTTTTTTTAAAAATATATATATATATATTTTAATACAATAATTAAATATATAAATATATATATTTAAATTCATTTCATGAAAGAGTTTTGCAGTGTAAAGATTAGTTAATCCATCTTTGATGTCCATAATGCGCAGTTTGAATTCAAGATAGAAGAATTCTAAATCTTTATAGGGCATAAGCAGGCTTAAATATTTTTTTATTTTAGATATAATTCATCTAACTAAAATCTAGTTATAGCTAAGTTAATAATGTTTTTAGATATTAGTTAGAAGTAATGATTCCAGGTTCATCAAAGTATATCTGATGCACATATTGTAGAAACAAAAAAATGTGATTGTTATATGATGTGGGAAGGCATGTTCCTATGTTTGCTGGACCTATGGCTTCTCTTTATCATTAATTTTTTTTTATAAAATGTAATAATATATTCTAAAACTACTGCCAAAAGCTGTTATAAATTTTGTTATAATAAAAGTGAATCAAAAATTATAAATTAATTTGAAAATTTAAATATTATATTAATTGTAAAATAATCTAGGAATAATTCAAATTTTTAGTATTGAGAAACATTTAAAAAATGTTCATAAGGCTAAAAAAGATTTAAAATACCTTTTAGGAGTAGGTTTGTATGATGCTGGCCCTAGGGTTCTTGACATCTTTATAAAACTGATCTTTACTATTATTCTATGTATAGTTTTATTTTATTTTGAGATGATAATGTATCAACCAAAAAAATTGTTAAAAAGAAATCTCACCTATTATATATCTATCAAACATATAATATTATTGAACATTTGATTTAGTAAAGAATGTTATCATTTTTATTATGTTTTAATTCAGTTTCCATTTTCTTTTCAAATTGTATTTAGAAAATCTCATTGTCTTAGATACATGACTTGACACTATGGGAAACTGGCCATTTTGATGATATGAGCTAATCCTAGACAGTATTAAATCACCACTAAAATGGTGTTTTTTTAGAGACTATATGCCTAAAAACTCTGATAACTAAATTAAGCATTACTTTTCTCTAAAATGTTACATATCATAATAAAACTCATCTGTTATCAGCCAGTTTTTTTTTCAGCTTTGATTCATTTTTTTCCCTCTTCTATTCCACTTTAATAAAATCTGTTTTTCCTTAGTTGAATCCTGACCCCAATTTTATTAAAAAAATTTAAATAAAAAAAATGTATAAAATCTCATTTCTTCTTAAGTTTCCTCCATCCTTCATAAAATTTATCCTGATCTTTCAACATCTAATACTTCAAAAATAAACTTTCATATTTTTTCTCGCATCTCCACATAAATTATATTTATAATCCAAATTCTTATTCCATGTTGCCTTTTTTCTTTGGTGTCTAAAGTTTCTAACCTTGTACCTATAAGCAGTAAGCTTACTTGAGTGATGTTATATATTATTTCATAGTTTATATAATTTTTATTCTCATATAATTTTAAATTAATTTTTTTTTTAAACATATTCGTTTACCACAGACTTTTTTTTCTAATCAACTTTCCTATTCTCTTTTCCCATTCTTCATATTTATACAGTCTACATATTTATCCATTTTTTTTATTATATAAATATAATAGTTAATGTTGCCATCTTCTTATGCTTTATAGCTGGTTCACAAGTAGATTTAAATTAAATATAAAACATAAATAACCGAATAAAAATTTACTTTGAAATTCATGTATAGTAAGAGAAGGGGGAAGGGGATCAGTTGCAGATGGCTAATTGTAATATAATAAAATTTGAGATGAGGGGAATATAAATAAAAATGTGGAAAAAAAAAATACTTCTAGTAATTCTTGTTTTGAAATGTGATTATAAGAAAATCCTACTATCTGAGTATTATTTTAAAACTAATAGCTATGTTTTGTCTAGTGGTTTTATACATATATAAAAGTCATACGCAATGAAATATATAATAAATATTGTGCATTCGACTTTTAGAAATAGCAGACAGTTTACATAAATGTCAAGTGGTAATGGACAATTGATAGGACTAGCATGTGAATTGAACCAGAAAACTAGTGAATTTAAGATTACGCTCTAATCAGTTTCAATATTCTACCAGAAAGTGTTGCCATTGTTTTTTATAAAAGAGGCAGATTTTATTTAAGGTGTGAAGATTCTTCTAAAGACACTCAAAAGAACTATGTTATCAGTTTGCTTTTTGGAGATTATATAACTGAGAATAAAGTGAATTGAAAAGCTACAATTAGGCAAAATCTTGGTCTTTTTTTTTCTCATATGTCGTAGCATCGGCCGGGACGCGAACCCATACCCGTCTGCAACCAACTACTTGCTTGCAAGGCGGGTGCGATGACCTCTCGACTAACAACGCTTGACAAATCTTGGTCTTTCAGAAAGAGTTAATTTAGAAAAGGTTGAAAGCATGACAAAATATCAAGTAAATGAAATAAAGGAATTAGATGATATGGACATGTTTGTGATGATATATATACTCATTGTTGTACATATCCCATCTTTAATTTTTGGCTTTATTTTGACTGTTGTTTTCGTATAGCTGCTACTGATAATTATAACATCAACTAATTTTAATTCTTGTGGAGGCTCTACTACTAAAGCCTGTTTGTCTAATTTCATTTTTTTATTTAGATATAAAATTTTCTGTTAACTTTTTTTCCATTTGTTCAATCTATATTACTTAAGTAAATTTATTCATATCATCAAAACAAATGTCTCGTCTGTATTCTTTAAACACATTTATTCATATTACTAAAACCAAAGTGTTCAGAAGTTCAAAATAAGATATCCAGACGTGTATCGTATTTTAAAAAAATCACTTTTACTTACAGTATTAATCATTACTAATTTGTTTGCTATAACGTTTGCCCTACTTTTATTTAAATCTTGTTTAGTTTCAAATGAGTAATATTTTTAAATATTGTTTCAATTTAAATTGAACTTGAAATATCTGGGTTCATGATCATCATCATCAAACATTATCAATCTACTGCAGGATGAAAGTCTCTCTAAGTTCAATCCATCTTCTCTGATCTTTAGCTTCTCTTCTGCACATCATGCCTTCACACTTTCTTATTTCATCCATCCATCTCACATGTGGTCTCTTTCTGTGTCTTTTACAATCTCTTGGAATCCGGTTTAAGATTTCAGTCTTGATTTTTTCAATGAGGTCAGTAACACCTGTTTGTTCTCTTACCCATATATTGCATTTTCGATCTCTTCTTGTTAATCCCAACATGCATCTCTCCATCCTTCTTTTAGTGGTCTGAAGTCTCTGTATTGCTCTTCTATTAACTGTCTATTATTTGTCATTCTCAAATATATTAATAAATATTTTTTCACTTATTGATGTTTTGGACTATTTTTTTAAAGCTTTACTTGTAAGGTTCAGATTTTTTCACAGAATGATGAAAAATTAACAAATTGTTGAAGGCAAAAATCTTTTTAAAAGTAGTAGCATTTAAGACTTGTTAATTGTTTAGCATTGAAGGTTATTTTGTTTTACTCTTTAGCTAAGTCTAGCTACATGCCAATTTATTTATAAATAACTAGATAACTAATTTGATCTTTAATTACTAAACATCACATGATCGCTATCTCATACTAGCACATAATTGTTATTAAACAAAACAAAACTCTCCATACAGTAGTGCCATATTGTGTCAAACACAGTAATCAATGGATGCCAGAAGGCTTGTGCATAAAATCCCTATCTAGTGCCTACTCATCCAATATCCCCAAACTAGTTTCTGTCTTGTGGCCTTCATCAGTAAAGTTAAAAGGTAGCTGCTGGAGGGTTGCATTAGATCCTAAGATCTAGGTGCAGTGCTCTCAGATCCAAGGTTCCTCACTGATGAAGGCCACAAGCCAGAAACTAGTCTGGAGATATTGGATGAGTAGGCACTAGATAAGGATTTTATGCACAAGCCTTCTGGCATCCATTTATTACTCTGTTTGGCACAAGATGGCACTACTGTATGGTGAGTTTTGCCTTGTTTGATCTTTAATTCATATATTTCATATTTTATCTCTCTCTATTCCAAATAACATCTCTATAATTATTTGAATAGTTCAAGCTAAGTTCTAGAATTAATTTCATCTATTGTTTCCATCTGTATTAATAATATGAGATATCTATAGTTGTTAACTTCTTTTAATTCGTGATATCAATCTTTATTTTTTTCTATTGAACATTATTTAATTTTTTTTAGCATTTATCTTTTGTCCTACTTTCTTACTTTTATCTAATAACTCTTGCAAATTTGCAAAAACATCATCTGAAAAATCTAGATGACTTAAATAATTTCCATTTATTTTTAATTTCTTACTTTCCTATTTTAATCTGAGTAATACTTCTTGTAATCTAATTACTTCTTATGCATTTTAATATAATATCCCAAGTCTATATTTTGATAAACTATAATATTGATCTATATAGAAATGCTTGTAGAATGAATTGCCTTTTCATAATCTACAAATCCCAAGAATAATGGCAACTCTTCTCCCAGTACTTGAATATGATTCACTCAGTTAAAAACATTTCTAAATTCATCTTATTCTTATGGTTGATTACAGTCTAAAATTCATTGCAACATTGTAATTATCTTGATAAACATTTTGTAAAAAACTAATAGAAAATTGATAGATCTGCAATTTCTATTACTTCCTTATTACCTTTCTTAAACATCTATATTATTATTACATTTTTCAACCACCTGATACTTCTTTATCATTTAGATCAGTGGTAAGCAACCCAGGGATCACATATAAAACAGGCAAAACTCTCCATACAGTAGTGCCACTCAGTGCAAGCCAGAGTAATCAATGGATGCCAGAAGGCTTGTGCATAAAATCCCTATCTAGTGCTTACTCATACAATATCCCCAGACTAGTTTCTAGCTTGTGGTTTTCATCAGTGAGGAGTTTTGGATCTGAGAGCAGTCATATGATGTTTAGTGGCTCACATGTAAATTATTGGGTGTCACAATTTTTTAAGAAATTCTCTTAAATTTTGGAATTAAAGAGTTTAATTTTTAAAAATAGGTAAAAATTATATGAAAATAAATTGTTTTTGTATGTGTGATATTTTTTTTGCACGTATATAATTTGTCTCAAAAATGTATTTTAAATCATATGTGCTTAATACTAAAATATTAGGAAATATAAATTTGTATATTAATTAAATCTAATATCACTTTATTATGAATATTCTTACATATTCAAACTTATAATTTAAGCATGTTGAAAACAATTATTGGGTCATATCAAATTTTCATCTGAAAAAGAGGGACAAATAGAAATGTAGAAAAAGGGACAGAGATTGCATATCACTAATTTAGATATTTGGTATATAAAATTGACAACAATTTTTCATTTACCTGCTTTTAAAATATCACTAATACTTCCATTACTTCCTGGATGTGTTCTCTTCATAGATTTAATTGCATATCTCCTTTATGTAAAATGGCTGGACAATTCAGATGATATAACTGTCGTGGGCACTTTGTTTTCTAATTCATCATTACTATATAATTCTTTATAGAATTCTTCCACAATTCATGATATCATATTTCTTAATAGTTTGCTGAAACAACTTATTTTTCAACATCAATGTGTTGTTTTATATTTTCGAGACTTATTTATTTTATAGTCTTTCTTGCCAATTTACAACTATAATTTTTTATATCATTATTAACTCTTTTTCAAACTATTTTACAAAACTCTAGATATTCAGTTCAGTTCATATTCATTCTTTTTTATTATATTATCTTGATTTAGCAGAAACTTTACTGACTCATTTCTGCTTTTTAGTATCAGCCATCTTTGTTGCAATCTTATTAATTTTATTCAGGTTTGAACCATCTTCAACTATTAATATTTTATAATGCTACTCAAATTTTAATTTTAATTCATTGTAGTGATACAAAGATTAGACATATCAACTGTTAAATCTGTTTCTTTTATTTTTAAAATAATTTTTGTCTCTTTCTTAACCTCACTAATCGATGATCACTTATTGTGTTGAATTTATTAAGAACATTATAATCTTGAAATACATATTTTCTATTAGTTAAAATATAGTCTAGTTCTGCTGTATCTTCATTTTCTGCAAATTCCACAAACCTATATCCTTTCTCATTTCTACCATTATAACCAAATTTACGGGAAATACATACACTATGCTACCATTAAAGTATCCCATGACATTTTTTAAATATTCTTTAATATGTTCATAAGCAATTAAAGCACTAAACATCACGTTCACCATTCTTTATGCTTACACAAGCTATTTACACAAAGGCAAAACTCTCCATACAGTAGTGTCACTTAGTGCAAGCCAGAGTAATCACTGGATGAAAGCCACAAAACTAGTCTGGGGATATTGGATGATTAGACTCTAGATAGAGATTTTATGCACAAACCTATCTGTGTCCATTGATTACTCTGGCTTACATTGAATGGCTCTACTGTATGGAGTCTTGTCTCTGTGTCCATAAGCAATTTGTACATTCATAGTAAAATTCTATTTCTTCATCACAATGAGAACTTATTGGAGTGTAAACTGAATTCAATTTAAATAAATAATCTGCCATTTTGTCTGATATTCCATCATTCTCCAGAATGTTATTCTATCATTTTGTGAACTGTATTTCATTTATGCTGCTAATATTTGTGCCTTTGCAATAAAATACATGACACCTTCACATTTTTATTCTAATGGCATAAAATTCAATAATGTTTTATAAAATATAAAACATTTTTCCAATTCATGCTTTCTTCCTTCGCTTAAAAATGATTATCAGTAGCAAGTAGCTGAATAAAGAGCCATCATTGAATAGTGGTTTGGGTCTACAAACAGGATTTTCTTAGCACTCTCCGACTTTTGCTGCTGATCACTATTTTGACTGGCAAAAAATTTACAGCTTATTGAGAATAAAGACTATATTTCACTTTTGTTGATCAAGATTATAAATGTCTTTAAGAAAAAAAAAGATCATTCACACACATATTCATCCTAATCTCAAGAAAATTTAACTGATTTTAGTTAAGAATATTAGACAGCTGAGAATAAAGACTGTGTTGGTCCTAGATTTTAAACTCAGAGGTAAAAAGCTAATAAATCTATCACATTGGCTGATGCATTTTGGTGAGCAAACTACTACAAGAACAAAACATACGGAGTAGACATTAGAAATTTTTCCTGCCTGGTTTTCTTAAAACCACAAAGAGAAATCAAAGTGTCTTCTGTTTCTTAACAGTAAACTTTTTTCTATAGCCATATATATAATTTAGAAAACACCTCATTAAATATATAAAATACAGGGCTGGGCAAATAGTGGCCCAAGGGCCACATGCGTCCCACTAAGAGTTTTTATGTGGCCCATCAAGACAATCAGAAAAATCCACCTTGAACTGAGATTTTCTTCCTGTGTGTAACTGAAGATTCATCTCATATTTTCCACTAGGATGGCCACATCAATACACATGCGTAGTGTAGATACGATGTGCAGTACTTTTCCAGTTAATCTGGTTAATTTCAATTTTGTCTTTGCATTAGCAAATATATACATTTCCAACTTCAGTGAAACCATGAACCCTCTGAAAAAATATAAAATCGATGATGAATGTCATGTGTTTAATGAAGAATGCACAAACAAATATTTCTTTGGTAATACAGGGAATAAAGCAGTGTGTTTATTGTGTCATGGAAAGAAGGTGCGGCCCTCTGCTAATCTTCGCTTCCACAAAGTGGCCCCCCAATGTGACCCTTCACTAACCTCTGCGGCCCCTGAGCCAAAACAATTGCCCACCCCTGATGTAATATATCAAATTCATTGTAAGCATGGATTTCATTGACATGTAATGAAGCTGGCTGTTTAAATATACTACAACATATATAAGTGCAAATTGAAATACAGATAGTTAAATTGACTCTATTCAGATTTTATTACATAATTAGAAACACATTTGTATGCCATTAGAACAAAACATTAATTTCTTTCAGTATGTATATTGACATCATTTTTGAATTAGGAATGTGTGATTCCATTTAACATTGAAAAACTAAATTAAAAATGCTTCAAACATGAATTGTATTTAATTATAAATAGTAAACCAAGAAATTTATCCTATGAAGCTAATTATAATTTATATTATTAAATATAATTTACAAAACACATTCTTAAGATATATGTAATATATGCAAGATATACATAAACACACATTTAAACATATGTAATGAATCTGGCTAACCAAGCTGCAAATAAGTGTGGAAACAGGGAAAGGTCATCTATACCAGGGGTGGCCAGCTTTTGTGTTCACAAGATCTACTTTTTATTTTAAAAATGTGTTGCGATTGACTTGTTGTCATAGGCGTAGTCTAAGTGGAGGGAGGTGTGAAATACATACTATTTTTATATATCTACCTAATAAAAATTAACAATTATTTAACGGGCCAAAAAACTTATGTCCGGGGGAATTAAAGCAACATGAATAAATATTAACAATATTTATTAATTCAAATTAGCTACATTAAATCAAGATTAAAAATATTATTTTCAATAATGATACGGCTTAGTGGACTTCACCTATCTAGAATTGAAAAAAAATTTAGAACAAAAACCAAAATAACAAAAAAAACTTGTAAATTTTGACTTAATTTGTTTCACTGATTACCCGACAGCTCTTGTCAGATTGGTCTCGTGATCGACCAAAATTGGCTTTGCGATCAACGGGTGGATCATGATCGACTTGTTGGCCACCCCTGATCTATACTAATGCTATAAAAAGAACTATCTTGATACTATATATATTCTACTCCATAACCAAAATCTCATTCATAGATATTAGTTAGCTTCACATTATCAGTAGCAGCCTCTCACAAACAAGTACAGTCACTTCAGTTTCAGGCAAAATAGAGAGATAATATCAATACACTAGAAATGAGTTTTATTTTGACTCTATAAATCCATTTGAGAAATACAAGTACATACGTAAAACCTATCAGTCTAGTATTAGTCTTTTTAACTTCTCTTACAGCAAACTTTTTTTTTAAAAGTCTTCAACACTTTGTTTAATTGTAGTTGTTCATTGCGATCTATTCTCAGCCATACCTTCTCAATGAAACCAATTGCTAGTGGACTTCTTTAAAGTATCTCTGAGATAATTAAATGTGATCTGCCTAGCTCATGAAAACAAGGTCCAGTTCACTACAAAATAGTTTTTCGAAAGTCTTATATTGTTTAAGTCCAAATGTTCATTTCAATGAAATTGTTATTTGATAATAGTGATCTTTTTAGCATCATATCCAATAGGCTGAAAAACAGTTTGATTGGGCTTGTCATATTTTTAAGTTTTATAGAGTTTTAAATAAAAAATTTCTAATGCCTTGTTATATTGATGGAAGGCTCATTTCCATACAATAAATTAAGTAAATTAATATTTCAATGTTCAACTAATTTATTTGCATTAATGATTTCAGTATGATTGAATATATCATTTTTTTTATATGTCAAAGCATTGACCGGGAAGCGAACTCTAGCCAGCTGCTTGGAAGGCAGCTATGCTAACCACTAGGCCACCAACACTTGACATCTAATATATCATTTTGAACTTATTAAATGCAGCAGTAACATTTT
This sequence comes from Epiperipatus broadwayi, assembly GCA_028023455.1. Lineage (NCBI taxonomy): Eukaryota > Metazoa > Onychophora > Udeonychophora > Euonychophora > Peripatidae > Epiperipatus > Epiperipatus broadwayi. Next base: position 1,070,406 of record JAQFVV010006430.1, read on the forward strand.
GGAGTCTCTGCTGCACCCAGCAGCATCCCTAAGGTTGGTCAACTAGGTATAAGCCTGGGGGCTAGTGCCTTAAAAAAATTGATCAGAATGGCATGAAAATCATATTATTTTCTCGGTCAACTGGTTTCATTTTAAATGTTCCATTTTTTAAGACAAAATTAAGTCAATCGAGGCACACATTTTCCATAGGCATTTTAAATTAATCCTAAGTTAGGCATTGATGTTACATAGTTTATGGTAAAAAAAAAGATATATATTACACTTTAGTGCCTAGCAGCAACAATTAGATTACATAATGATAGTAGGAAAATCAACATTGAAAAGGGTGTAAGACAGGGTGACTCCATATCTCCAAAACTTTTTACAGCAGTGCTGCAAAAAGTATTTTGTGGATTAAAATGGGAAGCTAAAAGAGTGAAAGTAAATGGAGATTATTTAAGTCATTTAGATTTTGCAGATGATGTAGTTGTTTTTGCAAATAATGCTTTAGAGCTACAGGAAATGTTGTAGGAGTTATCAGATGAAAGTAGGAAAGTAGGATTAAAGATAAATGTTAAAAAGACTAAAGTAATGTTTAATAGATTTTCTCAAAATATGAAAATAAAGATTGATTATGATGAGTTAGAAGAAGTTAACAGTTACAAATACCTTGGTCAGATTATTAATACAGATAGAAATATAACAGATGAAATTAATCATAGAATTAAACTTGGTTGGAGTGCTTTTGGTAGAAATAACTTGATACTAAAAGAAAATATGCCTATGTGTTTGAAAAGGAAGGTTTTTAATAAATGTGTTTTGCCAGTTCTTACTTATGGATCTCAGACTTGGACACTTAATAGAAGAGCAATACAGAGACTTCAGACCACTCAAAGAAGTATGGAGAGATGCATGTTGGGAGTAACAAGAAGGGATCAAAAACACAATGTATGGGTAAGAGAACAAACAGGTGTTACTGACGTCATTGAAAAAATTAAAAGACGGAAGTGGAGTTGGGCTGGACATATTGTTAGAAGCGATGATAATAGATGGACAATTGAAATTTTAAACTGGATTTCAAGAGATTATAAAAGACCCAGAAAGAGACCACATGTGAGATGGATGGATGAAATAAGAAAGTGTGCAGGGGTGATGTAGAGAAGAGAAGCTAAAGATAGGAAAAGATGGATTGAACTTGGAGAGACCTTCATCCTGCAGTGGATTGATAATGGTTGATAATGATGATGATGAGTGCCTAGCAATGTATATTCTCTGGCCTTATCAATAAATGATCCTTGAATTCCATATTTCCGACAAGGACGATTTTTGCTTCACAAAATACAGTAAACCATGAAATAATTCCTTAGTCCCTGTTAAAAGTTCAACAAAAGCTACAATAAATGAATGAATACCCCCCCCCCCCAGTGTCCCCCTTTATATTTTCTGGATCTAATCTTTTACTTTTTTTTTTTAATTACAAATATACCATCTGTCAATAATTAAAAGACAATAATAAATTGAAAATTTCTTATCTCTTAATACTATTTGTAGATTTTTTTTTTTTTAATCAGTAAAATGTGATCAAGTTAAATTTTCTTCAAACCTCACAAAAAAAAAAATAATTATTTCATTTTTTTTTTCTTAATTTAAGTCATCTTACATGAATTTAAGTTTATTAAAATTCATTTTAATAAGTGATATGTTTATTTATCTAAGTAAGATGATTTCATATATTTCACCTCTGCACACACATACATTCCTAAAATTCTTAATAATAATAATATTTTAAATCTAAAAGAACTAAATAATATTAACAATTGCTTGCTATGCTTCTGTGACCACTATACTATAAAGAGCAGGGTTATGATTTTATCAGCTATTTTGTTGATTCGTTCTTTAACACTGTAGCTGCTGACATGATCAGAAATCATTTCTGAATTCTACATGATAAACGATTATAAAAATATTTTAGGAGAAAAATCAGACAACCTTACATATATAACTCAAAGACTTCAGTATGAGCAACAAAGATATTTTTCATGATATATTTATATTACTTACAAACAAAAATTTTAGCAGAACTTGTATCAAAAACAATGGTGTAGGAAAATGTGCCACATTACAACAAATAGTGATATTGTCTTATAAGACTGGTTTTGCACAGCCACTTAAGGAATATATATTATACACTGAAATTATTCAGGTTCTTACGAAGAAATATGCAAATAGAGTATAAAACTTCTGCAAATGAACTTGGAAAGCATAATGAAAATGAAGAGCAGGATGAATTAATTAAATAATCATCTAGCTTAAAACCAGTATTATGCAACAATGTTGAGAATGTAAAATAAAAGAAAGAAGCACTAGGTAAGATTAAATCTGTTGAGAAAACATATGATCCAAACTAGAGAAACAAAATATAATATTTAAGAGTGCATCCAGATTGCAAATTCCAGTAAACTATTTTAAATAATTTCAATATTAAAAACGTGAATGAAATTTTTCTTACAATTCAATAGGTTAATAATAATAATAAATTTTATTTTTTTTATTTTTTTGCCTAAGAAAGTGAATCAATTTAAATTTAGTTTTAAAAAGTTAAAGAAAACAATTTATTTAAGTAAATGTATTTCAAATAAATCTGTTTTAAAATTTATGTTACAGGAACAAAGCTTGATTAAATACTAAACCATAAAATTTTGCTCAATTAGTTTGTATTATTGTTAATTAAAATTATTGGAAAATCAATCGCTTTTAATCTTTGTTCAGATTTTGAAAATGTCAAGAAAAATATTTTAGGGTTTAGGATGGTTAAATGACATCTATATAAACGGTAGTCGTGGAGGGACCATGCTGCCGCTGACACCATCTAAACATGTGGGCTTGTTTAATTAAAGAATTCTCCAAACTTTGGAGCTTCTAAAGTAAAGAAAAATTTTGCAAAGCTTGTGAAAAGATCAGCTTTCAAAATTTAGTTTACTTTGTCTTTGTTTTTGTCTGCTTAATGTGAAAAATTGCTAACCATCACAAATAAACTTCACTCCAGTATGAAACTCATAACCATTAGATTGTCAAACTTTGCTTGCTGAATTTGATTCAACACTATATCAACTATTTTCATGTATGCAGTTAAACAGACATGCTTCTCAACTGTAAAATTTTTTTAATACCAACTCTATCTGAAAACAACCTGTAAATAGAAACACTTCACTAGTTAAACAGCTCTATTTTTGAAAATGTATATACATACATATAATTTCACTTCTAATTAGAAAAAAATCTGCTTAGCCATATTTTTGGATTTTAAAGTAACCTATTTACTTATTGTTCTATTTGATAACTTGAAAACGTTCTTTATCAAAAAACTAGTTATATTTTTAATTTAATTTAGATGATTTTATGTATCTTTTATATTAACTTTTTTAGTACAACATTATAAAACTTGATTTTGTCAGTGTATTTGATATTGTGGTGAGCTTTAAATATTTTTATTTTTGCAGATGTGATACTAATTGAGAAAAATGGAAGTCTGTTTTGTTTCTTAAAATATTTTGTTTTCTTTTTTTCCTAAAGTGTTTTAAAAAATTACTTCCATAATTTTAGGAATCAAGATTTAGTTATAAAACATATGAGATATGACTATTTTTTTATAATAGTTAAAATTTACTATAATTAAAATTGAATGTTTCTCTGAGATTTCAAAAATCATTAATATAAGCTGACATATGTGTGTATCTCATGCGATGTGCATGTATCATATAAATAATTCAGTAAGTTGATTTTATTATGCTTAAATTTGTAGGCTGTTTGGCTTATTTACTTTGTTTGCTGTGCACATGAATCTGAAAATAAAGATTGATATATATATATGTGTGCATTTTCGTATAATGATCCTTAAATATTTTATCTGCCAAATTTGAATTTATTACATGTTGACTTGCCATTCCATAATTTATATTATTCCTTCTTGGGATATTCACAATTTATTTTGATTTTTCTTCAGATTCAGACATATTTCTCTTCATGGATTATATTTTGCTTTTAAAGTGGTGTCGGGTCAGATGCATAGTGTATAGGTCACATTTTGTAATAACCTGCATGGTGTGAACATTTGTAGCTAATTTAAGCTAAACTCTTCAAAAAATTTTAATGTGCTAGAATATGTGAGTCACAAATTATGACTTGAAATGTGATAGTGTGGTTTGTACCTTTGTAGGTCATCTTCAATGCTTTTCTTATTCATGGCTTCATTTTAAAACAGAGTTGAATCATTTCAAATGGATTTAAAACAATATTTAATGTTAACATGTTATTCCAATATGAGAAACTTCATCATATTATTTTTGGTTATAAATTTATGGAAAGAAATATATAATAAATTAAGAGCTATAATATTTTTCACTTACTGTATGATAAATAAAACATTAAGTCTCACAGTCTCAGTTCTCAAAATTATTGAAGAAACAAAAGAAAATATGTTTTTCTGAAGGTTTGTGATGATGGTGTTCTAGCTGTATTTTTATATTGGATATTTCCATCATCTAATATGTGTGTTGAATGTCTTTAGAAAAGTTTAATTTTATTTAAATATTCCAAATGCATTCAACTGTTAGTAATATCACAGCAAACAGGTTAGTATATGCACAATGTTTCAAGAGGTATTTTTCTTCCCTCTTCTTCAGGTGTTGCTGGCCTGACCAGTGACAGTACTAGCATGGGATTCAAACTTGGGTCTTTAGCAACCCCTCAAGAAGAAGGGAGAAAAATACCTCTCGAAACATTGTGCATATACTAACCTGTTTGCTGTGATATTACTAACAGTTGAATGCATTTGGAATATTTAAATAAAATTAAACTTTTCTAAAGACATTCAACACACATATTAGATGATGGGAATAGTCCAATATAAAAATACTACAAGAAAAAATATGATTTTCTGACTTATGTTGAAAATCTTACATTAAACAATTTTTCACATAGCACTACTGTATGGAGAGTTTTGCCTGTTTTAATTAAACAACTTTGAGACAATAATAGCTTTGTGAAAAAATTTATTCATTGCAGATATAAACAATGCTGCTATGACTGGTTTTAATGAATATTTCCAAGTCAGAATTTTTAAATATTTATTTTTAAAAATAATGATAAAAACTAAAATCAAAGTCACTATGTAAGTATTAAAAACTTCATATAAATTATGTAATAAATTAAGTGTTACGATTGTTCTATCAGACCCATTCATTTGAACATTGCTTCTGTCTGCAACAAATACAATTTCAGGTACTTTGATATTAGAGCTATAACATGGAGCATGTATTAGACCTACTGTGCCTGTTACATTCATATCAATCTGCTGATAAAGTGTAATCTTGGGATATGACCAAAATAAGGTGTACATGGATCTTGTACATAGTACTTTGGCAAGATTAACAAAGTTATCGGGAGGTTGATATTAATGTGAACAGCTGCAGTAGGTCTAATACATGCTCCATGTTGTAGGTCTAAAAATAAATAAAAGTAAAAACATAATAAACATATCATTTTCAATAGGAAATGTATAATTTTGAACAGGACATTCAAATATATACGAGTTGGACACTAACAATTTTTTAGAATGACATTTGAAAGCAAAAAAAAAAAAAAAAGTGATTTACAATCTTAATAAAATGATGGCATTACACAAAAAAATTGTTACTTTAAATACACACTAAACAAACAGTAATTGATTTTGGTTTTTAAATAATATTTATAAAAAGACATTAACTATATGTATGACTTTCACACTTAACAACTTTTAAGAACGACATTACCAATCAAAAAAAAAAAAGTGATTTGCGATCTTAATGTAATGATATCATTACACGAAAAAATTGTTACTAAACAAACAGTAAATGATTTTGGTTTTTCAATAATGTTTATAAAAACACATTAAGTATATTCATATGATATTTACCATGTAATATATAACAAAACCTTTAATATTACTACAGAAAATGGAGATCTCTACTAAAAATTTTCCTTCTGAAAATATAGTACATGATTGCAAAGTATGCTGGGATTTTCAAAATAAATGTATTTTTTTTATAAACAACTTAAATCAAAAAAAAAAAAGAACAAAAACTGCAAAAAAAAATTACATATGGGATTTTTATTAGGTTTTTATCCTGCTGGAACCATTTCTTTTGTATCATTAAGTATGGCAGAACAACAACTGAAAATGTCGAAGTATTGCAAAAAAAAAGATGGCATTGAGAAAGATAAAAACACATTTCCACATGTATACTCATAGGGTTTATTTCCCTTTCCATTTGACATCATTGTGACATTACACATATATTGTGGGTGTGAAATTGCCTCCTATGTCCCCTACATTGCAGCTCTAGTACCAAAGTACCCAATTACATTCTCACAATTACTATTGTCTAAAATTTACTTTATTTAATGTATTTACTTGCAGGCAAAATCTTATTCTCTTTTGGAAAGTTAGTGATTTGGGGCATTAATGCTGTAAGAAAGATTATAGCTCTTATAAAAAATTCAAGTCATAAATTTATAATGTTTATATTTTAATGTTGACTTTGGTCTTTCTTAAGGTTATTAAAAATAACTATTGAGATATTGGTTTAAGAATATCAAGTAAAGCCTAATTCATGAATGTTGTTTATGACTGCAGTGAATACAATTTTATTCATAAAGATTTGTTTTATATAAGATTCTTAACCACAGAAAAAAGCATGTCCATTTTAGGTTGTTTCAAATACAAGACCTAACGTGTTTTTTTATTATATGGTGAGACAAGTTGTAAAAGTTTTAATTTATTTTATAAGTATGCATTCAATCAGAGAAATTTTAAATTAGACCCTAAGAGATTGTAAAAATTGTGGAATAAAACTATATGTGAGATGGTTCAATGTAACAAAAAATTGCTAATGTGACGTGAAGCAGGAGATTATGAATCAGAGAAAACTTGAAGGCATTTTCATCCTGTAATGAATCAATGATAGTGTGATCTCAAGTAATTGTAGAAGATCTAGAAACAGATCTCATGTGAGATGGATGAATGAAATAAGAAAATTTGTTGGTGTGATGTGGATAAGTTAGGAACAAAGAAACTGTACTAAACTTCTAGAGACCTTGGATCCTTTAATGAATTGGTCATGATTAAAAATGAATTTGAATGATCTAATCAGAGAAGATTAATGCACGATTAGATGTTGATTTATACAATCACAAACAAAGATCTAATAAACAATTTGATCAGTCTTCCCTCACACACATTTCTAACTTCTGTCTCTCCTTTGCCAGGTGATTTTTTTTAATAATAGATGATGTTTTATTATCTGATAACTTAATACCTAATAAAGAATATGCTCTGAATCTGTTGTCATGGTAACATTTACTTCATGGTAACATTTACTTCTAGTACATGTGTAATTTATTGTATATTTATGTATGCACACAAAATATAAATTTTTGATAACTTTTTAGTAAACATTGTTTAATGTCTGATTTTTTTTATTATTTAAATATAGGTTGGAGTCTCTCTTGCTACCAGTGTGATTCTCTTACCAATGTCACATGTAAAGATCCATTTAATATAAGCAAAGCTCAGGAATTTTTAAAAAAGTGTCCAGAATCTCATGGCTTGTGCAGAAAAATATTTCAAGATGGTAATGTATACCTGTGTAGAAAATAAATAATTTACATATTACCATGCTAACATTTCAGACCCCCCCTCCCTCGTTTAGTTGACAAATTATATTCTGTTTTAGGACTCTTCTTATTAAATTATAAATATTCAAATTTGCATATGTTTGTTTATCTATATAACGAAGTGGTTTCTTTCTTCTTTACAACCGAAAGCTAAGTGCACTTTTGGTGAAGTTCATTGTTATGCAAATGAGCACACATATACAAATTTGAATTGCAAATCCAAATGAATGAAAAAAATCAATATTAAATATATAAAACCAGTGAATTAACTGACAATAATTTTAATTTGAACTTCATAAGCTATCGAATAATATATAAGATATCAGTTCAAGCTTTCACTATACATTTGTATTTTTTCGTCAGCTTCCAATTATTAGGTGAGCTAAAGATTTAAAACAGCTCAATCTTCCCACCAGAAATGAACCTTTTATTTAAATACTATACTGAAAAATTGTTGGATTTTAATGAATAAATATATTCACAATTGTATACACTTATTGTTAAATCCTTTAATACAACACCACAAATATCTCATATTGAATGTATATCATTTTTGTCCATATTGTAACATTGATGGAATATTATACATTGCTTTTTAAGAAATATAGATGTCATAATTAATTACTATATTGAGAAAAATATATAACCAATCAAATTAATTTGTAGAATTTTCGATTTGATTCAGATGATTTATGCCTTCGTATTATCTGATCGTTGGAAAAATGGCATGCATAATGAGAAAGATGAATCTGACATTTTTTCACTGATCAATACAACTTTATATTTGAAGAATTTCAATTCAAAAATGCTGTACATTTATTTGTTCTCTTTAGCATAATAGTTATTTATTTTTTATATATTCTTTAAAATATCGTAATATTTTAATGGATATTATAATGCGGACAGAAATTGTTTTCAGCTATAATGAGATGTCTATTAACATATCTCACCTTGCCTTCAAATAATGAACTTGTCCAGATTCCTTTCTCAGTGCCATCGGATTGAGCATTCATTGCTGCAAACCAATGCATATATATATATATATATATAAAGATAATGCAGAGCCAATAGCAAGAACTGGCCAATAGGCAATGATGCTGACTGAATCTGAATGTTTCCATTACTGTTGGAGATCTGGCAATAAAGGTCAGCTGTTTTGAAAGTAAGCTCGAGAGCGATTGTCAAACCTGAAAGTCTAGTGTTCTCTAGAGAACAACTGTTAAACTTGAATAACAGTAGCTTAGTTCTCCATATATAGTCAAGGAAAACTCCTGCTAACCTTAACATCATTGATCATTCTCCAGACTAAAACTATTTAAGCTAATGGTTAATGCAGTGAGGCAAATCCATATTTAGGACTAGAAACTGGCAGAACCAAAGCTGACTCGAGGCAAACTGTAAATACAACTGAAAAAGTCTCCATATCTACTCATAAGGTAGGCTGTCAAGTACAGCTGGAAGCGGGTAGAGAAAACTGTAAAGGGCACATACAGTCCCTTCTTCAACAGTTCATATTGGAACTAATAGCTATACCCCACTAGACAGTAGCATGAGGGGTATATCCATCTTTACTTAAATCTGTGAATATTGTAAATATATTAGAAATTGAGGGTATGTTTTTATTTATATATTACTAATAAATATATTATTAAAATGCATGTATGCTCATTTGTGTTTATATATGTAATCGAGACTAAACCCAACAGATTTGGCGCAGTCAACAGAATAAAAAAAAATTACCCCACGAGCTGGAAAAAAAGATTAAATAACAAAATCTTGCCTCCACGAATCATTAGATTTTGTCATCATTCAGAAAAATTGACCACAAACATTATTGGCACATCAATAAACATTTGTAAAATCAATCGAGAGAGATTGCTCTAGTAATAAAGACAGAAACTCCCCCCAGGTTGGTAGACTTTGTCTTTATCAGAAATTGACAGTTATGTAAACAATGGCACATCAAATAAACATGAACAGATCATTCCAAATGGCGACTCACATAAATTAAAATAATTGTTTTCTCTCTCATAATATAAGAGGAGAAAAATAACCGAATGGCTAGTATTGGCTCAATTGAAGCATGTGATCCAGCCTCCCCATAGAATAAATTGGCAGGCTAATCAAATCAAAAGGCCTGAGTTGAAATTAGCCATGCTTATGTCAATAATCGGACCCCAAACTTACAAGATCCTTAAATCACAAACAACATCAGCGATACCTGTTGACCTAGATTTTGACAAGGCATTATCTCTATTAATCAAATTTTGTATTCTTAAAACCCTAACAATGATGTAGAGATATTATTTCAATCTTTGTGTCCAAGATGAAGGAGAAAAAGCTAGAGATTTTGCTGTTAGAATTAGTTCATTAGCATTAAAGATTGGCAATGAAGCTCTTTGAATCAGTTTACCTGTGGAATAAACGATCATAATATTAGATTCAAGCTACTAATGAATCCTGACATAAACTTGGAATTGGTTTTACCCCATGTAATGCTAACAGAATCAAGAGCTAGTCAAGCAAAGCCATTGAAAAAAATAAATTATAATATTCAGGTTTTGAGCAGAATACTATGTCGGTCAAGCACCCAACTGGTAGCTCAAATAAATCAACAACAATGAGTAAAAAGCATTGTTACAGATGTAATAAACCAATACACACACCACATGTACAATGACAGAGTGGGTGAATCCATTCCAAAAAACAAATTGCCTGCATAAACAATGTGAGAAATAGTGACTCTGTTTTTAAACACAGAGTTATTATAAATAATATGCTGGTCACAATGCAATTGGACACAGGGTCTGTAATGTCCATACTGTCAAACAAGACCTGGTCTGTCATTAATAGGAATAATAAATTTCATCGGAATCCTAGCAGCAAATCAATATCTGGTACCCAGGCAATCAAATAATACTCTTGAGATAGACAAGAGTCAAAGTTACGATGCCTAATAAGACTATATATCTACTGTTAGTTGTAGCATCAGGTGAATATAGCAATTTATTAGGCCATGACTGGTTTAGTCATTTAGGGTTTGCAGTGACAAAACTGAACCAGCTCACAACTAGAAGTAAATTAAAAAGGGTTTATCCAGAAGTAATTAATAATCAGGGTTTGAACCCTAAAATAATGAACAAAACTATATAAGTGCAAAAAATTGGATAGTTACTCATGTCCTATGCCACATGTTCAAAGGCACCCCCAAATGAGTTCCGGCAACGGTGATTGGACTTAAAGAGCTTCAAACATTAGTGATTAAAACTGCTGATAGACAACAATTTGTCACAAGAACCAACTTAGGTTAAATGAATCTACAGTTACATGACCAGTTGTCAGCAAAATCTTACCAGATGAAAATAAGTAGCAAACCAACAGTGATATGGCATCAACCAGATGTATGAATCATCAGCTCCAAGATTAGCCATCAGCAAAACCTCATGAGATGAAACAGCTGCAACCTCCCAGAGATAAATTATCAGCCAGCTGTATTGGACCTTCAGTTCCAAAAATTCCAAATGAGTACAACAGTGGACCTACCAAGAACATCACCAAGCCAGAAGAGGTAACAAAGTGAATGAATGCCATATTTTAATTTCTTCCACAGAAAGTTTTTCTTTCTGAAATATTTTAATGTCATTATTAACATTAGTTCTTCAATGCATTCTATCTGCTATAACTTTCTCATGAAAATAATCAATCTTGGATGTCTTTAAAATACCTTTAAGATAATTCTTGTATCATAAACAATTACTTCTTCCATAAAAACTATGCTCAAATTTACCATAAAATGCCATTTTATTAAGGAATCTTGTATTGTTAATTTATTTTCATATATCCAATACAATGAAAATGTTAAATTTTAATTATGGATTCTATAGTACCTTATCCAGAGATTACTTGCTTTCATACTCAAAGCTGTTGTTGTTATAACTGTATTGTAGAAATGGAAATTTATGCAAATTGATGCAAATGAGTTATAACTGCCATTTCCGAGACAGTGCAATGCATGCTTCTCTTCTATTGATGGACTTGGGGTCACTAGATATGTGAAACACCTCTCTAATCTTGCATCAGGCATCGTGTCTTTTGGAGCATATAGCATTGGCAGAGGTGGGTTCAAATTTATGGCCTGATGCTCTTTCATGTTCACAGAAGATGGAATTGCCTTTCTGCTTGGTTTTAGTTTTTTTGTAGATATATTTGTGTTGCGCTACTCTGTTGGCTATGTTAGTCCGGGTCTCCTCATAGTATGCAGCTTGACAGTTGGTTTATGGGCAGATCATTTTGCACACAACTTGAGGAGTGAGCTCTATGTTTTGAGTTGTTTATAAGACTGTTTCTAAGGTTTTTATATTGATTTGGTAGGTTAACAAAGTTTTATTTCCATACAATAGAATATATAAAATATATAATTGTTAATTAGAGAAGATATTAATTAGTATTAAAGTTTATCAGCTTAACGTTTTCGAGGATCCATGCCTCATATTCATAGCCTTCATAAAATGTATAATAAAATATGCAAATACAAATATTCAAATAAGCTAGTATTACGTAGCCCATTTCTTCGAGATCTCGAAGCAAGTATCCTTTCTATTAATGGCATGGATGTTTCCATTGATGTAAAATGCCTCCTTTATTTTTTTTTTGTGATCATTTGATTCTGAGCACAATATTATGGGATTGGCGGGTGTGAAGTTGTGTCCAGATTGTTTAGCATGCTCCAAGAATACAGAGGACGTGTTGCTGTTTTTCTGAGCTCTGTTAAATGTGTAAATATGTTGACCCAGTCTAGTATTGATTGCAGCTTTCGTTTCACCATAATATATAGCATGGCTTGATTCACACATATTTACACTCTTTGAAAACAAGTGGTACACAATGCAAGATGGATGGCCCATGGGCCTTCCTATCAGTGGTGTTTTATCTAGAATATATTTAAATAAATACGAGCTATCGATCCTTCCAAAATATCACAATATCAACCAAGACTTTACATATATTCGTTATGTAGATGATATCTTTATCATAACCTCTAAAGATAATACTTTAAATATACTACGTGATTTACAAAACTTAACCAAACTTTCATTCACCATCACATATGAAAATAATAAAGAACTTAAATATCTCGACCTCTCTTTATCGAGAAATCGCCACTTAATAGATTACAAAATGATTGTTAAACCATTTGAAATTTGCAGCTGTATCCACCCCAACTCTAACTCACCTGCATCGCATAAATTTGCTGGCCTTAATGCATTTTTGTTTTAGAAACTTTTATTTATGTAAATATGAAGCAGACAGGAAAGAAAACATAAACAACTATATTAAAGATCTATTAGCAGCAGGGTTCAAATTCAAAGCTATTAAAAATAAAATCATAAAATTTAATAATACAATAAACAATAATGTACCTCGCACCAATCTACCTAGAATAACAATCCCCTACATTCCTAAAATATCTAACAAACTAATGAAAGCACTAAACGATAAATTTAACATAGCAGTTAGAACTCCACCTAATTCTAATAGATTGCTTAACAACTCTAAAGACCACATTGATCGATCGTTCACCCCACACATGGTGTACTCTATTGCCTGCCCTCAGGCTGGATGCCATGCTATATATTATGGTGAAACGAAAGCTACAATCAATATTAGACTGGGTCAACATATTTACACATTTAACAGAGCTCAGAAAAACAGCAACATGTCCTCTGTATTCTTGGAGCATGCTAAACAATCTGGACACAACTTCACACCCGCCAATCCCATAATATTGTGCTCAGAATCAAATGATCACAAAAGAAAAATAAAGGAGGCATTTTACATCAATGGAAACATCCATGCCATTAATAGAAAGGATACTTGCTTCGAGATCTCGAAGAAATGGGCTACATAATACTAGCTTATTTGAATATTTGTATTTGCATATTTTATTATACATTTTATGAAGGCTATGAATATGAGGCATGGATCCTCGAAAACGTTAAGCTGATAAACTTTAATACTAATTAATATCTTCTCTAATTAACAATTATATATTTTACATATAGTGAGAAGTAAAGCTATAGAATATATAAAATAACAACTCTTTATATAACTAATTTGGCTAAATTGGTTATTTCCCTGTGATGAAATAAAACAATTTTTTAGCTTGTTAAAAGCATCAGTAGAATCTGTGCTGCACCTCAACATTTAAATCCTTTTTTCTATTTATAAACTATCAAGATATTTGCATTTCATTATCAAACTGATAACTACCCAAAGCAAAAGTTTGTGAGGATATTAGGTATCACTGTCTGATAAAATCTTGTGTTTCTTGAATATTAATTATTAAACTAAAGTTTTTATAGGTTGTATTTTAAACTGGCAAAAATAGTACAGTCTTCAACATAACCCCACATAATGTAACTTTGAATCTAAGAAAATGAAGTTCTTGTCTTAGCTTTTATTCATGCAAATTAAAAATTCCACCTACAACCTGTATCACATCTTTATCTCTATTTCGTTAAGCCATTTATAAACATCACATGATCACCATTACTTATGCTTGCTCATAACTGTTATGAAAACAGGCAAAACTCTCCATACAGTAGTGCCACTCAGTGCAAGTCAGAGTAATCAATGGATACCAGAAGACTTGTGCATAAAATCCTTATCTAGTGCCTATTCATCCAATATCCCCTGACTAGTTTCTAGCTTGTGGCTTTCATCAGTGAGGAGCCTTGGAGATATTGGATGAGTAGGCACTAGATAGGGATTTTATGCACAAGCAATCTGCCAACCACTGGCTTGCACTGAATGGCACTACTGTATGGAGAGTTTTGCCTGTTTGATACTATTTATAAACAGTTCTTAACCATTTTTATAAAAATTGAAAAGAATTCTGGAACAAGTCTCCAGTTTTCATTTCAAATGCTTCAATTTTTTTGCCAATAGTAGTAACTGCTTTTTATTCCATCATGAAGAATCTGTATAGGTATGAATATACTTTGGTGGGCAATTAACTAATTTCAAATAATACTATAGAATTGCAATATATGTAAATCACTCTTTTATTCCCAACATTTGTTTTGTATTTGTCTGGCAACACAAATTATGTCTTTAGTACTTTTTGTTTCTCTAAAACCACAGTGAGTCTTATAAACATTTATCTATGATTAGAAACAATTGATTTAACAAAATATTCGAAAGTACCTTTGTTGCAGTAGATGATAAATATATTCTATGATAATTACTACAATCTTGATTATTCCATTTATGTTTAATAATTGGGATAAAATAAGCATTTTTAAGATCAGGTGGCATATTTAATGAATCTATATTTTGAAAAGATTTCACTATTTTTGGAACTAACTTATCACCAAAATGTTTTAAAACTTTAGGCAATATAAATTAACTTCATAAACATCGAAATTCTTTAGAAATATATAAAGAATTTCGATGTTTATGAAATTAATTAATTGCTTATAATAACTTCTTTCATATACATTTTAATGCAATTTTTTTTTTAATAACTTTATTTTACTGACAGTTTCGACTGTCCAGCAGTCTTCATCAGAGCTTCTAAAATTTACTCTAGGTGCATTAAAGTGTATATGAGAGGAATTACTATAAGCAATATATATGAATATACGAAGAAATGCAAAGAAAGTAAAGGAGAAGAGTAAGAGTATTTTATGAAGTTAACATTACAATATTTTAAAACTTCACCAGATATCTCATCAGGGCCTGCACAGTTTCATTTTTTAAGATTATAAAGCTGTTTTGACTTTACTAATTGGATATCATTACCCAAATATGGATGAATAGAAAAGATGAATATATTATCAAAAGTCAACCCAATTATTATACCATTATCTAAATGGTGAGCAAAACACTCCTTCCCATTCAAAATATCATTGTCATCATATAAAAGAAAGCCATTGGTGGACTTTTTGTAGGAATAATGATATCATTTCTCAGATCCAGATGTTGATTTTAAAACATCATAAACAGATAAAGGTATAATCAGTGAATATCTATACCTTTTTTTACTATTTTAATCTATCAATCATTTAAGCCTTCTTGCCAGTCAATGAACTTCAGTTTTTAAATCTTTATATTTGTTGTGGAACTTAAATCACTAATAATGTCATTGCAGAAAATGGTACTAGTATCACTACCGGTACAGGTCACTGGATGGCGCTGTTGCTGTACCGGCAATGATACTGGTACCCAGAAAACTAGTCATAATTTATTTATGGAAAACCTATATTACACTTTTTAAGAGAATCATATACCCTAGTAGAATAATAATTTTTAATAGTCTAAATTAGCAATTTTAGTATTTAATAGCTGAAATGTAGACATATAGTATATGCATCTAAATAATGAACATCAATTTTCTTACAAGTATGATTTGAATGATATCTATTTTTAAATTTTGAAGGTATTAATTTGTGATCTATCAAACAATCTATGTTTGTTTTCATGTAATATGAATTCTTGTATTTTGATTTCTAATTATAATTAGAGTAAATGCTATTTTTTTGATTATGGATGCATCCATGTTCTTTTTATTCATTTTTGTGCCTGCAAACAGTTTGTGATAGTTAATAAAACAGGCAGAACTCTCCATACAGTGATGCCACCCAGTGCAAGAAGAGTAATCGATGGATTGCAGAAGGCTTGTGCATAAAATCCCTATATAGTACCTACTCATCCAATATCCCTAGACCAGTTTCCAGCTTGTGGCTTTCATCAATGAGGAGCTTTGGATCTGAGAGCACTGCACCTAGATCTTAGGATCTAATGCATCCTCCAGCAGCCACCTTTCATCTCTACTTAACTACAAAACTATGAGAATAAAATTGAAAACACAATAATATTTTCAATCCAAGCTCATTGGCTTATATACTCATATAGGTCTGAACTCAGTTCAGTACCCTTACATTTTGGTGTCTTTGGTTCTTAATATTCATGGCCACCACTATCCTATTATGCAAGATTGGGATTAAACCACTAAGCATCACATAATCAGCATTTATTATGCTTGCTCATAACTGTTATTAAAACAGGCCAAACTCTCCATACAGTAGTGCCACTTGCAAGCCAGAGTAATCAATGGATGCCAGAAGGCTTGTGCATAAAATCCTTATCTAGTGCCTGCTCATCCAATATCTCCAGATTAGTTTCTAGCTTGTGACTTTCATCAGTGAGGAGCCTTGGATCTGAGTGACTTGCAGTGAGTGGCACTACTGTATGGAGAGTTTTGCATGTTAATAAGTTGTGAGTGAGAATAAGAAATGGTGTTAAGGTGTTGTTTAGTCATTTAATACCAATCCTGCCTAGGATAGTGGTGGCTTTGGTTATTAAAGAATCAGACACCAAAATGTATGGGTATTGAATTGAGTTCAGACCTATATGACTATATAAGCTAATGAGCTTGTCTTGAAAATATTGTGTTTTCAATTTTCTTTTCATAGTTTGTAGTTAAGTAGAGATAAAAAGTGGTTGCTGGAGAGTTGCATTAAATCCTAAGATCTAGGTGCAGAGCTCTTAGATCACTCACTGATGGAAGCCACATGCTATAAACTAGTTTGGGGATATTGGATAAGTAGACACTAGATAGGAATTTTATGTACAAGCCTTCTGGCATCCATTGATTACTCTGGCTTGCACTGAGTGGCACTACTGTATGGAGAGTTTTGCCTGTTTTAGTAAGTTATGAGCAAGCATAAGAAATGATGATCATGTGATGTTTAGTGTGATAGTTAATCTATAGGTTGTGCAAAAATTTAATATCATTCAATTTGAAATTTACACCACCAGATTTCAACATCTTTTGGTCAAAGCCTGCTATTTGTACCACACATACATTAATGTCTTCAAGAAGAATGTTTCAGTTTTTAATTGTATTTTTGTAATAACACTGTCCAACAACAAAAATATTTTTTTCTCTAATATGGCATAGCACTAATAAAATGAGTGCTGTCTCAATTATGCAAGTGGGGTCTAATAACATTAGCCTTTCAATGATAGTTTGCGGAATTCCAAGAATTTAGTATTTTATATATTGCATTAAAGGATTTAATATCTCATGTATATTTAATTATAAGTATATCCAAGCTTATTGAGTTCAGCAGTTAAACTGGATTCCATGAAATTGTAAAAGACCCAAAAAGAGACCACATGTGAGATGGATGGATGATATAAGAAAGTGTGCAGGGGTGATGTGGAGAAAATAAGCTAAAGATCGGAGAAGATAGATTGAACTTGGAGAGACCTTCATCCTGCAGTGGATTGATAATGGTTGATGATGATGATGATGATATCCAAGCTTTCAAACCAACCACTTCATAATCACTTATTTAGATAAAAAGTTGGGTTATCATTTCTGGTGGAGATGATGTGATTGTCCAAGATGTGGATCTATAGTGAGAAGTCAATAGGATGTCTTTCTGATTGGTTAATAATTTATCATATGAAGATTTAATCAGGAATGCTGTGAATTAACTTGATTGGTTATATGTTTTTCTTCTACACAGTAATATATATTGATATATAATGTTTAATAATATTTTAATATTGAATAAATATAATGTCATGTGCAATTTATCAAGTCTACCTTAAATTATTAAACTGCCTCTAGCGGCCATGTTCAATAAATTTTTATAATAAGAAAATGGATCCTGTATTTTAGATCTAGATTGCTCTAAATAAAAGGATCTAAAATACAGGGTCTATTTTCTTATTGTAAAAAGTTATTGAACATAATAACTAGAGGGCAGTTCAATCATTATTTAAAACAGATTTGGTAATTTTCACATGACATTATATGTCTAAATGTGTGTAATATTTGTGTGTAAAGAATCAATTACTCCTATTGTAGTAATATAAACACAGAAATGTTTTTAAAGACTGGAAAAGAGTTTAGTTTATAATTGTGGTACCTATTTTAATATCACATTCAGAATCCATTGCTACTCTCAGTTGCACAGTACAGTACATCTGAAAGATTTTTATATTCTACAACTGAAGTATTTCCATATATGCATATAGATGAGTAAATGAATAGATCATCATTATGTGGTATTTTGTACGGAAGATTGGAATTAAACTTTAAATTTTTACTTAGAAAATTAAAAATGTATTATCTTAGGGAATAATGTATATTCATTTTAATTAATTAGTGCATATAAGCACATGTATTATATCTGTTACATTTCATATATAAGAAGTATAAATCACTCTTCATTTTAATTATTAATTATGACAAACAATTTATTACATATCAGATATTTAAATTATTCTCTATTTCTATACTTAAAACAGGCAAAACTCACTATATGTATTGCCACACACAGCAAGCTAGAGTAATCAATGGATGCCAGAAGGCTTGTGCATAAAGTCCCCATCTAGTGCCTACTCTTCCAATATCCCCAGACTAGTTTCTGGCTTGTGACCTTCATCAGTGAGGAGCCTTGGATCTGAGAGCACTGCACCTAGATGTTAGGATCTAATGCAATCCTCCAGCAGCCACCTTTTACCTTCACTTAACTACACAACTATGAGTCTTAAACTGAAAACACCTTAAATCAAAAGATAGAAGCGAATAGACAAAAAAAGGCAATATAAATGAGTTCCTTTTAGAATAGAGCAAATAAGTATTAAATTGTTTTTCTGATTTTTATATATATTGTAATAGCATTAAAAAAAATGTAAAATCGAACCTCACATTTAAGGACATCAAATGCTGTAGTATCTCCCTCAGGTAAAATATCTTACACTCTACTTGGATTGCCAAATGTAATAGTATTAAAACGAAACATAATGTATGAATATAAAAAATAGAGATTCTCAATGTTAAGATAAATATGGGGTTTAATAATTTAATTATTAATGATCATGGAAAAACAAGTTTAATTAACAAAAATGAAAATTTATTAATAAGCAATAATGACAATATATATATAATCAAGAAGCAAATTAAATATTCTTTGTGGAATAGTTTACACTTGACTTGATTACCATTTATCTATTATATTTATTATATTATTTTATAAATGTATCTGTCATCTACTGTGAACAGTGCACTAAGAAAATCAAAAAGAAAAATAAGTTATTAGCATAACTAGCTAAATAAATTCATAAATATATATTTTGCAAAATTTAATTAATTTGTCTACTATTTTTTCTTATTATAATAATCATAAGCATATTAATTTACATTCATAAAAATATAAATGTTTATTAAATATACACTTCTATTAATATCACCTATAAATATGTATACCTAAAAACCTACTTTCTTTTTAAATATGAATGAAGAAACAAATGAA
The DNA here is from genome assembly GCA_028023455.1 of Epiperipatus broadwayi. Lineage (NCBI taxonomy): Eukaryota > Metazoa > Onychophora > Udeonychophora > Euonychophora > Peripatidae > Epiperipatus > Epiperipatus broadwayi. The sequence continues at coordinate 1,090,430 of JAQFVV010006430.1, forward strand.
TATAATCTTATTTAAACAAACTAAAATTATAATTAAGAAATATATTGTTTTTATTTTGTTTACTATTTGTTTTAATTCTTTTTAGTAATGATATATTTTTCTTCTATACTAAATAAACATATGCATTCTCAAAACATAAACAATTTATAAACTATTTATTTTATATAGCGCGATGTTTAGAAACTGTAATATTAATAATCAGCATTAAGCTATTGCATATGCGCTTTGTATATTTTTAACAATAAATGAATACTCCCACTTCAAACACAAGATAAGTCTTGGGAAAATATAGAATGAATCATCTATCTTTTCGAACCCAAACGCTTATGTATGGGCAAATCTTAAGTATTTGAAAATGAGAGTGTGAAGATATTAAACAATCACTTTAAATTACTTTTTACATGTGCAATAGCTCAATATTGATTATTAATATTACAGTTTATAAACATCACACTATATAAAATGAATAGTTTATTTACATACATTTAATTTCAAATAAGAATGACGTATAGTAAATTCTGGTAAATTTTGCCAGTGTCATTCATTCAAGCATTTAAAGTCATTGTTTAATATCTTCACGCTCTCACTTTCAAATACTTAAGATTTGCCCATACATAAGCGTTTGGATTCGAAAAGATAGATGATTCATTCTATCCTTTCCAAAGACTTATCTTGTGTTTGAAGTGGGAGTATTCATTTATTGTTAAAAATCTACAAAGCACATGTGCAATAGCTTAATGCTGATTATTAATAAACAATTTATATAAGAATATATTACTTGGTAAATTTTTATTTTCTATTCACAAAGAATGCCTATCAAATTGTAACTTCATTGAAAACAATATTTATTTTATGAATCTGTTTATATATTTTATGCAAACGCACACACAAATAATTTATAATTCAAAATCTTTTATATATATTCTATTGAAAATCCCATGATATGTTCTGTTGAATAGATAGACTTTTATATTTAATCTAAATTTATTCCAATTTCTTATCATTCCATAAAATTATCAGTTTTGATGACTTGTTTTATTTTTAATGAAGTATTTCATAATTAACAATGTTTAATACTCCTTTATTTATATAATAACAACAGTAGTTGTTAATTTCTTCAAAATATCCTGATGAAGTATGTTGCAGTACTTAACTGATATTTATCATAATGAGATGATTTTATCTGGTGTTTAGATTGTCAAAAGATTTAAAGTCTTTTGAACAGATGTTTGAAATATTTTTACCCTAAATTGTTCATTTTAAACTTTAAATAAAATTATTGACATATACACACAAAATTTTGTGTAGTAACTGCTATTGAGACAAAAAATTAGAGAGTCTAGTCTAAGATCAGGGGCTTAAATAGTTTTCTCTCAATGTTGTCACACTTATATCATTATTATAGATATTGTTTCTATGGCATTTCATTTTAGAAACCAATTTTAACTTGTATCCAAGGTCTTTTCTATTAAGAGTTAAATTTAGCTATATATTTACTCAACAAAACATTTTTTAAAATAGGCAAAACTCACTATACCTATTGCCACACACAGCAACTAGAGTAATCAATGGATGCCAGAAGGCTTGTGCATAAAATCCCATCTAGTGCCTACTCATCCAATATCCCCACTGATGAAGGCCACAAGCCAGAAACTAGTCTGGGGATATTGGATGAGTAGGCACTAGATGGGGATTTTATGCACAAGCCTTCTGGCATCCATTGATTACTCTAGCTTGCTGTGTGTGGCAATACATATAGTGAGTTTTGCCTGTTTTAACAACAGTTATACACAAGCGTAAGAGGTGGTGGTCATGTGATGTTTATTGGCTTAAAACATTTTTTCTAACAAATTAGCATTCATGATGTTAAAGTATTTTTTAAAACTTCGTAAAAATATATATTAAAATATATTTTTACAAATAATTAAAAATATATAATTTTACAAATTAAAACAAAGTATATTCTAAAAATCATATCTTAAATAGAATAGTCATTCTTTTTATATGTTTATCTATTTTTATAAATTTTAATTAACATTCTAAATAACAATTTTAAATAATTTAAATATTTTAAAACAATGTTTTTTAAATATATATAATTTAATACTTTCCAATCATACTAACATACAAATACATATACATGCATATATACACTTTAAATAATAGTTTAATATCCTATTTGTTTATATTTAAATCTTACTTTTGTAATGTATGCAATAAAGAAAATATCAACAAATAATTTTATAGATATAATAAACACCTCCATACTTCCCCAATTCTTTTCAAATTCATATAAATAAAGATATAATAAAAGACAAATGACCCCCCAAGATGCATTTCGTGCTGAACCAGTACTCATCAGTTGGCCCAGGTCACTATCTCTCATATATATCTCTATTATATGCATCTCTAGTTTCGAAAATGATTAGTAATAATCAGTGTATTTATCTGAAATGGATGGCGTCAAAGTTGTCAGTGGGGGGAGTTTGACAATGGTAAATGAAAATGTAACAAATAATTTTATTAATATGTACTTTATTATTGTTTTATATAAAACTATTTATATACTTTTATTAACACATTCCTAACATAATATATGTATTATTAATTTTATTACATCATTTTAACAATAATAAATATATTAATCTTAAAATTTTGCCATGAAATATAATAAAATAATAATTTTTTGATACATCACTTGTTAAAAAAAAATATGTAGGACCATTCTATATTACCATGTGTTATTTAAAACCATTTAATAACAAGATAAACTATTTTAATTACTTTTAAATTAATTTAGATAATCTTACAAATACAATAAAAGAAATAAGCTAACAAAATTTTTATATACATAAAGTCACCAAGTTTAAATTCAAGTATGTTACATTTGCTTTCATTCACAAAAATATTTTTTTTAGTTATTTAAAATTTCAGTATATATTTAACACCTAAACAAGATGCAAAAACTAATAGCAGTCTTTCTTAATAATTTAACTCTAAATTCTATATTTTTAGTCTAGCCATAAATAAATCCCTTCATTTATTTACATCTCAACATAATTAGGGTATATGATAAACGTCACGTGATCACTATCTCCTCACTGGCGAAGGCCACAAGCCAGAAACTAGTCTGGGGATATTGGATGAGTAGGCACTAGATAGGGATTTTATGCACAAGCCTTCTGGCATCCATTGATTACTCTGGTTGGCACAGGATGGCACTACTGTATGGAGAGTTTTGCCATATATATATACTTTAAATAAGTCTACAACATATTTTTAACATCTGTATGTGCACTTATTATTTGAGTATTTCAAATTCCAAAATCTTTCAAATTCACACCTTCTCTTAGCAAATTATTAAATTTAAAATCTAATCAATTCTAACTTTTGTTAATTTAAAGTCCAATATCATTTTCACTTACAATGTATTTAGATACTAACGCATCACAACGTTTATCTATTTGATAACTAAAAACAAAATCAGCACAACAAAATTATTCATCAGTAGTTTAACTATTTTATTTAAATATGTATATATTTCCCTTCTAACATTTTTAACCAATAAAATATAGTGTTTTATTCACACTATTCATCTTTATTCTTTGATCCAACTTCTAAGTTTATTATGTAAAATACAGAAATATATTTTATTACTTTCACTTAATATATTTTAGTTCACAAAACTACTATTTAATTATAAGTAAATAAGTATTTATTTTTATATGATGCTATGCATACAATTGTATACATTCAAAGATCAGCCTTTCAAGCTAATTGTGCATGCATCTTCTGCGAGTGTTAAATAATAAATGAATACTTCACTCTACAATACAAGATATAGTATTTATGCAGGAATAAAAGGAATCCTCTTATTCCTACGATTCAAATTCTTTTTTATATGAGCAAATCTGAAGTACTGTTGAGTAAAGCATGAGAGTAGAATTCTCACTTTAAATTACTATCTACGATGTTGGAATGAATGACGTCGGTGAAATTGTCTAGAATTTACTAAATGTCACTCTAAGTGAAACTTAATTATAAGTAAATAAGCATTTATTTTTATATGACGGCATGCATACAATTGTATACATTCAAAGATCAGCCTTTCAAGCTAATTGTGCATGCATAGATAGTAATTTAAAGTGAGAATTCTACTCTTACGCTTTACTCAACAGTACTTCAGATTTGCTCATATAAAAAAGAATTTGTCATAGGAATAAGAGAATTTCTTTTATTCCTGCATAAATACTATATCTTGTATTGTAGAGTGAAGTATTCATTTATTATTTAATACTCGCAGAAGACGCATGCACAATTAGCTTGAAAGGCTGATCTTTGAATGTATACAGTTGTATGCATAGCATCATATAAAAATAAATGCTTATTTACTTATAATTAAGTTTCACTTAGAGTGATGTTTAGTAAATTCTAGACAATTTCACCAACGTCATTCATTCCAACATCGTAGATAGTAATTTAAAGTGAGAATTCTACTCTCACGCTTTACTCAACAGTACTTCAGATTTGCTCATATAAAAAAGAATTTGAGTCGTAGGAATAAGAGGATTCCTTTTATTCCTGCATAAATACTATATCTTGTATTGTAGAGTGAAGTATTCATTTATTATTTAACACTCACAGAAGACGCATGCACAATTAGCTTGAAAGGCTGATCTTTGAATGTATGAATATTTACTTATATAAATCTCACTATTGTACTCTTTCAATTAATAACTGAAACACACAGGCTTATTATATACTTGTATCTATATATGTAATATAAAGGTATATGAGCACAGACTTTCACATGACCCACCACTCTCCACACTATCTCATAACACTGATACACTTGAACACATATATGTTGAAAAGATAAATAATCACCAATATACGTATTTCATGCTAAACCAGCAATCATCAGTTGGTCTAGATTACCATCTCCACACATATATGCTATAAATGCTCAGATATATATTAAGATACCCAATCCTCATACTTTAATGGACAGGCTTCAATCTACTCCACACTCCAACTCTTCAACCATCCATCCAATTGAAAATCTAATGATGGAACGCTCAAAAGCCAGCCTGAGGCCAAGATTCTTGTCATACCCATGTTGACCTAAGGTCAATCTGACCCCTCATGTACAGGACATAATCCATTTAATACATATACAAGGGATAGGCAGACATCTCTACTATGTAATAACTGAAACACACAGGTTTATTATATACCTGTGTCTGTATATGTAATATATAGGGTATATGAGCACAGACTTTCACACGACCCACCACTCTCCACACTATCTCATAACAGTGATACACTTGAACACATATATGTTGAACAGATAAATAATCATCAATATACATATTTCATGCTAAACCAGCAATCATCAGTTGGTGTAGATTACCATCTCCACACATATATGCTATAAGTATATTTAAAGACAAGTTCTTTTATAAAATATTTAAGATTGGCTATTATAAACAAGACTATGCATTTATTAATCTTCTTAATTTTATTATCTAATAACTTATCTAAAAACATTTTAACTTTTAGATAATTTATAACTTAATAGCTCTTTAAAATGTAAATCTTTTAAAATATTATTTATTCTTTAATTCTCTATTATAAAACAATAACTATGGGATAATCTTACAATCTCATATTGTTAAACTGTTACTTATTTCAAACTTTATATCTACTCTGTTTGAATATAAAACAATATATATAAATATTTTTTTATAAAAAATAGTATTTAATAATTATCTTGACTATACGCTTCCTTTTTGTATGCTTTCCTATTTTTCATTAAATATAGATAATTAAAGACTAATTATAGTTATGAACATTATCTTCCATGTTTCTTACAATCAAGCATTGGTGGTCGAGAGGTCAGCGACAGTTGCTTTACAAGCAGTTGTTCCAGGTCAGCGTGTTCACTTCCTGGCTGATGCTATGACACATGAGAAAAAGTACGTGCTTATTTATTCAGGAAGTACCATTGGTTTAAAACTTTGGGCATTAAAAATACTTTTATTCTTACCCACTTTCCTTTTTATTTCGAACAATTCTTCATACCTGGGAATCTTGATCATCATACAATTATCACCTAAAGGAATCAATGAATATTAATATGCCTACTAAATTTATTAGCTATAGAAATAAAAATAAACTAACACTTGTGTTCTAAGTTATAAGTATAAATTAATATCTTCACTTACTTTCAATAATAATTTAATACCTTATTTGTTTTTCTAAAGATTTGTGATGATGGTGTTCTAGTTGTATCTTTATATTGGACTATTTCCATCATCTAATATGAGTATTGAATGTCTTTAGAAAAATTTAACTTTTATTTAAATATTCCAAATACATTCAACTTAGTAATATCACATCAAACAGGTTAGTATATGCACTACGTTTTGAGAAGTATTATTCTCCCCTCTTCTTCAGATGCTGCTGGCCTGACCAGTGACAATACTAGCATGGGACTCGAACCTGGAGCCTTAGATTCTTGACTTTTGAATTTTAAGTTAATGCTGTAACCAACTGAGCCATCCTACAAAAGGCAACAGTCAGTAGAAATTTCATATACTTATCTATGAGGTTCCTCCTGATTTCTCCACTTTTTCCTAAGAGCAAAGTTTCCATACATTATGTATAGTCACACTAGGTTGGCTTATGGGATTTTTTGCCATTATCATGTAAGCAGCTTCTTTAAATTTTCATCTTTGTAGCTTTTCTTCTCTATCCAATATTTTTGCATTTTCCCAATCGAACGTATGTTCATTGGTCCATACATGGTCTGCTACCTCAGACACATCTGTTTTCTCTCTTCTCATCATCAGTAGGTGTTCTTACAAGTGCTTTCAATGGGATGACTGGTCTCCCCAATATATATTCTTCCACATTCACATGGTATTTCATAGATGCAGTTTTTTCTTTTCAGCATTTCAAGTTTAGGTTTTGTAGATGTTAGAATTTCTCATAGTGTGGTATGGGTCTGAAAAGCTGGTCTGATTTTATACTGATTGAAGATTTTTCTTCATTTATCTGTTATTTTTGGAATGTATAGGTACACTACAGTACCAATGTCTTTTCTCTTGATGGTTCTTTTTGTTGTCTATTTAATGTTTTCTTAATAACAGTTGATGGATAAATAACCATTTTTCATAAGAATTTGTTCTATATAAATCTTTTCTTTTTCCAAATCGCTGGTTTCTGAACAAACTTCTTTTGCTCTGTTCCATAGTGATATTATAACTCCATGTTTTCTGTTTCTGGTGTGATTGGATGTATAGGCTAGGTTTTTTCTGTATGTGTAGGTTTTCGGTAAACTTTTTTTGATTTTGCCATGAGAGAGTCTTGTCACAAGAACATCTAAGAATGCCAATTTTAGTTCTTGTTCTGATTCTACTGTGAATTTAATTGAAGGGATATATTGATGTGTTTCCAGAAAAGTTTGTAGCAGTGCTTCACCATGTGGCCATACAACAAATGTATCACTCACATACCGAAGCCAAACTTTAGATGGATATGGAGTAGTTTTTATGCTAAGGTTTTAAGTTCTTCCATGTAAACATTGCTAATCAGGTGAGACAATGGTGAGACCATAGCCATTCATTGATTTTGTTGGAAGAATTCTGTGTTATATTGAAAGTAGGTTGTTTTTATACAGAATGTTTATACTATCAACAGGAAGAGTTGTTCTGGTTTGTAAACTATTATCACCATTTAATCTTTTTCTTACAATAGACAATGCTTCTTCATATGGTACATTCGTGAATAAACTTTCCACATCAAAGCTTATCAGTAAGTCACTTCTTTCAATTTTCATGTTCTTGATTAATTCTACAAAGTGTCTAGAATCCCTGAAAAAGGACTGGGTCTTGTATGTCAAAGGACTTAGAACTTTGAGAATAAATCTTGCCAAGTTTGGCAAGGAGAATCTCTAGGACTAACAGTGAGTCTTAATGGAACATGATCCTTATGGATTTTGAGTAGACCATAAAGATGAGAAATTTTGCTGAAAATGATGTTATTTTAGTTTTTTCTGAATCAATGAAGTATCTGTGATGCTTTCTGAGTAATATTTGTAACTTTGTTTCCATACTCGGTATCAAATTTTTTGCCACTTTTTTATATTGACCTGCTGTCAGGAGTTCTTGTATTTTTGTTGTGTCCATTACAATTGTTATATTGCCTTTGTCAGCAGGGAGAATAATTATAGATTTATTTACTTTGAGAGATTTAATTGTTTTTCTCTCACCATAGGATATGTTTGACTTCAATTTTTGTTGCTTGTCGAGTGTTCTTTTTATTTTCCAGCGTAATTCTACTCCTTCTTCTAAAGGCAAATTTTGAGTGACTTCCTCAGAGGCTGCCATTATATCTAATAAAGGGATATTAGATGGTGTTATGGCAAAGTTTAATCCTCTTTCAAGAACAGAAATTTCAGTATTTGTCAGATATTTAAAACTGAGATTTTTAACAGATGAAGTTGATACATTGCTTGGTACATTATAATTCTTGTTATGCCCATGTAGGTTAGCAAGTTTCTTCTTTTGGCATTCTTTTATTTTTCCATGTAATGAAGAATATGATTTTCTTACTACTTGAGAAACTCTCATGAAGTCTTCATCAGTAAGTTTATTTTTTAGAAAACATTCTCCATTATTAATGGAGCACATTGTTTGGTTCTTAGAAAATCTTTGAGCATTTATTCTTTCTCTTAACAGAGCTTCACTTGCTCTCTGAGTAATTTTCTCAGCTTTCTGAGAGTGAATTGGAGGTTTTAGTTGCAAACCTTTTCTGATTTACATTTACATAAGAAAGTTAAATGATTTTCTACTTAGGACAACTTTAGACATAATTTTTTGTAATGTCTTGAGTTTGATATATTATCAGGTCCATACCGAATACTTAGTGTTTTTCTGAAGTTTTGTGATGATGTTGTTTTAGTTGTATTTTATATTGGACTATTTTCATCATCTAATATGTGTATTGAATGTCTTTAGAAAAAAATTAACTTTATTTAACTATTCCAAATATATTCAACTGTTAGTAATAGCACATCAAACAGGTTAGTATATGCACAATGTTTCAAGAGGTATTATTCTCCCCTCTTCTTCAGATGTTGTTGGCCTAAGCAGTGACAGTACAATTTATACTACATTTTAAAAAAATTAATGAAATACTTCCATATCTTAAAGAGAAAATTTATTTGGAGTTTTTGTGAACTTCCATGTGGAATTTGTTTACATTCATACATTGGGCAGACCAATTGTAGAATAAACATCAGATAGGAAGAACACATTTTGACAGTTAAAGAAAAATCAAATTCATCAGCCATTTATTCACACATTAAATTAACTAACCACGACATCAATTTCAATAAAACATATTCTGGCAAAAACTGAACAGTATGACTGGAAATTGCTAAGCGAGGATATAGAGATTTTTAAAACGTCCAAGAGCATGAATGAAAAATTTGAATTAAAGAAAATTAGCAATATTTGGAAAAAGCTATTGGAGGATAAAATAATTTTTAAAACTTCTCAACCAATAGAATTGGAAAATGTGGAGAAAATAACAAAAGAAAAAAATATTTTAAATCTCATCACACACATTCTTATGATTTGAGAAAGAAGAAGCTCTGAGGAAAGTACTTAATTAGTACTGAAATATCAGTTATTTAGCTATTATATTTTTATTACATGGAACCTCCCAGAAATAATATTCATCATCATCATCAACCATTATCAATACACTACAGGATGAAGGTCTCTCCAAGTTCAATCCATCTCCGATCTTTAGCTTCTCTTCTCACCATCACCCCTGCACACTTTCTTATTTCATCTAACTAGCCACAGTAATTTTTACAAGAAAAGAGCAGTGTCTTCTCTTGTTATCTTATTTTCTTATATAAAGAGTTGTCTGAAATACTTAGAATACAAATGATAAATATTACGTAAATCACACAATTTATTTTAAAGATATTTTAAATTGTTTGATATTATTAATTTCTATGTCTGAGAGTTTTTTCAATTTAAACATTGCCAACACTGATTCAAAAAATGGAAATGTGTAATGTAAATGTTTGTATTACATATTTTAATTGTATTGATTGATGTTAACAATGTTTAAATTGAGAAAACTCAAAGTATGAGATTCGTTTAATATTCATTCTTTCTATTCTAATTTTTCAGACAACTCTCTATTAGAAAATGAGATAATGAGAGAAGACAGACAACTCATTTATTGCAAAAATTATTATTTTATGTTGCTGCTAGATAATATTTCAATTACTTATTGTACCAGTTGCTTAAATCTTTACCTCGAAGTTTTATATATATTGTAAAGCAATTTCTTAACTTTAAAATTATGCCAACAAAATTTTTGCAGCAAAAGTATAAATCAGGCAAAACTCTCCATACAGTAGTGCCACTCAGTGCAAGCCAGAGTCATCAATGGGTGGCCAGAAGGCTTGTGCATAAAATTCCTATCTAGTGCCTATTCATCCAATATCCCTAGACTAGTTTCTAGTTTTGTGGCTATCATCCGTAAGGAGCTTTGGATCTGAGAGCACTGCATCTATATGGCGGCTGGAGTGTTGCATTAGATAGTAAGATCTAGGTGCAGTTCTCTCAGATCCAAAGCTCCTCACTGATGATAACCACAGGCTAAAAACTAGTCTGGGGATATTGGATGAGTAGGCACTAGATAGGGATTTTATGCACAAGCTTTCTAGCATCCATTGATTACTCTGGCTTGGACTCAATGGCACTACTATATGGAGAGTTTTGTCTGTTTTAATAACAGTTATGACCAAGCATAAGAAATGGTGATCATGTGATGTTTATTGAAATTGTTTTTATGAATTTCATATTGATAATTTTTTATAATTTTAAACTAAATTTACAACTTTTCCCTCTTATAAAAATTAATAATTGGATGTTTTAAAGCTGAGTAAAGAAATGTATTTATTTGTAAGTCTGGGATAATTAAAAATGCTTCACAGGTGCCCCTAGAACAAATCAAATTTATAAACATTTTTAAAGATATACGTAAATCTTCCATTTCATCACCATTTTTGCAACACATAAATAAAGATGTCTGGACTAGGGATCATTTTCAAGTTAACAAATAATAATCAATAATGTATTTGTCTGAAGTTGCTGGTGTTAAAGTTGTGAACGCAGAAAATTTGATACTTATAATTCAAAGTGTAAATATTTTTATATAATGTGTAAAGATACCCACATATATATAAATATAATGTTAGCTTCTCACAGCTAATTCAGTATACTTTTTTTAGCATCAAGCTAATAGTATAGACTAGTAGTATTTAACTGACGTAAATCATTTAATTGTTATACATATAAACATATTTATATATATATGTATTTATATTTACAGTGAAAAATGATAAGCGTTGGTTCAGGAAATGTTCTAATGAGACAGCTCACAGACCCTGCTACGATACATCGACTAAAGATACCAAGTCACGTGTTTGCACATGTGTCACCGATGGATGCAATGTTGGCTATAATGTCAAAGGAACTCCTACACTTTTTTTATTTGTGATTTTAAATACAATACTTATTGGATTAATGTCCAAACACTGACTCCATGTTTTTTACTCTTACAATTTTTGGAGAACTATAGGGAAGCTATTTTTAACTTGTATTTTATTAATTTTATATTAATGTAAATATTTTTTTGCCATTTTAGTTTCCATAACAAAAATTACATTTTTTTAAGGATTATGGAACTTTATCACTGGACAGCATTTGGAGCAAATCAGTATTTTTATCATATTTTGGACAATAAATCTTTGGTTATTATATGATTTTACATTACAGAAGAGCCATCTGATCAAATATTGTATGTCAAAATTTTTCATTGGTATGATGAATATGAAATGGAAATTATTTAAAGATATCACATGATGAAATAAAGCATGTCTCTTTTTCTTACAAATTCATATGTAATTATAATTGCAAAGAAATCAAGTCATATGTTACATGACCTAATTTAGCAAGCTTGTATTACAAATGTTATATGTGGAGCTCACAGATAAGCTCTTAACAAGCTTTGCAGAATAGCCCCAACCCATACCGATTTCTGCTACTGGCTTCCTCAGTGAGATGCTAGGATATTCAAGCATCTCACTGAAGAAGCCAATAGCAGAAACCGGTCTGGGTTGGGGATATTCTGCAAAGCTTGTTAAGAGCTTATTTGTGAGCTCTATATATAACATTTGTAATTATAATTAATAATCTTTTTCTTTTTTCATTTTATACAATGCAAACGTTTTATTTTCTTGGAATAATTTATTTCTCTACAGTTTGACTGTTCAAAAGTTTTCTTCGGAGCTACAAAATATTTAAATATGTATGAATGCATAGAAATGAAATATTTTATTGTAACAATATTTTGTTTTAGATATAGTAGTAGAATATTTTGTTTCTATGTAATTATATGTATTTGAATATTTTGTAGTTCTGAAGAAAATAGCTTGACAGTTCAAACTGTAAGAAATTAAATTATTTGACGAAAATAACATGTTTGCATTGCATAAAGTAAAGAAAGAAAGGTGCAATTAATTACAATTATGTGTGTTAATAGTAATCAATGCATAGAAAATAAAGAAGGAAAAAGAGTAATAATACTCATATATATATATATAAAGTATTTTGGGGATTAAATTGTGTATTATTTTGTATTAATTCCCAATGTTTTGATGAAATAACATTGGAAACTGATACAAAATAATATACAGTTTAACCCAAAGAATACTTTATTTACATTATATAACCATGGAAACATTATTTTTACTGTTATATATATAATTCTTTAATAATGTAAAATACTTATTAATATTTATGGTTCTAATTTAAAGATTGCTAAAATAAATTATATTTTAAATATGGCAGCAGTTTCAAACTGCTATTAAATAGAGAATCAATATTACTGCTTCTTTTAAAGTACTTCATTGTCTAATTACTCCATAGCCTTTAAATAGATCACTTAACATATATGAATATATAATTGCTACTTAATTAAATATTACATAAGTTTGTAATCTATTAATGTTATTTATTTACATTTTCTTGATGGTACTGCAGTGTCGCCTAGTGGTCACAGTATGAATAACCAACAACTACCTAAAATTATTATGATATTTACATTATAGTAATATTATAGATGGACTAACCTCTCTATATTGCTTAATTTTAAGTATAGTTTGAATATAAAAAAATTGTCATTAAAATATTCATTTATCATTTTCTTCACAATCTTGTTTAGTCTTTAATCACTTCTATTTATATATAATTTATGGTTACTGTCCTATTTTAGTCCCTTGTGGTAAAAACAATGTACAAAATAATAATTTGGAAGTAGAGTTTAAAAATGATAAGTAATCTGGTCATCAAAACTTAGGTAGATTTGTAGGATACAATACATACATTATATACGGAGGTCCTACATGGTTTAATATACTGATAAGGTAACACTCTGTGTAACTTAAGGTCCACGAACCATGCCACTTCTGCTTTTTAAACTTCTTAAGACCTTCCAACAATAAATCAGTCACTTACTATTATTATATATGGATGTGGATAAAAGAAGTGCATAGAATAGATAAGATTTGTAAAAAAAAAAAAAAGATAATTAGTATGTGAATAATAATTTTTATGTATTGAAATTAGAAGACCAATTTTAGAAAATAAATCATTTATTTTAAATGTTACCCAATACGTACTGTGATAAAAAAAATATTTTAAGCTTATAAAAACATGTGTTTTCATTAGGGATTGAACTCGTTAGAGCTACTGGTATAACATTTGAGATATATTTAAATTCTCCACTATAGAGGGCAGTAAATGTACGATATGATGTGATGATGGATCTTATTAAGACATTGTAAGAAAATAATTACAATACATATCAGTTAGGAAACATAGAATCAGTTAGAATTAAAAATGGATGGGACTAAGGCAAGGATGCCCTATTTCACTTTTTTTTATTATATTTGAAAGAAGAGTGCAATAGAAAGACTATGAAGAGGGATACAGATACCATTAATAGATGGCAAGGGAGTATTTATTTGTGAATGATGTCTTCTTGTACACAGAAAGTAGGGAAGCTATGGAAGTTATGCTGAAGAAGTGCAAGGATGGGTAAAGAGATGGGGATTAAATTTAGTAATGAAAAATCAAAAATACTGGGGAAAGAGAAGACAATGAATTTTTATTGGGAAATATAAAATTAAATGTGATAAATAGGTATAACCATTTGAGAATTGTCTTAAGTAATCAGAAATTGCTTGGATGAATGGAAAAAAAATTGATAAATGAAGCTAAGAAAAGAAAGGGACTGATAAAGAAATTAACAGTGTTTTCATATAATAAATATGATGTAGCTAGAATTGTATGGAATGGAGTGGCAGTAGCAGAGTTAACTTATGGTAATGCTGTGTTATATGATAGTAAAGGGGTGTTAAATTACTTTGAAAAAGTACCAAGAGAAATATGAAGACATGCATTAGATGCAAATGTATGGATAGCAAAGGAGGCAATTCAAAAAGAAATGGGATGGTCACATTTTATACGAGAGATACATAAAGCAAAATGAAATGTTCAATAGATTGCAATTTATGGATAATAAGAGAATAATCAAAATAGTATTTAATTGGGTTACAAGTAAAGGACAGGCAACAAATGGGTGAGAAAGGTAATATGGTATGCAGAAGATTTGGATAAAGAATTTATGCCAGTATACTTATAGAAAAGGTAGGATGATTGTGTTAGAAGAATTATTGAGTTGAAAGGAATGAGATAAAAGAATATATGCATTAATAAAAAATAGGGAATTGGAAAACTAATATGGAAGGTAAAAAGAGTTTAAATATATTTAAAAATAAACAGAATATTGGGTGCGAGTTAATTTATGATAATAACAAGGAAAGTAGTTTAGTGTTTAAGGCTTGAACAGGATCTTTAGCAACAAGGGAATATAGACATAAATGGAAAAATCTGGGTGATTTAATCTGCAAGTTGTGAAAGGAAGGCATGGAAAATATTAGGCATCTGTTAATTGAATGTAAATGCATGCCAACTGAAAGGGTACAAATAATGAAGTTGTAGAAGAATAAATGTAAACAAAGTGATTATACAGAAAGTGGATTCTTGGTTTTTATGCTGGGTTTGGGGAAAGATAAAAAGGATTTAGATATAAAGGTTATAGAGTTTACAAAGATTATGTAGTGGAAATTGGATGGATCAGGATAATGAAGAAAGTGGGAAAAACAGGATGGGAAGGGAAGGTGGCTAACAGGTTTCTCTGGGCATTGCGACAGAGATTCTTGTCTCTGAAAAAGAAAACCACCGTACATCACAATCACATCACATATTACATGAAGTAGATAATCATTCAGTGCCCAACCACACTTAAAGTTTAATGTCTGCAGAATCAAACTCACCATGAATTTTTTACATTATTTATGCAATGAAAAAAGTTAAAATGCTATTATTTATCATAATTTGGTTTATATTTTTAATTTGTTTTTGATAATAATATGCAGGTTGGTTCAAAATGATAAACCCAATTTCAAAACAGTATATTTTCTCATGGAAACATGTTTTAATTATGTAAAAAATTAAAAAAGTTTAATAGAGTTATAAAGTTTTACTGTTTTATAAATAGTCTGTGTGCCCTCTACGTATTGTATAGATAATAGTAAGATAATAATTGAATTCATCCCAAAGTTTTCCACTGAAGTCACCATTTTTGTAATTCTGTTTTTGAGGTCACCCAGATAATCATTAATGTTAGCACAAAACCACAGTCTTTGATCTATTCTCACAAGAAAATGATGGTGCATGGTAAACTGCAGAATGCAAAATTCCTTATGTCACAGGGTACCATCATGCAAATGTCTGATGCTAGGGATTGTTTCTGCTGGGCTTCCAAATGGTAAGGATTTCATTCATAGGCAGTTTGTAGTGGTGGAGCTACAACAATTTCAAAGCAGGTCTATTTTCTTGAAACAAACTAAATATAATCAGTAAATTTGGCTATTTATGAAAGCTTTGATGTTACGAGTAAGTGCTAAATTGTAACTGACAAATTTTGCTACTTAGTTTTGATTCAGGTAAGCGAATGTATTGCATAAATTATTTAACCGACTGGAAATGTAAATAATAATTGCAACTGTATATTGCTAAAAAATAAGATAACTGAATGATATAGTATTATAATGAAATGTAATGTTACTCTTTAATATTTAATCATGAATTTTTGAAGCCATTTTAAAATTTTAATTATAATTTTTGTAATTAGGAATTAAATGCTTTCGTTGAATAGTTGTGCTATAATAGCAGTACTATATCAAATAACAATATCAGACAGTATTTATATATTTTAAGTATGACTTTCATTGTTTGCTACTGTGATAGAAAGACTGTGTGTGTGTGTGTGTGGAGGGGGAGGGGTATGGATCAAGATTTTGGCCACTTGCTCGACCCAAACTTTATGAATTTCCGAGCAATAAACCGTTCAATTATTTATTTATTGTTATTTGAATAAATTTTCAAATTATTGTACCAAAGATTGTTTAAAATCATTATTTTTTAAATTAACTATGTTTAATAATTAAAATATCGGTGCCATTTTTTTGTTCTCAAAGCTTTTATATTGTACAGGATGACGTTTAATTATTTCAAAAATACTTTCAGTAACTGAAAAGTGTATGTTAATTAATATATATTTTTATAATAGCTTCCATTTAAAAAAAATGTACCTAATTAAGTTTTTTTTTTTTTTCAATTTAATATTATCTATTTATATATTTTATTCTCTTATGTAACATCTTTATTCAAATGTTAAATGTACATTCAAAATGTATTGATAGGATTTTACTAAATATGTGTGTTTTTTAAATATATTATGGGGCTGCAAAATTTAATAGTCTCATTTTAAATAACAAGTGTTTATTTATTTTTATTAATTCAAGTAATTTTTCTGTTGTATGTAGACTGAGGAAATATTTGATATTTTACTAATGAATATATCGTATTTATATAGATTTTAAAGATATGGTAAATTGTTTTAAAATATTTGTTAATAATGTCTTCTTTTTATATACAGTATATAGAAACTTCTAAAAATGTAAAATATCAAAAGCTTAAAGCTAAACTAGTCAATAAAGTAAACAAAATTTAAAAACTACGATTTCACAACCGATTGGTTTCACTTCCAAAGCCGTCTTGGCTGTGAAACCAAATAAGTATAAAATTTTAGTTTTCAAATTTTGGATAGTTTTCTAATTCCGAATTTTATGTGATTTCTTTATATATGTGTGTATTATGTAATTAAAAATAGAATAATAAAAATCGTTACTTTTTAAAAATAGAATAATAAAAGTTTTTAATTTTTGTTTTTTTATCATTAAATAAAATTGGGGGGGGGGGTACATAATTATTATTTACACATATTTCTCATTTCAATTTTTTTTTTCATTTAGCATTGTTTGTTAGTATACTTTGAGTGATCATTTGTTAGACTAAGAGATGCGGTTGCTGTTTAACTTGTAAACACTGTCTAATAATTTGCTAGTGATAAATACTGAATAACGATGAAGACATGCGAAAGTTGAAAATTGATGAGTGCTGTATTATCGTGAAATGCATATCTTGGGACTTATATGTCTTTGACAGATGTCTTTATTCATATGTTTGTAGAAGTATATTTTAAAATTATTTGTAAAAAAAAAAGTATATTATTTCAGTTTAATATTATTAATAATACTGAACTTTACTATTTGAAGCATAGCTAGAATTTTTGGACTTCTGTGTAAAATTTCAAAATATGCCGTTTTTAATATTTATAATATATACCTTAATGTTTTTTTGAATATATATATGTAAAAGGATCATTAAAATCTATGAACTGGCATGCATTGCCTTGGGTTGATTCATAGTAGCTATGCAACTGTTTACCGTGGATGATTATGGAATAAAATAAATAGACAGAATTGTTACTTCTAAAAGAATGAGTTCAATATAAGAAAAGAAAATTACGTGATATGTAATTACTGTCTTAGAATTAACTTTATATAAATATATAAGCAAGCTGTCTTGAATTTAAATAGTTAGCAGTTTTAATGCTATTATAAAAGATATAATGTATAGATGCAAGTATAAAATTCCTTAGTTTGGGGATAAAATCATGATTAGTGACCAAAGATAAAAAATTCTAAGAATCTGATTGCAGATCCATTGATGATAATCTTTTATTTGACTTTGTATAATTTTGAATCACTTTCAAATGAAAGAAAATTGCAGGAAGAACTGTTTACACATGATACCATTTCCAACCTTTTTATACACTTAACAATACTATTTTTTACACCAAAACTTACAGTTTCGACTGTCCTCCAGTCATCATTAGAGCTATAATATCCAAATATATAATCATACAATTAATACATTATATTTATATACATAATCAATAACATATGTCTTAGCCTGACCATTATAAATAATCATTTTCCATTTTATCTACTCTTAACTGATGATGACTGCAGGACAGTTGAAACTGTAAGTTTTGATTAAAAAATAGTATTGTTAAGTGTATAAAAAGGTTGGAAATGGTATCATATGTAAATATAGAAATCAATACATAAAGAAAGGAGGAAGAAGAAGAAAATTGTATTACTTCCATAAGAACTGTTTAACATTAAATGAGACACTGTAGAACTTTGTGAAGTTAGAAAGTGAAGAAACAATTGATTTGAAAAATGGTATTTTATTACAAAGAAATAAATATTGCAAGCATTCTTTAAACATAAAAAGTGGTTGTGAAGATTGATGTTGTCTTAGAAAAAATGAATTTGAATAAATGGAAGATATCAAATGCAGTTAATTGAGATTTGCATCCCGACAAGTTTTCACTGTAGAGGATTTCAATAGCATAAAAAATGGTTTTGATCTTATCAAACATTTTAAAATTGTCATGGGAGTTTAATGCTAAAATTGGAGAATGATTAAAAAATGAAAATACTGAGGAAATTTAGTTATGGACAGAAATGAGAGAGGACATTAGTATTTTGAAGCTTCAAGGATATTAGTTTTTTTTTTTTTTTTGGGGGGGGGAGGATGCTGAATAGGAATACGTGTAGTAACAATCAATTGAAGATACAATGGAAGTGGATTATATTTTGACTAATAGGAAATATGTATTTTAAGACTGTAATTAGGAAAATAATCATCAAATAGCAAGATGTAAAGTCACATGACCACCATTTCTTATGCTTGCTCATAACTTATTAAAACAAGCAAAACTCTCCATACAGTAGTACCACTCAGTGAAAGCCAGAGTAATCAATGGATGCCAGAAGGCTTGTGCATAAAATCCCTATCTAGTGCCTACTCATCCAATATCCCCAAACTAGTTTCTGGCCTTCGTCAGTGAGGAGCCATGGATCTGAAAGTACTGCATCTAGATCTTAGGATAAGATCTAGGCACAGTGCTCTCAGATCTCACTGAAGAAAGCCTCAAGCCAGAAACTAGTCTGGGGATATTGGATGAGTAGGCACTAGATAGGGATTTTATGCACAAGCCTTCTGGCATCCATTGATTACTCTGGCTTGCACTGAGAGTTATGTCTGATTTAATTTGAGATGTAAAATATATACTAATGCAAAAGTAAACATATAATACAAATTGAGAACAATTTAAGATGATAGTTCTAACATTAAAAAAAACATTTCAATGAATTTATTACTAGAACTTTTTAATCAGTTTAATTTTTTAACAGACATTGACATTTTTTTTTACTTGACAGATCAACAACAAACTGATACTTTAAAAAGAATTAAAAGTAGACTTTATTTGCTGCTTCTATATTGGACAAGCTAATTCTTTATTTTCTTATCTATCTTTCATAAGACTTTTTAATTATACAAGAGCCCCAAAGGCTAGCTTGCTTTTCAATTAATTTATAAAACAATCATTTCCATTTACAAAAATATTTTATCTTTAAATCTTGTACTTTTTTATAACAAAGTACGTTCAAATACTTTTATTTATTAAAAAAAAATATTTTTAAAGTTTTGCATCTGTGCGAATATATGTTTAACAACTCTTTAATTTTTTTTTTTTTTAGCTTTTAGATTTTTAATAAATTTATTTTTATTTGCGAACTTAGTTTTTATTTTAAATTAATGTAACGGCATATTTAAATCATCTACACAGATGAAATTTATATTTATTTTAAGATTGTCGCGTGTGAATAAACTTAATATTTTTTTATAGAGATCGTCGAGTATGAATAGACTACATAGATCTGCATTTGAAAAGAAAATATTCTATTTCTTATTTAACCTTAGGCCAAAAGTTCGCAGTCAAACTGGCGTCAATCCATCTGATACATTTATGTATTCAATGCAGCATGAATACAACAGCACAAAATACTATACTGTCAGGAATGTACATCTGAACAGTAAGTAGAGTTAGAGAAGACATTGTCTCTCAATCAAACAGGAATGCTACATCTGCTGGTGAGAAGAACAATAAACAAAAAACTCCAAGGAATGGACTGCATCTTCTGTCTTACTATCCAATTCCATTAGGCAAACAGGGGGTGTGTGGCATATATATGCAATCCTGCCCGTAGTGGATCTCTTGCTACATTTACTAATTACATCAATACATCCAATCCATTGACCCAATTTAGTTATGAAACAAATAACCTAAGATTACCCTCTCTTAAACTATATATACCTTTACAAATCTATATAGCCATTTATGCCCAACTTAAATTTAACATTTAGATACGTTCGCACAGATGAATTTTATAAAATTTGTTTTATAATGTTGAGTATAGATCAGCTGCATAGGTTCCACGGTCAAAAACATTTCAAAATAAACACAAACGATCAAAATGCAAAGTCATCGATAATGTCAATTGCAGAGGGAACACAAAACAATATATGAAAAAAAAAGTAAGATGTGTATCATTTAAAAGTGATTCATTAAGAAAAATTGAATGGAATTCTGTAAATTGGTACAAATAGAATTAATGTTGATGCATAAAATCATAATTAGGAATTGTAAAGAAAAGTTATAGATGAATATTGGAAGTTGTTCTAGCAATAAGAAAAAAAGATTAAACCATTATTGAAAGGAGGAATGACATAAAATGGGTGTAAATGTTCTACAAAGAATTGTGCAGTAATAAAAAAAAAAAATCCTTTAAGGATAATATCTGAATTGCCCAGCACTGTAAATAAAGAGGTGAAATAAGCAATTAAATGTATGAATAAAGGGAAAAGAATCACAAAGTGATGGAATTATTATTGATATATTAAAAGAAGCAGGTGACGAAAAAAAGAAATTATTAAGTAAACTACATACTAATTACCTAACTGACAAAGATGTACCAAATGATTGAAAAAATGTGATAATGATATTATTTAAAGAAGATATTACAATTTACAGACATATTTCTCTTATATCACGTCTATACAAAATCTTTACCAAAACAATTCCAACTAATCTGAAGCAAAGTTTATACTAAAGTCAACCGAAGAAACAAAACAAATAAGTACAGTGGATATTAGCAAAATGGATCACATTTAAGTATTGAAATTATAGAAAAAGACAATGAATATGATTTGCCATTATGTTTTGGATTTGTAGATTATGAAAAGGCATTTGATTCTGTAAACATTTCCAGTTATTCAAATTTTTAATAATTAAGGTATAGGCCAAAGATATTCTGAAGAATATTTATCAAACTTCAAAAGCAGAGATTAGATTACATTGTGGCACTAAGAAAATAAACATTGTTAAAACAGGCAAAACTCAAGCATAAGAGATGGTGGTATTGTGATGTTTATTGGCTTAAAATTAACATTGATAAGTAAGTGACATGGTAATTTTATATCTCAAAAATGTTTTTCAGCAAGATTTTAAAGAGACATTTTATAGATTAAAATGAGAAATGAGGAGAATAAAAATATATGAATCTTATTTAAGTCATCTAGATTTTTTCTATGATATGATTGGTTGCAAATAATGTTCCAGGGCTTCAGGAAATGCCAGCATTATCAAATGAATAAAACTAAAGTAATTTTCAACCAATTTTAACAGAAGAAAAGATTTATGATCACGAATTAGGAAATAATGACAACAAATAAGGAAAATAGTTAATACAGATTTGAACACTTGTATGAAATTAATAATAGAAGTAAACTTGAACAGAATGCTTTTAATAAAATAACTTGATATTAGCAGAAAATATATGTTTAAAAAGGGAAGATTTTTAGTAGGTGTGTTTTCTAATTCTTATCAATGGATCTGAGATTTGAATATTTAACCAAAAAACAGTATAAATACTATATTGTTCAATGATTCATGATGAGATGTATTTTGGTTATAATAAGAAGAGATCAAATGTTTAGATGAGATAACAAACAAAAAGTCTAATGGAATTTACTTTGGAATATTTCTAGAAGAGTGTATTGAAACAGTCAATCTTAGTTCAAGATCCAGTGTCATTGTTCTACACAACTCATGTTTCATCCTGCTTTTTTTTGTCACATGTATATAAACTATATATGTTTCTGAGAAGCATATATAAAAGTTATAAATATAATTTTTAAATAAAAATTCTTTTATTATTTTGATATTAATATCTCAAGAGGTGACTCAGATATATACATATATTAATGGAGCTTTTATATATATAAAAGCACTAACAAATATTGTAAATAATTTTGTATTTTCTTTTCTTAATTATATTTTTAATAATTTGTAATTAATTTTCTTTATATAATTACACAAATATTCAAGATGGAAGATGCAATTGTTAACTGTCCAAGAGTAATTAAAGAGGTGGGAACATTAGTTTGTTTCATTATTTTAAAAGAAATTTTTTAATTAAAGTTAATAAAAGTAAAATTTAAAACAAAGCTAATTGATTTAGTTAGCTGTTAACATTTTTATCAAATTATTTCCAATCTGGAAATTGATTTGAATTTATTTTTGGACAGTTATCTTGCGATTGCATCTCCAATAACAAAGAGAGAATATTTCTGTAAATTAAAGATTCAATTAGAGTTAAGAAGTTTAATTAAAAACATTCTTTGAATAACTGAAAACTGGTATAAATAGAGCCAAAAATCTATTGTGTCAGAGTTTTGGTCAATAGTCACTAGCTGACTCCACATCTGTTTAATTTTTGAGGGGCCTAAGCTGCCTTCCTCTCCATCTTCAGCTCAACTCTTTGCCATGCAGAGATGTAGCTCCAATCGCTCAAGAGTGCCCATGTTATCAAAGAACAGCTGAGGTCAAGAAACATGTTTTTGATCAAAGAATGCCACCTGCCACAGAAGATTTGTCAGTACTGTACTCCATAGAATCCTGAAGTAACAAGTCTAAAGTTATTACAATTGTATTACATGAATCCTAACTCTTTAAAATTAATGTTTTCTGTATATTTTTGAATCTCGTTTAACTTGCTAATCGGTGAGTATGCTAAATTAATAATCTTCTTTGTATCGATTCTCTTCTATTTAAATAATACTACTGTCAAAACTTTTCATCCAACTCATGCTTCTTATTATTTTTATAATTTAGTGTGGTTATAATTTATTTTAAATGATTTTTTTATATTTTTCACTTAATTTTATTTGTAAATGCCAATCAAACCCAGTCTTACAAACTTCTTCTATATCCCGCTGTGGAAAAGAAGGGGTGGGGATTAATAAGTTTTTATTATTTATATCTAAATAGTTTGTAAGATTGGGTTTGTATTTTAAATGAATACATGCTTTTAAATAAATATTTTATCGTAAGTTTATACAAAATGTATATTTTTCAATCTGGGGTGAATATTGGTGTCCGTTAATTTTATGAATTTCTTTATTGATCATCATCACCAAAAAAAGGCTGGCTACCTTATTCTATTTTGTTATTTGCACTTTTAAGTGCTTGAATTTTAATTTTTTTTATATGAAACAAAATAGTATTGATTCAAGAAGGGGAAGCAATGCACACTTCATTAATTATAGTTTTAAATTCTGATAAATGATTTTATCTTACACGGGTCATTATTTTAACATATCATTATGTATTTGTTTAACCACTTAAAGCTTTATGTTAATATTTAAATCCAATGATTTTATATTATTATAATAGCATTGCTGGCATATGTCAAATTATAAATAAGCCACATAGGGCTTGATCTGATTTACCTATACCTCATTCCAGAGATTCATGATCTTCTTCATTTGTCATTCTTCTCCAAGTATATATTTATATACTGCTTTGATTCACCCATACCTCACCCTGGGGATTTGAAGCCTTCTGTTTAGTTAGTGTTCTCATTCATAACAGGTTAGTGTAGTTGAAGCTCTGCATGTCTCTGCCGTGATCCAGCCCATAACAACCTCCTACCGACCTTTCCTTCGGTACTCTCAGCATGAAGCTGGCATACCACCTTAATAATTGGAGAATGACCTTTTCTTGGCCAAAGCTGCCATTTTTCTCTCTCTCACTAACATAATACTAGCACCATAATTTCCTATGTTTCATTTTCTAGCCTGTTTGACAAAATAAATTATAATATGTGATAATGAAACGTTTTTTCTCTTTGTAACATTTTTCGTAGGAGTTTCAGATCCAACCTCAGCATGAAGCTGCCCTCCCCTTTATTGAAATAAGCAATTCCCGTATTGATAGAGTTTCGCAATATTTGATAGTTAAATGTCAAAAATGTTTAATAAATAAATGTTTTTAGTATATTTTGATCAGAATGCACCCTTACTTAATTGTTGTAAATAAATTCTATAAATGAAAATAAAGTTATGTATCAAATGCCAAGGGTATTCTATGAATTCGTATAAACAGTGAAACTCTATTGTCATATCTTTATATGTTTCCTTTTTTTTAAATGTATAAAAGTCCACCAACCATCCAGATAAATCTATTTTTATAATAGTACATAAAATTCGATTTTTAAATATGTTATGTATTTAAATGCCACACTAAATTCATATCTGTCTAAATAAAATAATTGTATCAAGATCGTCAAATATTTGTAACCAAAAATAAAGTTTTAAATGCGTGAAGTTGAATATATATATAAAATCATCTTGAATTTTGTCAAAATAAATATTTACATTTTTAAACTTAATCCAGTTGTTAGAATCTCCTTAATAATATTTATGTAGGTTTTTAACTTATATCTTGGGTTCACTCAATCTCTCATCATCATCATCAGCTGATTTCTCATGCAAAATGTTGTAGCACTGAGCCGAGATGGAATAAATTTATGTGCTATCAGCATAGGTGTTTTTGTAGTGTTATAGATTTGGGGAATGGGCAAATAGGCTGAATTCATGATTGCTCATGACCTGTGTATCTTGGGCATGATTGGATTTGGGGTACTTTTGCTCAGATTCTAAGTCTTGATGGATGGACATACATTTTCAACCGGTAAAATATGAACTGTAGAACTTAAACTAGGACCCACTTGATTGTGAAAGAGAGAGATTAGAATTACATGAGAAATATATTGATAACATGAAAAAATTGTCGATTTGTAGAGAAGATTTCTGATTAAGAGAAACTGGATTAAACTTTGGAGAGATTCATTTTGCAGTGTACGGATAATGATTGAAAATGATAATAATGATATATATTAATAACATATTTTATTGATAATACAGCTCCCCTACTATATCTACAATCTAATTTTGAGCTTAGGTCAGATAAAATTGCATAATATTTTCAAATTCAACTCAAGCATAAATTATTTCTTCCAAGAAGTTGTTCATAACCAATGCATATAAACTTTCATTAATGATCAGTAAATAGTTTTTTTTTTCCAATGTCATAGCATCGGCCGGGAGGTGAACCCACAACCGACAGCAAACAACTACTTGCTTGCAAGGTAAACTGTGATGACCTCTTGGCTAACAATGCTTGACTTGGTCAATAAATAGTTATCTAACTTTTTTTAGCTAGAATATAAACCAAAATAAGAAAAGCCTTCACTATCTATTAACTGGCAAGACTGGTAACTACTGACTTCTTAATGGCACTTCTATTGGGATGGGAGGTATTAGAAAAGATTTTGCTCTGAGATGTGATGTTTTGATTTTTATCTTGCCTTTATTGATGTTACCTTTATTAATCATTACTGAAAACATCACAGTTCACTTTAAACTTTTGTGAAGTATTTTCTAAGTCTCTTTATTGCTTTTAATGTAATTAGTGATTGGGGAAATACATCTTTAAAAATTGGTATATTTGAGTTGATTGACCAATATTTACTCCTTTATTGCAAAGAATGTCTACTTTTAAGTCAAATTTCTTCATTCTTTCTTCTAACTTTGTAAAATCTATTATTATGCAATTTTTCAACTAACCATTTTTTTTTTTACTTAAAAAAACTCTATAATTGTATGTAACCAAATAAAATATCTTCATCAAATAACAACCTAGGTCCACAATCAGGTGTTTAGTATCCTCTGTTTTTTATCACCAATTGCTGTCTTGGCTGATGATTAAATAACCTCTAACTTATCAGATCCATAATTTATTTTTGTGTTTATGATCATGAATATAAAAACATTATAAATAAATAAATATATATATCAAAAAAATTTAATATTTCATATCAGTTGGAAAGTATAATCCAATAATAGCATTACCTAACTATCTAGTAAATCACCAATTCAGTAATCCATTCTTTATCTAGTTATCTGTCTATCTATTTATTTACATGCCCATCTATTTACATGTTTCTGCTTATCTCTTTATCTATTTATTCATCTATTTATCTACTTACCCATTCACCTATTTACCTATCTGCTTACTTTTCTATCTATATATCTGCCTATCTATTTGTTAACTATTTATTTGACTTTTTATTTACATATTTAATTGACTTTCTGTCATTCATCCTTCCATTTACAAATGGATTGATTGATGAACATGCAGACAGATAGACAGACAGACAGACAGACAGACAGACAGACAGACAGACAGACAGATAGATAGATAGATAGATAGATAGATAGATAGATAGATAGATAGATAGATAGATAGATAGATAGATAGATAGATAGATAGATAGATAGATAGATAGATAGATAGATAGATAGATAGATGCATGAATAGAGATAAGCAGATAGCATGTCAGGTGAATAGATAACAGTTAAGTAAATATATTGGTATTTATATAGATAAACAGATAGGAGACAAGTATATAGATAAATAAATATAGTTAGATAGATAGGTGTGTAGGGAGATAGATAGATGGATAAAAATAGACAGATAATTAGATAGATATGTAGGTCGATAGCTAAATATATCGATCAATAGATAGACAGCTTAATAGGTGAATGGATGTGTGGGGGATAAATAATTAAATAAATGAATGGATTAATAAATAGATACTAGAAAAATAGATAGATAAATAGTTGCAGAGGTAGATATATGGATAAAATGATGAATGAATATTAGGCAGATAGATCAATGGATGCTTGAATAGATAGATATAGAGGTAGATAAATGGATAGGCTAGTAGATGAATAGATAGATAAATATATAGTCAGGTAAATAAATATATAGATAACAGATAGAGACACAGCCAGCTTCAGACACAGGTAAATAGATAGATAAATAAGTAAATTGATATTTACATAAATAAATAAATAGATAAATTTTGGGAATGGTTAGATGGAAGATCACATAGTTAAAAAGGATGGTTGGATGCATAAATATAGAGATTCAGATAGATATAGATTTTTTATATGTAGACTAGATAAATATAAAGACAAATTATTAATTTTTGGGGTATTTTCTAAGATTGTTTATCAGTTGGTTGTGATGTGATGTGATGCATTGTGACTTCTCCTTATACGGAATCAGGAATCTTTCAACAACTATATCTAGAGAAACCTGTTAGCCACTTTGACTTCCCTTTCCATTTCCCACCCTAACTTTTCCCATATTTTTCTCTATTGTGCTCCATCCCATTTCCAAAACATAATCTTTTGTCAACTCCATTGCCTTTATATTTAAATCATCCTTGTGTTTTCCCAAACCCACAATAAAAAACCAATAAGCCACTTTCTGTATAATCACTTTGTTTATATTTATACTTTCACAATTTCATTTTTTGTACTCTTTCTATCTTCATGTATTTATATTCAATTAACAAATGCCTAATATTTTGTATACCTTCCTTACACAACTTGCAGACTAAATCACCCATATCTTTTCATTTATGTGTATATTCCATTGTTGCTAAAGATCCCGTTTGAGCTTTCCTTGCTATTGTCATAAATTAACTCACACTCAATATTCTTTTTAGTTCTATAAATATTTAAATTCTTTTTACTTTTCATACTAGTTCTTCATCTCTCCAACTCCCTAGTCTTTATTAATGCATCTATTTTTCTATCTCATTTTTTAACACTATAATACTCAACAATTCTCCTAACACAATCATCCCACCATTTGTATAAGTATACTGGCATAAAGTCTTTATGCAAATCTTCTGCATATCACATTACCTTTCTCACCCATCTTTTTACCTGTCCTTTATTCATAGTCGAACTAAATATTATTTTGGCTAGTCTTTTATTATCCATAAACTGCGATCTACCGAACATTTTCATTTTGCTTTTGCATTTCTCATATAAAACATTGACCATCTCATTTCTCCTTAAATTGCCTCCTTTGCCAGCTACAATTCTGCATATAATACATGTCTTCCTATTTCTCTTTGTACTTTTTCTAAGTAATCTAATATTCCTTTACTAACACATAACACATTTTTTTACCATATGTTAACCCTGCTACTGCCACTCCCTTCCATACAATTCTAGATACATCATATTTATTATATGAGAATACTGTTAATTTCTTTATCAATCCCTTTCTTTGCTTTGCTTCATTTATCATTTTTTTTCTTCCATTCATCCAAGCAATTTCTCTGATTACTTAGGACAATTCCCAAATAATTATATCTATTCACCACACTTAACTTTATATCCTCCAATAAAAAATCGTTGTCTTCTCTCTCCCCAATATTAATCGTCATTACTTTTGATTTTTCTTCACTAAATTTAATCCCCATCTCTTTTACCTGCCTTTGTGCATGTCCTCAGCATAACTTCCATATCTTCCCTTCTTTCTGCACATAAAAAACATCATCCAAGACTTGACAATGTATATACCCTCTTACCACCGATTAATGGTATCTCTATTCCTCTTCCTAATCTTTCTATTGCTATATCAATTTCTCTCAAAAACAACAAAAACAAAATAGGTGACATATGGCATCCTTGCCTTAGTGCCATCCCATTTTTAATTTTAACTGATTTATTCCCTAACTGATACATATAATAATTATTTTTATATCTATTTCTTAACAATATCCACTAAAGCTCCATCCATTCCCAAATTTACTAAACTTACCCATATAATCTGTTTCATCATCATCATTATCAACCATTATCAATCCACTGCAGGATGAAGGTCTCTCCAAGTTTAATCCATCTTCTCCGATCTTTAGCTTCTCTTCTCCACATCACCCCTGCACACTTTCTTATTTCATCCATCCATCTCACATGTGGTCTCTTTCTGGGTCTTTTACAATCTCTTGGAATCCAGTTTAAAATTTCAATTGTCCATTTATTATCATCTTCTCTAACAATATGTCCAGCCCAACTCCACTTCTATTTATTCTATCATATACTTTCTCTATGTCTATAAAAGAAACTATATGTAACTGTCTACCTGTATTCCTTCTCATATCTGTAAGTTGTGTAATTACAAATAAACTATCTCCTATATGCCTATCTAATCAAACCACCTCCTTGCATTTCTCCCACTATATTATACTCTTCCATCCTTTTTGCAATCCTTCCAGACACCATATATGAGAAAACTTTATGGATCACTGCCACATCAACAATAGTTTTGGAACTCCCCCTGTCAAAAATAACCTAGAGCATTTACTAAATTGGTGCCTTATAAAGAATGTAATGTATTTCAATGCAGGACCAAACAGGGTTAAAATATTTTTCTTCTCTAAAAGCAGCACCATTTATTAATAACGATTACAGTTTCATTTGCAATTGATAAAAATATATATTTCTTTTTGAATCTCAAATTATAAGTTATTTAAAAAGTAGTTTAGTCATGCGATTTTTTTTTTTTTGGGGGGGGGGGTCGATTTACAAAGAAGTAATAGCAAAAAGCACAATTAAAGACAAAGTATGACTGGCATTCAGGCAAAAAAAAACAACCTTTTTTTACATTTTACAATTGTATTTAAAATTTAGTTTATAAGCAGTGAAAGTCATTTGCAAATGAGTATGATCATTCCAACTCCAAGAACCCCCCCCCCCATACTCCAGAAATGACTTTTGCAACGATTATACAATTAAGTTATGAAGTGACGAAGGCCACAAGCCAGAAACTAGTCTGGGGATATTGGATGAGTAGGCATTAGATAGGGGTTTTATGCATAAGCTTCTGGCATCCATTGATTACTCTGGTTGGCACAGGGTGGCACTACTGTATAGAGAGTTTTGCCTCATTTATAAACTATAATGTGCTAGTGTAAGAGATGGTGATCATGTGATGCTTAAGTTAGGAAGTATGAAATATTCGCATGGAGAAAAAGCTCAGCAATTTTTCTATTTATTTAATATGTTGCAATGTGATGTTTAATTTCTTTTATAAAAAACACATCATTGTGGCTAATTGTGCTCTCTAATGCATACTATTATCTGATATATATTTCATATATTCCCAATGAAAATAATCAAAACTGCATTTATCGAAAATGTTTTTAACATAATCTTTATAATGTGAAAAGACTTGTGAAACTATATTCAAGTTCTACATAAAACACCATTTTAGGAAATCTGACATCGTTTGTTTCAAATGACAACTTCGATGATGGTATACTTTTAACATAATGGACTCTATAGTATTATATCATGTAGGTTGAAGAACATAGTTAGTGGTCTTTTGATCTTGCCATTATATTTTTAAAATTTTATGGAGCATCATTAAATGAAGCTTTTATATTGATAAGATTAAGAGGATACAAATTAGGGACAATAACCATAAGTATATGTGAACAGAGATAATAGAAAGAATCCAAAACCTGAAGGATGATTGGGAAAAAAATAGAAATGATTGTAACTCAAATATAACTAAATGAAAAAAAACCAACAACAATATAACTGGTGAAGAGACAGAGGAAAGAATTACATGGATACACACACAAACAATCATACACCTAGTAAAGTAAATCAATTTTTATATATATACTTTTTTCAGTGAATGCACAAGAGGCTCAAATGCTTAGAAATATATTTTATTTAGTTATTTAACTGTAGAAACAAAAAATGCTGTAGTGACCACTCATTTACAAGGGGCATTCTAAGTTTGATGGGATTATATGTTTAATAAGCCAAATAATTTTGAAAAGTTTAAGCATGCTTTATTAAACTGCTATGGGAATGACAAATACCATAAGAGTATCAAATACCAGGTATACAAAGAGAAATATCATGTTAGAGAAGTGTACATGCCATTCTTTGGAAGGTAAGTGGCTATGCTTAGGACCTTAATACCTGATCTATTATCTGAAATCAGATTATTAGAATTGTAAGATCTAATTTTTATGTCATATTAAACAAATGCTTATTGTCACCAACAGAAAAAAGCATAAAATATGTGGTCAAACTGTCAATTACCTTAGATAGAAGTGAAAACAGGAATGATTAAAGAAAAAGGGTATTTAAATTCCAACAGATAAGATTTTTTAGACGAGAGAATGATTCATTCCCACATTAGTTCCTTTCAATGTTATAAAATATATCTATATGAGTTGGCTAAAATATTGTACGTAATTTTTTAATACATAAAATTAATCGATGTAAAGTTTAAAAAATGATGGGACTCTATTTTTTTTTTTTTTACAAATTGAGAGAGATGGGGTAATGTAACCTATATCAAAAGGTATTACATATACACTATTTAAGTTTTGGAGAGCATAAAATAGCTGTTTAATAAAGAAAATCAACAGTTTTTTTATTAAAAAAAATTGCTAATTAATCTTGATTTAAAATATTACATTTTACTATGTTTTCCTTTTTAAATAAAAAAAGATAAAAATAATTAGAAAAAGAGATATATCAAATAATATTATTTTATGTAGGAAAAATAATAAGATTTAAGTAAAGATAAATTCGGATTAATATATGGTTATATTTATTTTTTCTAAATGCATCCTAAAATCCAAAAATAAAATTAATTACAAGATAAACAAAGAATGTATAAATCGATGGCAGATGTAAAACAGTGTCTAAATAATAAGGAAATATATTTCAAAGAAGAATTATGTTAGTTGGTCAGATTGATTATAAAGTCATTGTTGATATCATAAGTTGTATTCATATGATTGACCTGCCTCAAAAGCTATTCTTTCAATTTCTATACTTAGGATTTGCTATTCACAATTATTTCATCAACAGAATTATCTACCTAATAAACTAAATAAATCTCTTGGTAACACTTGTATTAATTAAAAGTATTTGCAGCATTCTTAACTTTGAACACTTCAATTTTTGTTTTATAGATTCTGCCTCACTTCAGAATAACAATTAATATGACGTTTTTCGCTGATAATCACATTGATTTTTAGAGATTTTACAAATGTTTTATTGCTTTTTAGAAGTTTAAATAATTCCCAATTAAGTACCAAATATCTTCTACAATCAAAAATGTTATTGCACAACTATCTCTGGACATTAATCTTTTCATCTAACACAGTGGTTCTCAACCTGTGGGTCATGCCCCCTTTGAGAGTCGAACAACTCTTTCACAAGGATCACCTAATACCATTGGAAATTACAGTTGTGAAGTAACAATAAAAATAATTTAAGGTTGGGACTACCACAACATAAGGAATTGTATTAAAGGATCGCAGCATTATGGTGGTTGAGAACCACTGATCTAACATTAAGGTTATGTTGTCAGAATCTTTATGTGTTTCATTAAACCTCTCTAAAGTCAACTTAAGGCATCAATTAAATCAATTACTGCTAATATATTCAATGATTCAATCAAGTCTTCTTTATTGCAGATACTATATTGGTATATAAATCATTAGTGACTTCTTATACATCTTTTTTTGCTTATATTTCTTTGCATTTCTTCATATATTCATATATATTGCTTATAATAACTTATTTTATATACACTTTAATGCAAAAAATTTTTTTTTAATAAAACTTCTTTATTTTCCTGACAGTTTCAACTGTCCAGCAGTCTTCATCAGAGCTTTCTAAACGACTGTCCAGCAGTCTTCATAAGAGCTTTATAAAGCAGAGAAAGCTTGGGAAAGCTCTGATGAAGATTGTTGGACAGTTGAAACTGTCAGGAAAATAAAGAAGTTTTATGAAAAAAAATTTTTTTTTGCCTCACGAATATTACAACACATAAATTAAATTCAGTGGTAAAGGCATATATTTGGAGCATTTTATAGCATCTATTATTGTATGGGGAAGTCATAGAATGTATTCATTATCTCTGTAACTTCTTTACCTGAAAAGCGTAAAAAGCTGCACTTTTCATTTATTATCGTAAATTCCATTTAGAGTAAAAAAGTTTTTGATCTAAATCACATATAGTGGCTATGCCACAGCATTCATGATACCAAACTCGCTGATAGATGTTTGTCTACAAAATGACATTTTTTTTTTAACTACCATACTGATTTTCTCTCTAAATCTGTTCGAGTTAAACTGCACTAGGTTTGTTATATTTTAACTCTATAATCCTCGAGTAAGAATAACA
Organism: Epiperipatus broadwayi; assembly: GCA_028023455.1. Classification (NCBI taxonomy): domain Eukaryota; kingdom Metazoa; phylum Onychophora; class Udeonychophora; order Euonychophora; family Peripatidae; genus Epiperipatus; species Epiperipatus broadwayi. The sequence continues at coordinate 1,124,342 of JAQFVV010006430.1, forward strand.
AATTATTTTAGGAATTAATTTTCTTTAGACACAAAGGAAATTAAACCCACAGCAGCTCAATTGCTTTACACACATTAATATAAGTTACAATATATAATAATAATAGGATATATAAATATACCAGGATGTAATAATCATATGAGTTCACACTATTCTCAATTCCATAAATCATCCATTACAATTACATAAATCCTTGCTTCATTGCTTTGGAATATAAGTCCCTTTCACTTAATACATAGTCAATAATTAAATAACCAACAGAAGGCGCTACATTACCTTTGCTCTGATTGAAGTCTTTAATTCTGCAGGCCCTTAAGGCATTTTAAAATCATAATAAGATCAGGGTGATGTGTTTTAATCCTAGTCAGCCAGGGTATCTTCAGGAGCCAAGATCCTGGTAATAAGATGTCTCACGCTGGTTTCTTCCACAGATTCTCACAGGTGGGAATGCCAGTTGATCTGAAATGACAAAGATGGAATGAAAGGTACTCCTTTCTCTGGTTCAGTCTTTTTATACTTTATTTACTCTTTTGTTTTCTGGAATAATAATATAGTTCACGAGGATCCAATTGGAGAGTTTTATCAGTTTCATCTTTTCTGTAACATCAATTAGTAGTTAGCTGAAATTAATTGGATTTTCTCCATTTTCTGATTTTCTTTCTGTAATTAATTTCTGTTACAATATTTCGATTAAATATTTTATTTAATTCATATTCAATTTTTTCTATATCTTGATTTCTTTTTAATATTATTTTTATCGCTTTACATAATATTAATATACATTTCATATCACTATATTAAAATACCCTTCCTGAGAGGCTTTAACAATATTAATAAAGATATCAGTATATTGCTGAATATTTTTTGCAGTTTTTGCATTAAAACTTATTCATCTAATATACAAATTAAAATCAGTTCACTGGATGGTGTCTCTTTTACGATAGTTTGAAAAATCTATCTTTCCACAGTGAAATCTTTAGACAATCAGCTACCAAAATTTTTGCACACCATGATAAAATTACTATTATATCTCCTTCAAGATTCTTTTTCTAATATATGATTCAGTTTTTAATTTAATTTTAAGACTTTTCAGTATGTTTAAGTAAAAATGAAGTTGCCTGCTTCTCTCTCTCTCTCTAGTTTGTATGCAGCGCCATCTCTTAATCGATACATGTTTTCTGTACTGACAGTTTAGTTAGCTATTAACAACAACACTTTTAGGTACTAGCATGTCTGACTTATGATATGAAATGTGGCTGTATATTTCATACTTTCATAAATCATCTTCAATGCTCTTCCAACACAAAAATGTTGCAAATCATAGCTTCACTGCCACACACAATTTATACTATATCAGATGTTTCAGTACAATTTTTCCCAATTGAAAGTGAAATTTAATAACAGTACATGGTTCTCTTAGGTGTTATTACTATGCAAGAAATATCCAGAAGATAATTTCACCTATTCATGACATCTACACATATCACTCAGCCTCAAACTATCAGACTTTGTATTCAATTCACCCCAATAATCTACTATGACTTTATTGGGGGAGGGGAGAACAACTTTTTTCCCCTATGACTAGAAATCGTACATCCTTTAAAACTTAGTTTAATATTTACTCATATTTTTAAAGAATTAAAGTGAAAGGCAGAAACCTCTCGCATGCGCTTTTAGAATGCATGGAAGAGGTTTCTGCCTTTCATTTTAATTACTAACTGCTTGCGCTTAATAAATAAATAATATTCATATTTTTAAAGTAACTGCATAATAGTCTTAGTTAAAACATGGTATTCAGATATATTCATACATTGTAAAATTTATTACTTTCCGGTTCCACTATTTTTCTAGTTTCTTTTATAGCAGCGACCTATTTCATTTGATTATTACGTCTCATATCTATTTTGCTTTAGCTAAGTAGGTCAAAACGTTTTACAGCAGTGCTGCAAGAAACATTTTGTGGATTGAAATGGGAAGCTAAAGGAGTGAAAGTAAATGGAGATTATTTAAGTCATTTAGATTTTGTAGATGATGTAGTTGTTTTTGCAAATAATGCTTTAGAGCTGCAGGAAATGTTGCAGGAGTTATCAAATGAAAGTAGGACTAAAGGTAAATGTTACCAAGACTAAAGTAATGTTTAATGGATTTTCTCAAAATATGAAAATAAAGATTTTTTATGATGAGTTAGAAGAAGTTAACAGTTACAAATGCCTTGGTCAGATTATTAATACAGATGGAAATATAATGGATGAAATTAATCATAGAATTAAACTTGGTTGGAGTGCTTTTGGTAGAAATAACTTGATACTAAAAGGAAATATGCCTATGGGTTTGAAAGGAAGGTTTTTAATAAATGTATTTTGCCATTTCTTACTTGTGGATCTAGACTTGGACACTTATTAGAAGAGCAATACAGAGACTTCAGATCATGCAAGAACTATGGAGAGATGCATGTTAGGAGTAACAAGAAGATATCGAAAACACAATATATGGGTAAGAGAACAAACAGGTGTTACTAACCTCATTGAAAAAATTAAAAGACTGAAGTGGAATTGGGCTGGACATATTGCTAGAAGAGATGATAATAGATGGACCATTGAAATCTTAAACTGGATTCCAAGAGATTGTAAAAGACCCAGAAAGAGACCACATGTGAGATGAATGGTTGAAATAAGAAAGTGTGCAGGAGTGATGTGAAGAAGAGAAGCTAAAGATCGAAGAAGATGGATTAAACTTGGAGAGACCTTCATCCTGCAGTGGATTGATAATGGTTGATGATGATGGTGAAGTAGATGTTAAGTCACAATTTGAAAATACTTTTAACATTATTCCCTAGTTATTTAAATATAAGAAAAAGCGTTGAGAAAAAAAAAAGATTATTATTAAAAAAAGTCCCTCAATTTACCCTTGCGCTTTTTTATTTTAGTTTCGAAATTCTCCAGATGGGCGCAATTATCGTTTATTTCAGGTAATTTAGGTACGGCTAAAGCGTTGTTCCCATAATGGTTGCTAATGTTTTAAAAATCATTTTAATAAATGCTTTTCTTATTTTAATATTGTTGAAATTAGGTAAGTATTTACAATAATAAAAATTAATTTGTTAATTTAATTATACATAAAAAATCGTTAACTTCCAACCAGGTAAAAAAACAAGTAGCCTCATGTTTATTGTTTCTTCACTTAGAAAGTATTTTTTTTTGTAATTATAAAACCTACCCTTTTTTTTTTTTATGGATTATGAAACATCAATAGAATTACATACTAATATAAGCTATCAATGTATATATTAATTTACGGCATTTAATTTTATTAGAACCTTCAAACTGATTAATTAACCTGTACGCATGGGCGTGCCAGTTAACGATAAAAGATGGCGCGATGTCTTTTTTATATACTCTTTTAAATAGCGTTAAGGACAAAAAACGCATACCTTGTTAAAGTTCCATGTATACTCGTAAATATAATCATGTAAATAAATACATTTAGAAAAAAAAAATTAGAGTTATTTATTGCAACAATTAAAAAAAAAATTCTCGAGTTTTTTATGCGCTCAGTAAACTCCCAACAAAAACTAATATTGTCTATCCTGTTTGGTCCTGTATTATATAATTTTACTAGAGATGGAATAACTGCGATGGATGCCAGATGTTTTGTGACTAGCTAGTCTTTATCAGATTGTAATTGATTTCTTTTATGTATTTTTTTTTTGTTTCATAGTCTTGAGAATTAACATATTCCTTTTATTATTATTACCTATCCGTAATATTGTTGAAGGAACTATTGACACATGCGCTATAATTGTCATGTTCATTATCCTATCAATAGTTGTTTTAAAACTATAGGTTTATCTAAAACTCCTGAAAAGTTTTCGGACCTGGATAATAACTTCTAATCTAAATTTCAGTTTATATTCATCTTTTTAAAATATGGGTTATATCTGAAATATGGGTCACAGAAAAGAGTTTGCTGTTAAGTGAAAAGAAACTAATATATATATATATGGAAATAAAGTTTTTGAAAAGAAGTTAGACCTTTGTGAAGTTATTTAGTGTTGGAGAACATATATATTTGTAATATATATTGAACTAATTCCTCTTTGAAGTCTTAAAGAAATTGAGTGCAGCAAATTTTTAATATTCAGTTTATATGTTTTATTGTTGCAGCTATTATTACAATATGATTATTCATATGGAAAATGAATATGCATGGATTGCTCACCAGCACATTAATCATTGTGGTGAGTTTACTGATTTTTACATCTTTAAGACAGAAATATCACAATCTTTGTTCTCAATTGCTTGATAATTCTTATTTGAAAATATCAGCTGATTTGAGAATAGGATGATGTGTGTGTGACCTTTTCCAGATATTTATAATCATGACAGACAAAATTAAATTATAATTATTGGCTGGAAGCTGTAAAGTTGGTTGGTATCTGAAGCTAGGAAACCAAACTTAAGATCCAGTTTGTCATTCAATGATGGTCTTTTATTTAGATTTCTATAACTAGTAATCATTTTCAAGTAAGAGAGATTACATGGAAGAACTGTCTGATACAAAAAGGGACATTCATAGAGTTTAGGAAATTAGAAGAAATGGTGAAAAGACAATTTGAAAAATGACATCTCCTTTACTACAAAGTTACAAATTGAAAATACAAATGGATTGGGATTTATTATAAATATGGGGGGGACGGACGACATTGTAGACATTGATGGTATATCAGAAAAAGTGGCAAGAATAATTATCCAACTCAATGTAAGATACAAAATGCAGATAGTTCAGATTTATACCCCAAAAAGTTAACATTTCAATAAATAAAGTTTTTTTTTTTTTAAATATAAATATACATTTTTTAAAAAGTAGCAAACATTTAAAATTGTCATTAAAGACTTAAATGCTAGAAAATACATATTTCAAGATTATAATCTTAATAGATTCAGCATAGCAAGAGATCATTGATTAGTGAGAAATAGGATTTGTGAATACAAAACTTGAGAGTTGAAAACTCATAAATGATACTATTGATAATTTTAGTTTTCTTAAGCATTCAAGTGAATTTAAATTGACAATCGTTTTAAAGTATTAACAGATTTTGAAGATAGTCAAATTTATCCAAGATCCCTAAGAAGATAATATGTCCTATTAGGAAGTGCAATGAAAATAACATAGAAGCATCAATTCATCAGTAAATTTTCAGATGAGAATTTATGAAAGAATATGAAAATAGTTTTAAATGTTCCATTAAAAGAAATTGAATATCTAGAGTTCTGAAAAAATATATAAAAAGGTGTTAATAATGATAAAGAAAATATAACATTGAATTGGCACGGAAAGATAGAACAAAAGTAGAGAAAAGAAGTGTCTTGATGCTGAAGGAATAAAAGAAAGAGGGAGGGTATCATTCGTGTATGGAAGTGTTCTACAAAGAATTTTATATAATAAAGTCCAAGAAAAAATCATTTTCCATGCAATGAAATCTATGAAGAAAAAACTCCAGAAAATAATGGAATTATTATTGATATCTTAAAAGAAGCAGAAGAAACAAAATCTGTTGGAAAACTATATACCAAAGGTATAAATGATAGATATTCTATTTGGTTGTAGTAATACAGCAGGAATATTTAAAAAGGGGATAAAGAAAATGTTAGAAATTACAAATCTATCAGTTTTCTAAAGTGATTCTAGATAAAATCTTTACAGTATAATTGTAACAACTAAAAGAACAGATTGTATTTAAAAATGTTTTTAATGGAGTGAATTACATGCAAACATTGGGATTCGTAGAAAGAACCAATGAATATGGATTGTGTTTTGATTATGAAAAGATATTTATTTCTAGAAGTGCTTCCCCAGTGCTTAAGGCTTTGCACCATGATATAGAGTCAGGATATTGCCATATCTGAAGAATATCAAAATGCAATAACAGATATTGGGTTTCTTGATGACAGTGAAAAGATTAACATTGATAAGAGGGTGCAATAGAGTAATATATTCAAAATTTTTACAGAAATTTTACAAGAAGTATTTTATGAGCTTATTTTGCGAGTTCTATATATAACATTTGTAAATACAAGCTTATTAAAATAGGTCATGTTACATCTGTGATTTTTTTTTTTTTTTTTTTGTAATTTTATGAATTAAAATGTGAATGAATTAAATGTAAATGGAGATTATTTAAGATATTTAGATTTTGCAAATGAGTTTTTTGTGTCAGAGGTTCGGAAAATGGTGCAAGAGTTATCAGATGAAAATAAGGAAAGTAGGACTAAAGATAAATGCTAATAAAACTAAATAATGTTCAATGGATTATATCAGAAGAAAATAAAGATGGATAAGCATGAATTAAAAGAAGTACACAACTACAAATAGACAATGAAAAATAATGGATGAAATTAATCGTGGAATTAAACTTGAATGGAGGGTTTTTGGCAGAAATAATCTTGTATTAAAAGGAAATATGTCTATGTGTTTGAAAAGGAAAGTTTTTTAAATATATGTGTTTACCTGTTTTTACTTATGGATTACACTTTATAGAAGTGTACTTCAGGAAACTTAAGACAACAAAGTATGAAGGAATATATGTCAATAGTAACAAAAAGAGATTGAAAATGAAACACATAGGTGAGAACAAACAAGGTTTACTTACATCATTGAAAGAATTAAGACACTTGGTCTGGACATAATGCTCAAAGAGAAGATGGACAGTTGAAGTCTTAAACTGGATGAAAAGAGATTGTAAAAGATCTCGAAAGAGACTGCGTGTGTAATGGATTGATAAAATAAGGCAATTTTCTGGTGTATTGCAGAGAAGGAGAAAGTGAATTAAATTTTTGAGAAACCTTCATCGTGTAGTGGATGGATATATATTGAAAATGGATGTATTTGAAAAGAAAGATTTTTAATATATGTTCTTTACCAGTTTTTATTTTATGGATCTAAGACTTGAACATTTAGACCATTCAACAAATTATTGACAGATAAAATACATGGATTGGTAAAGAAATAAGTAATGTTGACATCATTGAAAAATTGTGAGACTGAAATGGATTTGGACTGGATATATTACTAGGAGAGACAAAAATATATGGACAGATGAAGTTTTCAATTGGATTGCAAATGACCATTAAAAAAACATAAACCACCTGTGAAATGATTGAAAGAAATATGGAAGTTTGCTGATATATTGTGAAGAAAAGAGGCTAGAGATTAGAAAAACTGGATTAGAACATTCCGAAGTAGATCATTAATGATTGAAAATAATATGTTTTACAAAAACCTTTAGTTTTTTTTCAGAAGGTACCAAAGTATTCTTCTATGATTTTTTTTTGTGTTATTCCAAATTTGTAATGACATTATTTTAAATTAATTTTGCTGAAGTGATATAAATATTCATATTCCTGAATGAAGTGTATGATTTATTTTCCATTACGTCAATATAATTATCAAATTACCTATACAAAAAACAAATGCAATATATTGGCATAATTGAGCTAATATGCCACCTGGCTTGATCTATTAATATAACAATAAATACAACCAAATAGCAACAAAGTATATTTGGAAGTATATCAACGTCAGTAAATTAAGATGAATTAATTTTAATTATACCAAAAGTATTTGTGGCATGGATAAAAGTTTGAACTGAAGGGCCATGTTACAAACAACCTTTTAAGCCATTGATATCAAAAACTATCCAGCAAATTGCCAAGGTAGAGATTCTTTTTATATGATTTTATTTAACTTATTCTTTGTTTTTATCCGTCTATTTGAGAAATCTTGGAATTCATTTTTTTTCCAATTTCCAATCTAGTTGAACATTTATAATATACATATGTATTTCTGATGACAGCAAAACAAAAAACATAAAATTTGAATTTTTAATTAAATGGTAAAATATAAAAAAAAAAAATTAATGACTCGTTTTTGTTCCTGTAAATGCAGTAAAAAATAAAATTTCTTAAACTTTCACAATATTCTTGATATTATGAAAGCAGAATAAAAGGATATGGTGTTCCTATTATTTTTTACCCTTTTTTTTTTCAAAAATAAATTTTATTAACTAAATCAAAAAAGAATACATGACAAATTGATCTTTGGATGTGAGTCTTCTGCTAATTAGATTTCTGCCAGATAGCCTGATGCCGATAACTGAAGATCTTGGGTTGCATATTATTACTAGACTAGGTCTACACTATCCCAGGATTCGATGTGTAGCCATTCTGGTGCAAGAAGCCGGTCTCTATCACTAGTACTTAATAGTTTTATGAAGGTATCACTGACATTGTTATTTGCCTGTCCAAAGATATACTTGCACCTGGTGAGCCAGATTGCAAAAGTGAGGAAAATGGATGTTCTGATGCTCGAAAATATGCCCATTTTGATGGTGTTTTGAATGCAAAGAGTGTTTCTATAGTCTATTGAAACTTTTTGGCAGATAGAACTGAGTCCAGCTAAAGAATGGGCAGTCATATAGAAGATGGGTAATGGTTTCATTGGCTGTTGAGCATAGTTGACACTGGGTTGAGATTGGTAAAACCTCTCCTATAGACCAGGAAGTAGCTTGTGGGTAAGGAAGAGAAGTTGTTTCAGGAGAAAATCTATATGTTTGGATTCCAAATACCATTTTTTTGATTTGTGAATTAGCAGTTTATTGTTTAGCCCCAGAGAGTTCAGAGATGCAGTAAGGCTTGGGTATCTAAGTTTGTAAATTTCCCAGTATGTTCTCTTTGATTCTAAGATAAAAGCACCCCACCCCTTAATATATAGATCTAATATTACTCAAGATTTTAAATATTTTTCAAAGCAATTTTATAAATTTAGGAAATATGCAAATTTTGCCACCATCTTATCTAATAAAAGACTGAATTTTACTCTGGACTTTGCACTGTGAAGAAACAACATTCCCTCAAACACATCTCCCATCTGAGAAATTAATAAAAAAAGCTATTTAAATCTTTTACAAATGTAATATTGATATATGCAGTAGAAACTATTTGGACCATTCAGTGCAAGTTTGTTTTTAATAATATAAATAATAGATGAAAAATTTGAACATGTGGAGCAATTAATTATTTTCACAACTATCTAAAGTTGTAATTATTTATTAAGCACACAGGAAGTATATGTAAATATTTATAAGACAGGCTATAACCTGTATCAAATGTGCCTTGAAATTTATAATAGTCAAGCAATATCTTTATTTTTCCGATAGAGGGACCTCTCAAACCACGACACAAGATAGCGACTTTTATAAAGATAAGAATGGCCATTTTATGTTTAACCTAAATTTCCACTTATATAGGTCAATCATTTGTAAAGGAAATAATGGACATAAACAATGGAGAGAATAACATCTTCATGCTCCCAAATCAAGACATTTCAGATTGGCATATATAAGTGGAAATTTAGGTTAAAGATAAAGACAGTCATTCTTTTATCTTTATAAAAGTCGCTATCTTGTGTCAGTTTGAGAGGTCCCTCTATCGGCAAAATAAATATATTGCTTGACTATTATAAATTTCAAGACACATTTGATACAGGTTATAGCCTGTCTTAAAATTATAACTATCTAAAGTATCTTCTAAAATATTAAAGAAAACAATATGACAAATACTTTAAATACAACTTTTTATCCAAATTTAATATACCTTGATATCTGCTGGATATCTTTAACAAATAAATTATTAATAATATTGTAAAATTGTCTGAGTATTCTTATTTTTAATCTCTATATTTTATTGTTTAATACAATTAGTAACCAATACTTCTTGAAAGTCAATAGCAACAACGAAAAAACTTTAATCTTCCATCTTGACTCTCTACTTCAAAAACCAATATCTTTAAATTCTGATATTCCATCAACGAAAAAACTTTAATCTTCCATCTTGACTCTCTACTTCAAAAACCAATATCTTTAAATTCTGATATTCCATTATTAAGAACAGAATTCGAAATTTTAGAACATTTAGAAAGGTCCCAATGTTTTTTCTAAGCCAGCTAGAACTCCTATATGTGTTTGTTGGACTGTACTATTCTTACTATAAGATTCTAACATTATCAAAGCATATTTGAAAGGGTACTCAAGCCTTTATTTTTCCAAAACATTAACTTATAGACCCATTGATCCTCACCCCTTTTAAGTTTTCTCATAAACCAAAAAATTAATTGAAGAAATCTGTTTTTATACTTTATCAACGTATTTATTTTCTAAACATTTTAACTCCTTACATCAATTTTTTGTTATCATTTTTTGAATGGCTATAATTTTTATATGATCTCTTAATTTATTTAAAACATCTTGTACATCAATTCATTACATGTTTGCCTACAGCACATTTTACAAATTCATGATTTGTTTTAAACTTTAATTTCTCTATCGAGAAAGAATATTCTGATTCAAAAAAGAAATTGTATACTGTAGTTTCTATAGTATGACAAACAATTGTGTAGAATTATAATCAATAGCAACCATCGATGAAAAAAATTATGATGAACAGATATAGTGTTTTCCACAAAATATCTCATGATCACCATTCTCTATGCTTACACAAACTGTTTACACAGAGGCTAAACTCTCCATGTAGTAACACCACTCAGTGCAAGCCAGGATAAACAATGGATGCAAGAAGGTTTTTGCATAAAATCCCTATCTAGTGCCTACTCATCCAATATTCCCAGAGAAGTTTCTAGCTTGTGGCTTTCATCAGTGAGGAGCCTTGGATCTGAAAGCACTGCACTTATATCTTACGAACTAATCCAACCTTCCAGAAGCCACCTTTTACCTTATTAGCTAACTGTAATAATCTTTCACAATAGAATTATGGTGACTATGGTTATTAAAGAACCAAGGATATCAAAAAGTATCGATGCTGAACTGAGTACTACACAGTGCCATCTATTATTTATAAAATATATCAAAATCAACCCCTTAAGGTGACTATTTTTCATACAAATATAACTTCAGAGACAAATAAAAAGAATTACTAAACATAGCAACATAGAGGCTAGACAAAAACTTTCAGTAAAAAATTGTGAAATCTTGGAACATCAACAATGGAAACTTCAAAAGTTTTTATTAATCTAAATATAAACAGGCAAAACTCACTATACATATAGACACACACAGCAAGCTAGAGTAATCAATGGATTCCAGAAGGCTTGTGCATAAAATCCCCATCTAGTGCCTATTCATCCAATATCCCCAGACTAGTTACTGGCTTGTGGCCTTCATCAGTGAGGAGCCTTGGACCAATCCAAAGCTCCTCACTGATGATGGCCACAAGCCAGAAACCGGTCTTGGGGATATTGGATGAGTAGGCAGTGCTCTCAGATCCAAGGCTTCTCACTGATGATGGCCACAAGCCAGAAACTGATCTTGGGGATATTGGATGAGTAGGCAGTGCTCTCAGATCCAAGGCTTCTCACTGATGAGGCCTTAAGCCAAAAACTGGTCTTGGGGATATTGGATGAGTAGGCAGTGCTCTCAGATCCAAGGCTTCTCACTGATGATAGCCACAAGCCAGAAAACGGTCTTGGGAATATTGGATGAGTAGGCAGTGCTCTCAGATCCAAGGCTTCTCACTGATGATGGCCACAAGTCAGAAACCGGTCTTGGGGATATTGGATGAGTAGGCAGTGCTCTCAGATCCAAGGCTTCTCACTGATGATGGCCACAAGCTAGAAACTGGTCTTGGGGATATTGGATGAGTAGGCAGTGCTCTCAGATCCAAAGCTTCTCACTGATGATGGCCACAAGCCAGAAACCGGTCTTGGGGATATTGGATGAGTAGGCAGTGCTCTCAGATCCAAGGCTTCTCACTGACGATGGCTACAAGCCAGAAACCGGTCTTGGGGATATTGGATGAGTAGGCAGTGCTCTCAGATCCAAGGCTTCTCACTGATGATGGCCACAAGCCAGAAACTGATCTTGGGGATATTGGATGAGTAGGCAGTGCTCTCAGATCCAAGGCTTCTCACTGATGAGGCCTTAAGCCAAAAACCGGTCTTGGGGATATTGGATGAGTAGGCAGTGCTCTCAGATCCAAGGCTTTTCACTGATGATAGCCACAAGCCAGAAAACGGTCTTGGGAATATTGGATGAGTAGGCAGTGCTCTCAGATCCAAGGCTTCTCACTGATGATGGCCACAAGTCAGAAACCGGTCTTGGGGATATTGGATGAGTAGGCAGTGCTTTCAGATCCAAGGCTTCTCACTGATGATGGCCACAAGCTAGAAACTGGTCTTGGGGATATTGGATGAGTAGGCAGTGCTCTCAGATCCAAAGCTTCTCACTGATGATGGCCACAAGCCAGAAACCAGTCTTGGGGATATTGGATGAGTAGGCAGTGCTCTCAGATCCAAGGCTTCTCACTGATGATGGCCACAAGCCAGAAACTGGTCTTGGGGATATTGGATGAGTAGGCAGTGCTCTCAGATCCAAGACTCCAGGCCAGAAATTAATCTGGGGATATTGGATGAGTAGGCATTAGATGGAAAATTTATGTACAAGCCTTCTGGCATCCATTGATTACTCTAGCTTTCTGTGTGTGTCAATACATATAGTGAGTTTTGCCTGTTTTAACAACAGTTATACACAAGCATAAGAAGTGGTGGTCATGTGATGTTTATTATTTACTTTTATATAAGCAAATTTGAGCTATTAATTCAAATTTTATAAAAAAGCAAAGTGAAAAAAATACTACCACACAAAAAAATCTTAGTAATGAAGATATTTTTATGGACAACATCATGTGCCATAATTTTTTCCTCATTAGTTTTTTCCCCCTTTTTGTCAATATTAAATAATTCCAATTTTTAATGTCAAATAAAGAAACTTAAGTATCAAGCCTATACTAACTAAAAATGTTGCATAACTTCTAAATGATTTTTACTACAAATTTAAGCTTTTTTAATAAATGCTTTGCTTTTATATTGTATATGATTTAGCCCAATTGTAAAGAATAGTCTCAATGGATAATGTTAAGATAGAGTAGAACTCCACTTTAGTACCATCTGATAATGACTGATTACTCAAGTTTACACTAGATGGCACCAGATATCAAAACAATTACTCCCTGAGTTTGAATACTGTGGTATAATGGAGCAAGGAAGGGGTGAGAACTGGATGAACTAACCCAAATTGTATGACTTATCATACTGATTAAGCTGAATGTTAATTTTCTGTTAAACTAAACGTTTCTGGAAGAATTCTCAGCTGAATAAATATGGCCACTTAAATTTTCCAGGATTGATCCAATTTGGGACCTCAGGTCTTTGCATCCCAATAAGAGGTTGCACAGTCATCAAATTTTCTGGTTTATCAAAACAAGTAAAAAATCCTGGGTATCGTGCTCTTTTTGCTGGTTTTACTATTAATAAATAAATGTTAAACTAAGTGTGATTACCACAATTAATTATATTAATGAAATTTTCATTTGTTTATTATGATAGCAAGATGCTTAAGTTTGCATTCGTATCATTGTATTGGATAATTTGGGAATTTCCTACACATATACATCTATCATTTGATCAGAATGCAATTTCCAGACTAACCATAGTCATAAGTAAGCAGTCATACTGTGTTGTGTTTTTTATTGATATTTTTTGTGTGGCATATCTCCCCCCCTCTTGTTTAAACCCTACTCGAATGGAACTGTTATGCTGAATTTTTTACTTGTGTGTTCTGACTTCATGATAATCCCATGAATTTTTTAACTTTGCAATAACTTCTATCAGATTTTTATAAAATTACGGCTACTGATTAATCTTCAGCGGAGTATGAAAAAAAATCAGTCACTTCTGTAAGATAGAGTTCAAGATTGTTGAATTCCAAGATGAAGTGTACTATTTAAAAACTAAAGTTGGCAAAATGCAATAGTTCTTTTCAAATGTTTGGATTTTTTGTTTTTTACTTATCTGAGAACCAATTCTTAGATTTTTAGTTCTGATGCTATCGGAGTTCTAAAGCATTATGGTAAGACATAGATCAACTGCCGTACAATGAATCAGCATAAATAAAATTTGCTTCTATTTTAGTGAAGTATACACGATTTTCTGATTATTAATACAGATGGAAACTTAGTGGATAACGTTGCTCGTAGAGTTACACTTGAATGGAGTGTTTTTGGTAGGAACAACTGTATTAAAGAAAATACATCTGCATGTTTATAAAGGAAAGTTTTTAATAGATGTTTTTTATTGGTTCTTATGAATCTGAGGTTTGGATGTTTGTTAGAAAAAGCAATACAGAGATTTCAGATGATTCAAGAATGAAAGATGAGTAAATCAATATGGTTGAAAGAACAAACAGGTATCAATGTCATCATTGAAATAAATAAGAGATTATAATTGAACTGAGATGGATATATTATTAGGAGCTGAAATTTTAAATTAGATGCCAAAAAATCGTAAAAGACCTGTAAGGAGGCCACATTTAAGATTGATGATTGAATAAAGTTTGTCAGTGTGGTGTGAGGAAAAAAGGCCAGGACTAAAGAAATTGGATTAACCTTGGAGAAACATTCTTCTTGCAATAGATTAATGATGATTGAAAATGGTAACAACAGTCTATGATGTTAGTGTATGATTTTGTACAAAAATTTTCTTGAATCACTTTAATATTTATCAATTTTGTTATGTATTTTGTGATTTCTTCTAATATATGTATTAATAATTGTTAAAACATACTTTTTTTAAAACATATTATTTTTATCATCTAGCTTCAGCGATAAGTTGTTGGGACTGCAATTCATTTTATGATAAAAGATGTGGAGATCCATTTGATAACCGAACATTGTTTATGAAAAATTGTTCAAATGTTCCAAAATATATCCCAGTAATGAATAAAAATTTACCAGCCAGGATGTGCCGGAAACTGTATAATAAAAGTAAGAGATAAGTATATATTAATTAATTATATGTATTTTAATTTTATAAATATATACGTTGCAATTATGAGTGGAAGTTTTTATTATTTATTTACCCATATTATTTTTTTAAGAGCTTTTTTTATCTTTTATAAAAGGGATCTGTAGATTCCAATCAAGATATGGATTTGTGTAAAAAATTATTAAGATTTCAGATATATTTTTTAAGTCGTAAACTGGATACTCAATGATTTGGGAATTTATAGGAAATCTGAGTGCTGAAAATGACTGATCTGAGTCATGAGTCATGGATCCTTAATTGTAATCTCTTTTCCTACTGTTGTAACTAATTATATAGGTAAACAGTTGTTCAGTTAGAGCTATAGTAATCAGTAGATGCGGATATCCATTTGTAGAGCAGATAAAACATGTTAACCATAGACAATTCTGAACTTATTAATTTGACCACAGTAATATATGTTCATTCATGAATAGAATGGAACCTGATACGAAGTCCTTTTTTTGTGTTGCAATGTTTTCACTGTTTAAAAAGTTTTGGGATTAAATATCTGAGAAATAGATCTTAACTTGAGGCATGTGACAAATAAATAAAACTATGTCTCGTGTTAATGTTAAATACGGAAGGCTGTTGAGCACATTGACTTCAAATCTAGCTACACTAATTAGCATTAAAATATAAAACTACTTACAAAGCCTGATCTCAAAATATTCGTATCTCAGCACAAGTGGATTATATACTCCAGGTAAGTTTCTATTAGTAGTGAAGGAAAAAAATCGTCTATGATCTTTAAAGAATAACTCTTGTTGCAAAATATTATATTGCTTATAAAATGTATCATTTTGACTAAATTGAAGATCGAGCCTACTATTTTGGGATAGGGATTCAAAGCTGCACAACTTGTCAAACCTTTTCTACTTTTTTAAGTTCTATTACTATTTATGTAAATAACTTTTTATAAGTCCAAGGCATAAAAGACTTTTCTACTCTTCCTTCTGGAAGATTATTATAAAGTGTATGATAGATTCAATTTATCCACTACTTTGAACACTTTTTAGCAAAAAGCTTTTATATGCGTATACAATCTTACATTTCGACTATCCTGCAGTCTTCTTCAAAGCTATGATATAATGAACAAAGTAAAATAAAATACATAACCATAAATAATCCCATAAAAATGATTTACCTGCAGGACAGTCAAAATGTAAGATTGTATATGTATATAATACAATAAAATCTAGTGGTGAATTAGTATGAGAAATTGTTGAAGGTCATTTAGTAAAAGTTCGATTTGCCATAATTTTTATTTGAATCGCTTGAATTTTTTTATTTATAAGCATTTTACCTAAAAATATTTCCATTTTTTTTTGTATTTAAAAATTTTAAAGCTTTTTAAAAGAAAATTTTTTCCAAAATAATTTCTAAGCTGAAGTTAGATCAATAAAAGTATTATTGGTTGGAGATATCTTTGCTGTGGGTCGTTAAAAATAGAACTTGTCACAGCAGCTCAGCCCTGGACTCAATCCACCTGTTCCGAAGACGGTTCTCAATTATAGATCTAATCCTTGTTAAAAACTTATAGAAAGTTACATGATTAAGCTGATGGCAAGTTTTTTGATTACTATAAGTTTTACCTAAAGTTTTATGGTTGCTATGGTTTTGGGTTTATTCCAGCTATTTGAAATTGTATTGGTATGATTAACATTAATAAAATTTTGTAGACTTGTTTTGAGTCCTATATTTTTTTCCAAACAAAAGAATATTATCTATTTCTGGTTTTTTCCCAAAATTAAAATAATAAAGTCACATGTTCATCAACATATACTATTTTATTAGTTTTGAATTAAAAAAGCATTGGTGGTCGAGAGGTCAATGATGGCTGCTTTACAAGCAGTTGTCCCAGGATAGTGCGTTCACTTCCCATCTGATGCTATGACACATGAGAAAAAAAAAAGGTATTTAAAAGTGATGAACCCAATTACTATAATAATTATAGATTTTTAACATTGTGTTTTATATTTGCTTCAACTGGATAAAATGTAAAGTCTTATTTCGTAGGAATGTCTTTCGACTTTTTTTTTTTTGCAACAAAAGATATTTAAAATTTATAAGCAATTTCCCGGTCTTTAATGATATATATTGATTATAAAAAAGCAAACAGCATATCTTGATAGTCCCTCCTTCAAACGACCTGCAGTGCAATTTCTGAATATGTTACATAATGTTATAGTTAAGCTATTCGCAAAATTTTTAAGGTGATAATATATCTGGATCATGAGTTACGAAATGTGATGTGTTTACTTTAATTCAAGATGGAACAATACATTAACAGTAAATTTCATTCTAAATTTGGAAAAACTTCTATTAATACATTTAAAATGATTCAAACTGTGTATGGCAATAAAGGCGTGGTTTTCAAGATTTCATGATGGCAGAGAGAGAATTGAAGTACGCAAAACACACTTGATACATTTTATGTCATAACACATCATGGATGCCAGTATGTTAAAATTTTTGTGGTGAATAGCTAAGCTGTGTTACGCAACACTGCAGGTAGCTTAGACAGAAAGTTGTAGGTCATTTTGTCCGATTCCTGAAAATGCTTTTGATATCTTTAAAAAATAATCCTTTAATAGCAGCTGTTTTTAAATTTTTTATACCAAAAGGAATTAAGTGGGATTTTTAACATTTTTCTCAATATGCCAACTCTATCTTGACTCATTCACTATCATTGTATCTTTTGATGAAATAGCTTTCAGCTATGGATACGTAAATTGCAGTAATATGTATGATAAGATTAGGGATGGCTACTTTTAAAAAAATCCAATATTAGTGAATTAGTAGACAAAAATGAACCCTTTTTTTTTTAAAAAAAACCTAAATCACATTATTTCTGTCCCTCAATCCTTGGATCACATAATATCTGCATTCTAATTAAAGCTACCAATTCTTTAAATTAAAAATCTGTTTTTCACTGGAACATCTCTAAAGACTATTAAATTAAAATTATCGATAAATATAAAAAGTGTAGGAAGATCTGAAAGAGAAGAGTAGACAAGTTGGAGGTACCATGTGTCATTTGAGGAACCTGAAATTGAGATTTTTTAAACTGGATCTAACAATCGAATCAAAAGCATTTAAGTTTTGGATTCACCCATCCAAGAATTCTCTTAAATTGTATAACAATGAATTTCCTATACTTTGTAGCGGAATCTTATTTTTGATTTATTTTTATTGGTGGTTTATAAAGACAAATGACGAATTTATTTGTTTATAAAACTTCTTTTTGGGCAAATACTTGTTAAATTTGTTTAGTAATCTGCTGATATTTTCCCTATGATTACATCTTCCTAATATATATATATATACATTTATGTGAATTTATATTCAGCTGTGTTTATTTTGATATTTTATTTTTAAATATAAGTGCTAATTTCAAGCAGAGAAATAAATGTTTATGCATGTAGAATAAATAACTGCACCATATATATATATAATTGAAATAAAATCCTTGTTTTTACTTCAACTTCGAACAGTAAGTTTTAAATTGCGCTTTATGCAAAAAAGTGAAGTTTAATATTATTAGAAAAAGAATTATAAGGCTTAGCACTTTTGGGGAACTTAGGTCTCCATATTCATAGCCTATCTTGGGAATGTCAGTTTACATTGAAATTTTAAGCGAATCTTGGCAATAATTTATGCAAAATTTAATTAGCTGAAAACAGACCATTCTGTGAGTTATCAAGTATGAAGACATATACCCAATTTCACTATTAGAAAATTTAATAATGAAACTTGTTTTCTTACATTTTCTGATGATGAAAGCAGAGGATTATATTTAATTCACACACATTGGTCTGTTTCCATTTGAATATATATATATATATATATATATGAAATGTAAAATACAATACCCATTATAAATATATATAAAAAAAAATTGAACGGTAAATTTACCATGAATTTTTTTTATATATATATATAATACATCATAACTATGCAAATGATTGTAAGTAAAATCATTTGTGTTAAAAAGCAATTTTATCACTAGATTATTAAAGACAGCTAAATAAAAAAAATATAATTGATTTATACATTTTATAGGCTGCAGCATGTGTGCACATGTTTAAGATATATATGTGTAGCACTTAATACCATATAATACTAAATTGTCCATTCACTTTATTACTGTTACACAATGCTTTATTTACCCCCTTTCTTTATAGTGTCGATTACTCCAGAAATCTTCTTCAGAACTTTATATCTCCTAGTCTCAACTCTAACTTCCAAGTTGAGGCTAGGAGATATAAAGTTCCGAAGAAGATTGCTGGGGCAATCGAAACTGTAAACTGTAAAAAAGGGTGGTAAATAAAGCATTGTGTAACAGTAGTAAAGTGAATGGACAATTTAGTATTATATGGTATACATTTGACAGTGCAATAAGAAAGAGTAGTTATTATACTTCTTGTGCAGCATTTAATTACATCACTTTAAGAAATTCAAATAAAATTGGTTTATGGATTCAATAAAACCATGAAATATGGTCTAAATAAGTACATTATGTAAATTAAAAATAGTAAAATTGTGACTCATGCATTGGAGAAGGAAATAATTAATTTATTCAAGTGTTTACATGTATGGTAATTTTTTTTTGTTTTTTTAAAAAAAAGGATGAAAAAGATGTATCATATTTTATGACTTTTCAGGTTTGCCTTCTGGGAAAGGTTCTACGAAATAAATTGCCTTTTTCTTGTGGTAAATTTGATGGTAAACCCAGTTATTTTATTGAAAACTAGATAGAACAAAAGTCAGAAAAACTAAAGAAAGAATTTCAAAGTTGACTCATAATTTTTCTGCCCTTTTTTTACAATCGTAATAAATGAAAGTTGTTTTAAAATTATTTAGAAAACAACTATTTGAACATGTGTAATAAAATCTAGTATTTGAATTTGAGATAGAAATGTTTTGTAAAACATTCCAATATAAATTAATACATCATTGATTAGCTTGCCCACTGCAACAAGCATTTTAACAATGTAACAAAAATAAATACAATTAAAGACTTGTGGCAAGGAAAAGGTATAAATAAATTGGAAATCTAGTAGCTTTTAGTATTAAATTAGAGAAAACAGCTATGCAGATTGATACCAAGAAGAGAGGAAAAAATACAGAGAAGTAAAGAGGCTGTGCAAAAAAGAAGAAAAGACATAAGTTTATAACTACAAAAGAATAAGTCTAATGCAGAAGCTGTTGTAACATTATCTCTAATAGAAAAAGAAAACTGCTACTTTCCCAGAAATTTCTGTTGTAGAATGCCTTCAAATTGCTGATTAACATCTGTCTGTGTAAAAGTATTTTTTAATACTACATTGAACGCAGCAATCATGATAATATTTGCTACCAAAGGATTTTTTGCCATAGCAACTAAGGAACCAAAAGTAAGTCAGTCAAAAATCTGAAACTATGTAGTTTTATCCAAATAGGAATATTGATCATTCACACAATACAACTTTGCCTGCTTACAAGCAGAAAACCATGCCACGAGAAAAAAGCTCTTCCATAAGACCTATCGAGTTCCTTGCCATAGTAAGACTCATTTTCTTTGTCAACAATCACTGATGCTTAAGGAAGTTAATTAATATAAATATTGAATTTATAAAGACAATTATCAAAGATGTGTGTGAAATCTAGAACACGAGTATACATTATCAACAAAACCATGGTAAAGACATTTTATTCTATGAGTAAGATCTTTCTTATATATTCAAATATATTCATGAGGATGTATGCATATTTGTAATTGCATTTAAATTTAGTGTTTGTTAATTTTAATATGTATTTAATAGTAATATTAGCGATTAAGCCAATGCACATGCGCTTTAAAGAGATTATATAAATGAATACTCAATTTTCCAGACACGAGATATAGTATTTTAGAAAGAATGGAATGAATCCACCCATTCTTTCCGACCCAAACCTTTAAGTATGGGCAAATCTTAAGTGTGTGGAAATAAGAGTGTGAGATGTTACACGATCACTTTAAATTACATTTGTTAAGTTTTGAACGAATGACACTTTGCGAAATCTTTACAATTTACGAACTGTCATTCTTTAGTTGAAATTAAACATATATAATGTAATTTAAAGTGATCGTGTAACATCTCACACTCTTATTTCCACACACTTAGGATTTGCCCATACATAAACGTTTGGGTCGGAAAGAATGGGTGGATTCATTCCATTCTTTCTAAAATACTATATCTCGTGTCTGGAAAATTGAGTATTCATTTATATAATCTCCTTAAAGCGCATGTGCATTGGCTTAATCGCTAATATTACTATTACATAAATAAACATAGCGCTATATAAAATAATATCTCGTTATTATGTATTTAATTTATTTTATGATTTTATGATAGATGTGAATATATAAGAAAGAATTTAATTTTATAATTAGTGTAAACAAATTATTTTGTTACCAAATTTAATTATTTTGCTACTTGAATTTATTCCAAACACATTCATTAATATACCACTACACTTGACAAGTCACACAATCCCTGGGGAACAGTATATCGAGATGATGACAGTCAGAGATAATATTATATCCAGAAATATTCTTTCTGTAAAAAACTTGGCGTCTAAAACTAATTTAAATTGGATCTAAAAAATGCTTGTATATAAATTAGATTGAATTTAACCATCAGAGTGGTCATTTTTGATTATTATCATCACAGTGTTTGTTATACTTGTTTTAACTGTTACATTTTGGTATTGCAAATGCAAAATATTACTGGGAGGTTCAAATATAAATATATATAAGCCATTTTTATTGACAAAAAAAACTGTTTTATTCTTAAGTTCTCTGATGATAAAAATGGGTGTGTGTATTTATATCTGATACTTAACAGAAGTTGGTCTGCTTCACGTTGATTATATATATATATATATTGTAACAGAAATAAAATAAATTAACAATTGATTGATTCAAATATGTTTATAATCTGCGCCATTTGTAACAGTAAGAATAAATTTGTAACAGCATATAAAATAACGTAATGATGAAAAAGACTGTTATTTTGTAACAGATTATAATATATATATATATATATATAGATGAGTGATAAAAAAAAATGATAGTTGCTATAATTTAAAAACTAAACACTAAACAGGATATATGATATGCTCCAGCGGTTCATCATTTGTAACCGAGTAAAATTAAATGTGAAATGAATTTACTATGTTAGCTAAAATACAATTTATAATTAAATAAGGATGACGCTAACATATAAATAAGAAACATATACATATCATGCTCTATTTGGGTGTCTATTTGTAATTAATTAAATATAACATTATAGCCCGTTTGCAACTATCCTAAACATTAATTCTGTCACGCTAATAATGAAATAAATAAATTATCTCATTTCTCAATTCATAAAATAACAAAATGAAAATCAAAACTGTCATCATTAAAGATTTAAAATATTTCGATATTGGGGAGTCATTTGATCAATAAAATATACTAGCCATTGTCATCAAATAAAATAATATTAGATATAGCAACTGAATAAAATTACTGTGAAATCCATGGAGTGCATTTCGCTTATCTCCAATAATAGGTTCTTATAACAAAGAATCCTTCCTATTCTTCTTTCCAAATATATAAGACCATTCATGGTCATACGCACACACTGGCGTTATTTATAACAACGTATAAAAAAATATCATATAAAGTTAATATTATTAAGTTGGAAAGGGGACTGGATCACTTTTATTCAGTTTAGCTAAGTACATGTGTTTTCCCACGAGTGCCACCAGATTGTTTTAAATCTAGATAAATTTTATCTGTCCATAGTGTACTGAGTTCAAACTCACTTGGTACATTTTTACTACACATGACTTGGATGACTACTGAACAAAAAAAAATAGCATTCTTATATTTTATCTAGGTCAATAAAATCGTAAGATCCCAATATCACCAAAATTTATATATCAAAGACTTATAGATATTGCTAGCTCAGTTTACGTATATTGATGAACAGATGCAAAAATACTCTCATCAATGGCTTCCAAACAAACATAGTGAAGACCATTACTTAAGTGGATGGCCATGAAATTAGTTACTTAACTTAATTATTTATCATAATATAAAGATGATAATGATGATGATAATAATGATGATGATGATACCAGCCATAGCTTTATAATGAATTCACAACAATAAATTTATCTTTCATAAACCCATAGGCACTTCTCAAAATCATCCCATGTCAAACTGGGATTTAAATATAACATTCGCTAGCATTTATATACGTTTATAGTTATTTACTCAAAATACTTTTATAGTTAAAACTAAGATTCAATAATACCAATGATGATGAATGATCATCATGAATCTCACCACATGATATTCAACTTTCTATAAACCCCTATTTACTAAACATATTAATTATGTTAAATATTGGATTTAATGATTATAATTTATTCAAATCAATGATGATGGTGATCATAACTCATGTACAGTACTATGTTTAAACGGTGTTTTAATCAATAATATGATATCCATCCTTGATGAGGATGATCAAAAGTCATGGGCACAACATAATTTTAGCTTTCTATTATTAACTTATAATTATTAAAACTTGGTCAGACATCAAGCATAATCCTTAAATGAAAATCACTATTCTAGCTTGCTTAACATTTTGCAAGCGCTTGCTTAATATTTACGAGTGCTGATGATTCTTAATATCTGCGAGCGATGATGATGATCATTTAAAATGATAGAATCAAGACAAGAAAAATATAACAATATTTTTAATAACTCTGAAACCAATTAAGATATATAATTATATTTTATTAATACTATTCCTCTTTTCTTTTCCTTATTTTTTAAATCAAATCTACTAATTATACAATTGACTCTATTATTATATTAATCAAATATAGAATTAATACAAAATTTTATATACGCATAACCCATATAAATTTAATATACAAATTTGTCATTTTTGAAATTTTAAAATAAGCTGGCTTAAACTAATATTAAAAAAAAAATTCTATAAATACTCATTCAAAATTTTCACTTCTTATATGTCATAAAAGCAACTTACATTTAGGTAATGTGTGTGTTTTTTTCCTCACTTTCATTCATATGTTAAGCCCTGCTCTTCAATTTCCTATATTTAAACTACTTATGCATAATCTATTCTTTTGACATGTTTGTTTAAGCAGTTATACACGTGCACATGCTGTAATATGTGGACATATATATTATGTTAAAATGTGTGCCCTTATATTAGGGATGGATAAATAAATCACATATATATATATATATTATACCGAGACAAGGTCGGTACATGTATATACGCACACACACAAGCAGTGTAAATACTCTATAGTTGATTTACTTTCAATTTATGATAAAAATAAATGTAGTTTTCTTTCAATGCTTTATAAAATACACTATAAGATAAAATGTTAATATTTCTGATTAAATAATTTAAGGCTTTCATATAATCTATTATAATAATATTCTCTAAAAATAAAATATAAAAATATCACTAATATGCCATTTTAAATCTCAATAAATGATTTCTACTTGTATATGCCGCGGGGGTAATTAAAAAAGGGTTTATTTTAAATTATAACTATAGCGAAAGTTAAAAGCTTATAGAGGTGATTTTGAGATTAAATGCTCGACTTTTAAACTAATGTAAGTTAAATTGTTATCTTAAAACACGCACGCATGTATGTATAAAAGGTGAATAAGTATGAATTTTTTCTAACTGAGATTGCAATGTGAGATTGCATAAACCTAAGATTGCCACAAGCATATGGATTGAATGAACATTACGTAGGACACGGACCCCAACGACAACTCAGAGAATATTGAACTCTGGGTGGAGATTGGATCCTCAGATAATAACCAACCCATATAAATATGAGTCTTAGTCTTTGTCTTTACACTCGGTTACAGTTTTTTACATTCTTTGTTTTGTTTTGCTTATGCTTATAGTTTTTTTTAAATTCCTCCGGAAGCTACAACTAGAACTTTCTTTTTTTGCTATCCGGTTTATCCAATATGACCACTGTGAAATTAACCTTTAGAGCGTCGATCGTCATGATGGGCTAAGAAACCCCTCAGTGATTGATCGACGCTCCGCCGCCAGAACATCTCCACAGCTATGAATGATCAACAACAGTGCCGTCCAAACATCGTACTCCAATCAGTCCAAGGACGTTGTTCCGTTTAACATACAAGAATCGTCCAAACATACTATGCTGAACTTATATAAAATGAATAACCATTTATTATGGAAACAGTATCCAACAGGTTCGAACCCTCCCCAAATTAGAAGCAGCAGAAGACTACGCAAAATCCTAGGTAAACACTTTATTTCTTTTATGCTCCCATTCATTCTTTACATAGACTTTAAAAGGCAATCTCATAATTAATTAAATTCGCCTTTCGTAAATCAAATATAAAATGATCCGTAATCCCTCATATTTGAATCTTAATATTTTAATCTCAACTTTCGTAAATAAAAAAATATCAGATGCTATATAGTTCCTCATATTTAAATCTTAGGACTTTTCCTGTTATGAACTTTGATCATAATTATTATTTTCTTTCGCAACTAAATTATAACACACACCTAATTTCAAATGTAAAAGAAGGAAATATATTATATCATCCATGTTTATTATGCATAATATGTTCTTTTCTGTGCAAGTGCGAGAATGCGTGTATGTGCGTGCAAATAAAGCTATTAATTAATGTTTCATTTTTTTATATTCAATAAATTCTTTTTTATTTAAACAAGTCGAGCATTCCTCAAATCATTCTCTATAATTAAAATATGTTTTTAAGTATTATAATCAGCATTTATTCATGCGATTAATTATTTTACTTTTAAATTTGTCTTTCTTATTTTTTTTTGTTTTGTTTATTTCTTTAAATTTCATCGTGCCGTAAGTCACGATGTTTATTTACTATGTAGTTAAGATAGGTTTAAGAGTTGGGAGGGCCTATTATTAATAAGTATAAGTAGATGTCAATAAAGCTAGTATGAATAATTCTATTGGACTGTATGATAACGGGGGGATGATATTATAAGCTTCTAATTTTTTATATAAGGATGCATAAATCAAACATTCGTATTAGTTGCCAAATAACCAATGGCCCGGTCCAATATTTGGACCGATCTGTAAATCAACCAAGCTTCTTCTCCATTGGTTATTATTGTGTCTTTTGCCAGAATGATATTCTTGAAACAATTTCATCACGACCCTGAGTGACCCTTATTGGTCCATGCTGGGAGTTTGAGCTTATGGGCGGGGATTAGACTTCGAAATCGTTTTGATATGACGTAAGGTGATGCGAGAAATTAAATTGTAAATTAAATCATCGTATCTGGCGCCCCCTTGTGTTGATAATGAACAACTATCGATATAGGAAAATAAATAAAGCTTTACGCTATATCATGTTTGTTTCGGAGCTCTCAATCCCTATATGAACGGTTGAATAAGGGACCGGTCACAATATATATATATATATTATTGCAACCTTGAGCAAAAATAAATAACAAAAAAAAACATTGTCAAGCATATTGAGAGGTTGAACAGTAATAATAAAAAAACATTTTAGTATTACAATACATAATAAAAAAAAATCAAAATAATGAAAAGAATGGAGTTTAATGAATTTAAATGATGTGTGTGTTGGTATTTCATGTATTATCAAGAATAACATAATTAATGAACAAACTCTTAATGTTTTCTGTATCAAAAGAAAAAAAATGCTCTGATTTTATAAATTAAAGTTTACTTTTAATAAGTGAGAATAATAGATTTGTTAATGAAACTTCAAAGTTACCCAATTATTTTCACTTCTTATAAATGTTCTAGGTTTGAATTGTCAGACTGCTTGCCTCATGTATAGCTTCAAAAGGTTGATTTGCTTATTTCTACCATTTAAAAGGAAAAGTTCTTGTGGATACCTTTTAATAACTATGAATTGGTTGACTTGCTTGTTTCCACAATTTTAAAATTATTTATTGTTGATACTTTTGATAATGATGAATTGGTTGACAGGCTTGCTTCCAATTTTTTTTTAAAAAAAAAATCATTGTAGACACTTTAGATGAATGTGGGGAAAACTTTAATAAATTGATTTATAACTTAATCAAACTTGGCTATATATGGCTTTTATTCATTTTTTCTCTTTCTTCTCCTCTTGTCAAAGATGATGATCAGATGACATCTGTGGCTGGTTTTAAATTTGCCATTCTTTGGTTATTATCGACCGGTATATGAGTCCACAGTAGATTAGTGATTTAACCCATTCTGTCAGATTTCAAGGAGCAGAAGCAGGGTTTTTTTAACAAGGCATACTGATTATTTTCTTCATAATGAAAATATTTATTAATACCATTTTCATAGAATTTCAATAACTTTATATTAATCTTGCTGTGTGCTGCTTTATATACACACACATCTTCTTCTGTGTTTACTTTAAAACAAGAGTCATTTTTCTTCATTAAACCTTAGTAGTATAAAAGACTACATCACCCTCTTTAAAAAACTACATATTGTTAGATACAAAAACTGAACTGACTTGTCAAAATATTATTTCACTCGTTTTTATATTTTGAATTTCTGATCAAAGAAACTAAAAATGTATCCAAAAATAAATGTGACTTGAGATAGCAATAAATCTCACCTCAACATTTCAAGTTATTAAGAAAAAAAAAGATTAACAATTATTTATCCAATCAAAGCATCTCTTTTTATTAGACAATTAAGAAAATCTAAAATGCAGATTAAACAAACAAAAAAAAACAGTTCGTAATCTACAGTCCTTAGAAGTATGTGTAAAAGTGTTTTGTGTTTACACAGCTGTTCTCATTCTTTCACACTCTTTTGTATGTGTGCCTAGTTTTATCTATTAAGCATTTTCACATCTTTCTTAACAGTTTTTCTCTGATTTGCTTTATTTAATAAAAATACAGCTAAATAATTTCAACACATTTAATGACAAAATAATAAATCAATATATTAAATATTGCTTCTTATTACATTCTCTCGCTACAACTGCTTATTTATTTATCATCTATAAACTATATAATAACAATAATAATACATACACACATAAATCTCTATATAAAAGAAAGAAAAAAATTTTTTTTCACTTAAAGAATATATATGTGTGGGAAATGAGAGCATATATATATATATATTATAATAGTAACTTACAGTTATTATTATTGGTCTAACATGTTTTATCTCTTGTGAAATTATTTATAAATATAAATTTTTATTTGACTATTTTATTATGTAACATATATGTACTATTTATATATACATTTAAGTTTTAAATAATACATACCTTAAGCTTTTGAATAAAATGCCAGATTTGAAGTTAAGAATAAATACTTATATATTTTTTTTATTTTATTATTAAATCTTAATGTCAGTGGAACAATTGATAGTTGAGTTAAGCATGAACTTGTATATAACACACGAGCAGATTCGTTCGTTCTCTCGATATAAAAAAACGAAAGAAAAAAAAATCTTTTCTCTTTAAAAATAGCATTTTTCTTTTATCAATACTACTATTTAACGATTGGAATTTAAATATTAACTTTTCCAAATTAAAATAATTTGTGGATTAAAAGTCTGCAAGGAAATATATATTTAATTTTCTACTCAATCTTAAAGGAATAGCAATATAAAGGAAAAGAACGTCTGTTTAAGTTTTTGGAAACTACGTTGTTTTAATACTTCCGTGATTCTTCGGATATATATAAATTTAAGATAATTATATATATATAGGATAAAACAATATGTTTTGAGTAAAACAGCTTTATATCGTAAAGGTTTCGAAACCAACCTTGCATGCTATTTTAACATATTTTGAAATATTGAATATATAGAATGTCTAGTGATAATAGAGAAATGAAGATTAAGAACATCTACATTCGAAGAATATTTATTTTATTTCACATTAATCCGGTCATTGGATGTTATTAACAGTTTATCGTTTAAGGATAAATGGAATCATCATTGTACCAATGGATTGGTGATGTGCTTCGTAAGAGATCTTCATTGGGATGATGAACTATAGACTTCAATATCTACTCTCAACTCTCTTATAAATAAGTTTCTGTATTATTTATTTATATATATTATAATAATGCTTATATTATTTTAATATGTTTATTATTATTATTATTATCTTTATTTCAAATTTGGCATCGCATCATATATATCTTAAAAGGAAAATTATATTTATTATTAAATATAATTAATTGAAAGCTTAACATAATTCATCAAATTAGATGAGGGATATAAAAAATAGTTATTATTTGACAGATATCTTAAACAGGATTATATTGTGTTTACTACGTAATATTGTAAACGTTTAATGTATTTTTATTTATTAAAAATACATATAATATATAAGTTATACAATGGTAAATAATACTTATATATGGGTAATTGTGAAGCATATAAATAAGAACGATAAATAAATTAATAAGTTACATAAATTATTAATTTTTGAACCCAGATATTGTTTTTATATATCTGTTAATTTAAGCTATTTTCTTTAATTTTTGAAAGTTTATTATAGTATTGAGTTTTATCATAGGGTATTAAATAAAAAATATCATTTATTAATATTCTTTTAAAATGATAAAATTCATCCGTATTTATTTATTAATATTTTATTATCTATTCTATTATATTTTTTATTGTTTATTAAATATTGATTTGTTAACGTGATCTCTTTGTCTAATCATTATTGAATTATATTATATATATGCTAGTATTATAAATATCATATGAATAATAGTTATAATTAATGCTTATATAAAAGCATATGAAATAACTTGTTTTGAAATTATTCCTGAAAAGAGCTAATTGCAAATTCTCCGTGAGTTTGAATATCGTGGCATAATGATGACTGAAAGAGGGATGAAAGATGGATGACCTGGTCTAAATTGTATTTAAACTTATTTAAAGATTATTGAGCTAGAATAATAAAGATATATATAATCATGGATTTAGTATTTCATCGATTCATTTCTAGCATTCTACTTGAAGACCCAAAGTCCGATTGTAGTGAAAGCGTATCCTCTTTCTAAGGAATTTAATCATCTCTTTATATTTAACAAGACCAACTTAGATTTTAAATATAATCCATTCTGTTATATTTGGCGAACCTAACTGTGAAGCATTAGTTAAGATTTCTAAACATTAAATATAATTGATTATATTACATTTAAACATCAACTGGGATGATTAAAGCGTCATATATTTGGTGCCTCAACTAAGGCTATCAAATAGGCTGTCCCGTTATAATATATATATATATATAAAACAAAAACAAAACTGCCTAACACTATACTTGTAATAAATAAAATGCAAAACCATAAAACAATACAATAATTAGATAAAATCCAAAATTTTTTTAAAATCGTTACACAACCACGGTTTCATCTACTACAAATAGACCTTCTCAAGTGAAAATCAAACTAAAAGAACAAACATATGTATCCAAACAAACAAACCTTCCCATAATTCATTTCAAGCACTACCTTCCCTTAATATCAAAAAAAGAATAAAGAAGACTGATGATAAAATTTCTTGAATCTGAGACTATCAATCTTATGAAGACACCTTTTGATATTAAGAGAAGGTGGTGTTTGAAATGAATTATGGGAAGGTTTGTTTGTATATATTTGATTTTCACTTGAGAAGGTCTATTTGTAGTAGATGAAACCATGGTCATGAAAGGATTTTGGTAAAATTTTGGATTTTATTGTATTGTTTTATGGTTTTGCATTATATATACAAAGGTCACATAAATATGTAATAATACTGTTTCATGTTGGTCATGCTTACTTATGAGTGAATGCTGTTGGTAATGATAATTATATAATGCTAATTTATATATAGAAACATAAAAATTTCAGTTTTGTTTTAAAGTTATATGTTATGTTTTTATATAATTTTAGTTGGAAGTGAAGAACGTATTACTCGTGATTGTGGTTACATAGGAGATATTGGCTATTGGGATGGCCGATGGTGTTTTGAACGAGCTGGTTCTTATGACATTTGGTACGAATTCTGTCATTGCAATGATAAAGATGGCTGCAATAGTTCTTGGAAGTTATCAATCGACTGGAGATTGCTGCTAAATGTTCTATTTTTTGCAATCGTATTGATATTAAAACACTGATCCTGAAAATTATATACTTTGTTCAAATGCATATTTGTATAATGTGTTCAGATATTTATATATATGGTTACGAAATTCTTAATATCTGTTTTAAAAACCTATATATAAAAATTCGAATTATCGAATCTCATGGGAAAATAATTTCCCAAATTATGCAATTCACTTTTATATGAATATCTTAATTTTTTTTTAAAAAAATAAAATTTTGAAATATAGTGACAAACAAGTTGCCACACACTTAAGTATATTTCGTTAATGTTTTTATATATGCATGTTTGTATATAAGTAAAGTCTTTGTCAAAAATAGATCTAAAATTAAAGTGGTTTTTCCCATAATATTCACTTAATATGAATCTCATTTTTAATATGCCATAAAACTGATAATTTGATTATTAAAGTGGTAATTTCATTTTTTATATTTTTAAATACCTGTGTTACCTTTTTATTTTTTTAGTTGAGACAAATGATTTTTTGTATAATTTTTATTGTTGCGTCTATGTATACATAAGTATTTCACTTTCTTCTGTGGGTTGTTACTTAGCAGCTAAAATAAAAATATAATCTATTTATGTAAAGAACCATAGTGATAGGATAGATAACTAAGCAAACACTGATTGATATGAGTGTGCTGCATTTCACACTATGACCCAGGAAAAAAATGACTGGTTCTCCCTTCAAGCAGTTTTCATTACCACTTGTTTAAATCAATGTATGTGTTATTTTGTAGTCATATATTTCTTTATTTACTACAAAACTTTTAAGATGCTAGTATGTTAGGATCACAAGATATGATATGATATGATAGTGTGTTTCATACCTTTCCAGATGATCTTCAACGCTATTTCTGCCATCACAAAATTTTGCAAACCAATTGAAAATACTGTTGTGGCTCATGGCTTCAGAACTGTACTCACTTTATATCGGTCAGAAGCAGTTTTGCCCAACATAAATCAAAATTTAATGTTATGCTGCTCTAGCCTTGATTTTTGATGCAAAATACACTGTCACTTTTTAAATTGTCGAGCGTTGGTGGCTGAGTGGTTAGCACAACTGCCTTATAAGCAGTTGTTCCGGGTTCACTTCCCGACCGATGCTTTGACACATGGAAAAAAAAATACACTGTCACCTCTCATGTTGTGAATTTGTGACCCAGAGAACTAGCATCTTAAAATTTTTGAGGTGAATATCTAAAGTATGTCATTACATAATGCATTGATTCAGAAATCACACTGCAGGTGGTTTAGAGGGAAATCGGCCATTTTTTCACTTGAACACATGATGTATAGTTGATGTGAATTTATTTTATTTATTGAAATTCAATTATCTATTTCTTTTTGGTGACTGAGAGCATCAAATATTTGGCTTGGCTAAAAGACGTGTGCCCATTACAGCTCTATATTAGATATTTTAGCGTTATTGCAGCTGAATATTTGGATATTATTTGACATATATAACACCATGTAATTTTTATTTGTAAATCTATGTATTTTTGTAGGTTTAGTTACATTATGTATATAAATTGCATATGCAGAGTTTATGTGTATGTATTTACACAGAATTTACATTCTTTATACTTTTAAACAATATTCTACTTAAAAATATAATAAGATGGAAAAAAAATCATAGTTTATTTTAATATAGAATTGATCCTTTTCCAACAGCCACTTAAGAGTAAGTTTATTTCTCTAAAATTAAATATAAATGGTTTCCAATTGAAGGTTATAAAACTATCTGAAAGTACGTCTGTATTTTATAATAGTTATTTATAATATTTTTTACTACTGTTAATGTATATTTATATAAGTGTTCTTGTTTTACAAAAAAAAAATCTTTAAATTGAATAGTAAATTTACAGTTTCCCTCAAATCCATTGAGGAGTTTGATTATATGATAAAATTTATATAGCATGACTGCTGGCAATTTAATGGGTACTATTCGGTGTACTGTAGTGTCTTCACATGGGGGAGGGGGTGTTTTATGTATTTCACCAATTTCTGTTTTTATAATTTATATTTTACAGTGATTTCTTTGATAGAAATTTATCACTTGTATGGTTCTTGATGGATACTGCAGTGTCACCTAGTGGCACAGTACAGCATACCACACAGTACCAATTAATGATTTAAAAGTTGTATAACGGCATCAATTTTCTATGTTAATTTCATTTTACAATGCATGTACATGTTATAGTTGACATATTTTATTGCATTTAGGTCATTTTTCTCATATTATAAAATGCACTTTCTATATTGGTCAAAAATTTCTTGAAGAGATAGCTATTAACTTATCTGATTTATTTGTGGATGTTATCACTCACTGGGCTTCTACATAAATAATATTTTTTTTCTTTCTAGTTTTATTTATGTACTTCATAACATATTTTTTAATTGTTTATAGTTCATAATATATAATTTGATTTGAAATATTTTGGAAGATTTTTGATTTAGCTGCCTGCAAAATTAATGTCTTTTTATGATAACAAATAAATATATTTTAAGAATCGAAAAAAGTATTGGAAGATGGATTAAAAATGTTGCATTTTTCTAGTATTGTGTATTAGAAATATTATTTTCAACTATTCGTTTTTATATATAGAAATACACATTATAATACAACTCTGTATGATATTTAAAATATAGATATAAAAGTATGCTTTGAGAGCTCAATTCATTTCATTGTTTTTCATATCTTCTGGTCCATATCTTAATATCCAAAAGTAACTTTTAATTATTTTTTTGATTTTATATCTATTTTTTAAATTTCAATATTAAAGCCCAATCAAAAATATTTAATAATTAATCTTCCTTATTGCATTGCCAAATGTATATTATGTAATACTAAATCATCCATGCAATTTGCTAGTTACATAATGCTTTATTTACCACCCTCTTTTACAGTTTTAATTGCCCTAGCAATCTTCTTCAGCACTTTTATATCTTCTAACTTCAACTGCTAAAAGTAAATCATCCATGCACTTTAGTATTGTTACACATTGCTTTATTTACTACCCTCTTTTACAGTTTCGATTACTCCAGCAATCTGCAGCAGTTGAAGTTAGGAGATATAAAAGTTCTGAAGAAGATTGCTGGAGCAATCAAAACTGTAAACTAAAAGAAGGTGGTAAATAAAGCATTGTGTAACCATAGTAAAGTGCATGGATGATATAGTATTATATGATATTTAATAATGTATGAATTAAAATCTTCAAAACAGATAAGATATACTTCTGAAATGTTTATAATAAATTATTGTGCATATGAGAATTAAATAAGTATACTTATTCTGATTTGATGAGAACATTGTTTGTCAATTAAATATTTATAGAAAAATGAATAACGGCAACTTTGATTTTTGAAATTATACTGTAAAACAGGTTCAAATTGATAACGTACTTAACACAGCACCGTGTTTCCTTTTTTTATTATATTTTTTATTTTAAAAATTTTCAGAAAATATTACTATGGTTTAAAATATGTTTTTTTTTTTAAATAAAAATTTTTAAAATGAA
Source organism: Epiperipatus broadwayi (assembly GCA_028023455.1). Lineage (NCBI taxonomy): Eukaryota > Metazoa > Onychophora > Udeonychophora > Euonychophora > Peripatidae > Epiperipatus > Epiperipatus broadwayi. The sequence goes on from JAQFVV010006430.1 coordinate 1,158,982, forward strand.
AATATATTGCTAAACATAGTGTGATTTAAAACACACAAACACATAGCAAATGTTCCAAGATATTTGCAATGTTCTTTTGAGTAAAATGTTAAGAGTTTGTGGGAGGTATTTTTGTTAAAATAGTGAAAAAACTTTTTTAATTAATAATTGTATAAAGGTAGATGACGTTAATGGGGAATCGAAATAATAATGCATTTATAAATATAATTTAAAATAAATTCATTTGTTAAACAAATAATAGCTGATGTATATTTTTAGTTATTGATTTGTATTAAGATTTGACTTTTCATTCAAATGAAATCTTAAAATACTAAGTTCTGAATGCCATTTTATAAATTTACTTTTATAATAAATTCACTTGGAAATTATATTAAGAATTGAATCCAAGTCATTTCATTTTTCAAGCATCCTCCTTGGAGTTGGCCATTAATGTTGATTTCCAAGTAAATTTATTATAAAAGTACATTTATAAAATGGCGTACATAAATCAAAATTTAAAGATTTTATTTGAAAGAAAGTCAAATGTTATAGCTGAATCTTTTAACTAATGGTTTTTTAATTTTAAATGATCTTTATGAATATATTTATATTTCAATTAATTATTAACCTCACTTATATTTTAATGTTATAATTTTTTTTTGATTAATATATGAAACTGATATTTCGCAACCCCAAAAAATTTGATTTGGCTTCTGAAATTTTAATGATGTAAGAAGTTATATTTTATGATATTGTTCCACGCTGTAGCAAATTATATTATGGGATAGCAAAGAGAACCTGACAATGGCCACGTTTTAATACTTGTTTGTATTGCTGATTACTTATTTTCGCAAAAAACCCAACAACTTAGCTCCAACAACACATACCAATCAATGCTAGTATAAAATGCAATTTTAAAAAATTTTGACCAATAATATTTTATAAGGTTTTTACACTTTGAATCTCAGTTTTAAGCTTTATTTTGTATTAATATATTGTAAATATTTTTTTAAAAACAATTTTATATGTAATTTTGTTTTATAATGAACAATTTTGTATAATTTTTGGTGTGGTGATATTTTATTACAAATAGTACATAACATATATAATTAGCTCAGGTCTATATATCAGTATTATCATTTATAAAAACTGATGTAAATTTAATTGTTTTTTATAAGTACTAAAATTATATATTAAAGGAAACATTTAAAATGAAAAAAAAACTACAATCCGTCCTATATATCATCTATTAATTTTATAACTTATAATAAATTATATCTTGTATATATTTTGTTAATAAATTATGAAATAAAATAAAAATAATTGTTTTATTTATTTTTAAATTATATATATTTTTTGTTTTGATTGTGTTCTTTATTTTTAAATAGCTGCTTATTTAGACTTAATAAGATAAATAGTTTGATTACACATCAGTCTGTATAAAAAGGTAAAAGGAACCATACACTTGGTACTTATTGGAATATGATATTACTAAAAGCTATATCATATTTTAAACAAATTGCAATCCTTTTATTAGACATTTCTGTAACAGATTTGATTCTAGCAGTCTTTTTTGAGATCTATTAAACTTCTCCATCAGTTTTAACTCTTGAAGTCTTCAGATCGCTAATTCCCATAAGTTTTACCATTGTAACAATCTTATTCAGTTCTTTCAAACTTCATTTATAATTCTGACTGTTTAGCAGTCTTTTTTAAATCTTTCACTATTACATGAATAAGATTGTCTTGAATTACTATAAGTTACTTGTATATAAGCAAACAAATTCTTATATTATAAAAATTGTTTTATTTAATAGTAGGAGTAACAAATTGATATTAGAAAACTGTTTGTTCATTCAACTATTGTGGAACTATTTAAGTTTTCTAAAATATTTATCACATCTAATAGATTTATGTTTATAAACTGCTGGACTCATCTCTTGCAGGTAAACATGATAAGGCATCAGCATGGGTAATCTCTTTTCTCAGCTTGAATATTAAATCGTAGCCATAGATCAGTAGTATATTAATCCACCTTAAAAGTCTCTGCTTTGCAAATTCAAATTTTTCATCGCTTGCTGAAAATTCCAAGTGAAGAACAATTGGCGAAGTAAATCGTTTATTAAAGAATGATCATCAGTATATGTCATAAATTTCCATCTATATACACATTGATGGAACTTCTTTTCTGCAGAAATAATAGCCGGGGCTTCTTTGTCTATCTGACTAATTTTCTTCAGCTGTTGATAAAGTTCTGCAAGAATATGCAATCGAACATTTCCATCCATACTAATAATGAGCGATGACAGCTCCAATCCCAAATTCCGAAAGGTTTGTGGTAATCATCACTTCTTAGTCACCCCAGTAATGAACTAGAAGTGTCTCCAATATAAGTAGATCTTTTGCTTTCTGGAATGCTACTTTGTGCTCTTCTGTTCATCTCTAATCATTTTTCATACACAATAAGTCACGCAATGGCATTAGTATATGTGATTTATCCTGGAGAAAACTTTCATAGAAATTTAGCAATCCCAAAAGCATAAATCTTTTACATTTTTTGGGAATAGCAGCGCTCCCTTTTTTCAGGATTTAGATCAAGAATTCCCAAAATTGTCACTTAATTCCAGGGAGTTGATAGTTTCAATAAAAAAATTTGGGGGTCGATGATAGCAAAAACACTCCCTTACAACTGCTATTTGTTTGTTACTTCAACATATCTATGATTTCAATAGGTACCTAATTAAGAAGGAAAATAATGTGAAAAAAAATTTTTTTGACATAAACACATTACATATCAAACTTGCGAATGAAAAAGTAAAATTAAAGCGGGCAAAACTCTCCATACAGTAGGGCCATTCAGTGGAAGTCAGAATAATCAATGGATGCCAGAAGGCTTGTGCATAAAATCCCTATCTAGTGCCTATTCATCCAACATCCCCAGACTAGTTTCTAGCTTGTGGATTTCATCAGTGAGAAGTCTTGGATCTGAGAGCACTGCACCTAGATCTTAGGATCTAATGCAACCCTCCAGCAGCTACCTTTTATCTCGACTACAAAACTATAAGAATAAAATTTAAAACAATATTTTCAATCCAAGCTCATTAGTTTTACATAGTCATATAGGTCTGAACTCAGTTCGTTACCTATACATTTTGGTGTCTGATACTTTAATAACCATAGTCACCACTATCCTATTAGACAGGATTGGTATTAAACCACTAAACATTACATGATCACCATTTCTTATGCTTGCTAATAACTTATTAAAGCAGGCAAAACTCTCTAGGGACATTAGATGAGCAGGCACTAGATCGGGATTTTATTCACAAGCCTTCTGGTATCCATTGATTACTCTGGCTTGCACTGGGTGGCACTACTTTATGTGAAGAAAAAGTAAAATGTGTCATTAAGAGTTGCACATAAGAATGCATGAAAATACATGTAGCATAAACATGTCTGTGTTGCCTTATCAAATATAGTGCTTGCTCATGGTGGGACAACACAAACAGTCTATGTATTGTCTTATCAAATATATTGCTTGCTCATGGTGAGACAGCACAAACATGTCTGCGTTGTCTTATAAAATATAGTGCTTGCTCATGGTGGGACAGCACAAACATGTCTGTGTTGTCTTATCAAATATAGTACTTACTCATGGTGGGACAGCACAAAAAAGTCTGCATTGTCTTATCAAATATAGTGCTTGCTCATGGGACAAGACAATATTTGATATTAGCAGAATCTTCTTGTACGCTCATGCTTTCATAAAACACTAAATTGGTTTATTTGATGTGATACTTATTTGTGATTTGAACTTGGACTATAATTATTTATTGAGAAGCAGTACTATGAAAAAGAAAATCAGAGGACATGGTTTATTTATTCAAGTTTGAACAAAAATAATAATATTCTGTTTCAAGTTATTTTATCACAGAGGCTGTTAAAATTGTTAATAAAAGTTTTTATTTCTTACATTAATAATACGACAGCCAAAAAAGAAATGTAGACAGTACAGCTTGGACTACTTGAAGCTAGGATTAGATCATCATTACCAATGTGCTTTGTGTGCAAAAAAGTCTAGCAATGATGTTATGAAATCTGCTTCAGAACAGACATCGATTGCATATCACTGAACATGCCAATTTGAGAATGCAACTCACTAATTTAAAATCGGATATAGATAAATTGTCAGATCATCAGGTGCACCCACCTCATTAAATTCAGTTTTCCAAGCTAATTCCAAAGACAATTGATCCTAGCCTGACACCTCAAGTTGTGTACAAGATCTCATGCATGCAAGTAGGCTGCAGCACTGTATATTATGGTGAAATGAAAACCACTGTTAATAATAGCTACTCAGCATATGTATGCATATAAGAGAGCTCAAAATAATAGTGACAACACTTCAATATTTTTCAAACACAAAAAATCCACCAGTCATAAGTTTGAATCCTCCAACCCTCAGATTGTGTGTACTGAGAGAAATGACTACAAAAAAAAAAAAAAAATAAAGAAGGCATATTACATCACAAACAATACACATACCATTACTAGAAAAGATGTGTTTCTCTATCTCTAAGAAGTGGTCGAGCTGATTAATTTGTTGACAGTAAATTTTTTTTGCATATGAAAGTCTAATTTGCATATATTAGCAAACATCAACAACACCACAATGTTTGTAATTTTTCAGCTATGAATATGAGGTTAACAAACCTTGAAATCACTAATCCTGATATTTAACTATGATTCTTCAAACTTCACCAATGAGCATTTGAAGTGCAGTATAATTGCTATACTGTACTTATTTTTATAATTCTGATTAAAATCTTTCATTGTTATAATTCTGTCTGAATATGTTGATTTTTTTCACTTCATTTTTATGTTTAATAAAGTGATTTCAATATTTATACTTATTTTGAATTTACATATTTATTTCATAAATGTCAAAAATTAAAACTTTTCATAATTTTTTTACATTAATTTTCATTAGTGCAGGTTTTGATATTAAATGTTGCACTAGATAATGCCATGTCCTGTAATCTTTTTATCTTTTGCAATCATTAATTTCAAGTGATTAAAATGAAAAGTTTGATATCTAATGAAATATTTAATATCAAGTACTGTGTAAACTTATTAATTTGAGTAAGTAAAGTAAATGACTAGAGTGTCGATGGGGTAAAGGGATCTGGCCAAAAAGTTTTGGGAACTCTTGGTTTACATACTCTGTTCTTATTTATATGCCAAAAATTTTATTTCTGAAGCTTCCTAAATGCCCTTGGCAGCATTTAATCCTGCTTCAACTTTGTTTAGTTTCAAACCAACTTCCATTACTGTTTTTTTTTCCAGCTCTTTTTCAGTCTGGGCTGTGATTAAAATGTCTAAATAGGGAATGACTTTGCTTATATTTTGCAATAACATATCTGTCTTCACTTTCAAGATGTTCAGAGCCACTGTAATCTAATATGGTAATTTATTATATTTAAACAGACTGATGTGGATGTTTAACGTCAACAACTCGGACTTCTCTCTGTAACCAGTTATTGATGAAATATGGACTTTAAATTTATCTTTGAGGCTTTCTGTAAAGATGCTAACATCTCATGCATTCTTGACATAGGATAAGTGCCTTTATTAATATATTTATGTACAGTAACCTGGTAGTCTCTGCAAAGACAAATAGTTTATCCAGTTTAACAATTATAACCACAGGCCCAAGTTTAGTTTTCCACAGGTGATAACACTCCTTTTTAAACTGTATTCTCTATTGAATCTTTGACTTTGAGAGCATATGGAATCTTTCATGGCTTAAACACTAGGTTATGCATCTTTGGATAGTTAAACATCTAGTTGCATCCTTAATTTGGCTATTTCCTGTTTAAATAGCTGAAGGAACAGTTCTGACTTCCATTTTTAATTTAACGTTATTTTAAGACATATGCTTAATGGTCAGAATCAATTTTGGCCTAGCATTGGTCTAATGAATGACTAATAAAAATTTAATATATTTTCATTAAATGATTTGTGTCAAAGTTATGAGGGCAGCACATTTGACACATCAATTATACTGCAGTAATTTACTATCCAATATATATACACTGAACAATGATAAATATATGCATAAGGGATTGCGGTCTGGGCCAACTGGGTAATGTGCATCTTGAGAATCAGATTTTTTAAAACATGTTTTTGATCATATGTTTATGATTGCATCTTTCCACAAGGTGTTAAAAGTTGATAGAAATTAGTCCCTACCTTGCACGAGAGTGGTCTAGTGAAAATTACACTGGAAAAGTATTATTCGTTAATGAAATGTTTATTTCAAAAATATACCAAATTCTTGTACATGTTATTAAATTCAAAATTTCCTTAAAAAGTAAAAACCATTGTGATCATGCCTTAGTTCAATTTGGTCAAAGATTTGCAAACATTTTTGGGGGTGGTGACATTATTCCCATTTCCTTCCAAATGTTTAGACTCTGATTGCACCATTACACAAGTTTCTGCATTATGACAACATCGAAATGGACATGTCATTATGAAGTAGCATTTATCAAATTATTGGTTCCATTTGATTCTCAATAATAGTTCAACTAATATGTGAAATGAATTCTTATGTGTTTCATGAATGTTATTTAATACTACTGATAGTCATGAATTTTAGTCTTTTATACGCTCATTCAATTGCAATCCTGTTTTCAGTCAATCGTTTTTATCAATATCTGTTTGCAAAACTATTCGTGGTTCTGACAACCAATTGCTTGAGCAAATTTTTCATGAATATATTGTTTTTAGTGGATGTATCATAGTTTCTCAAGAACTATAATAAATTATTAGAGAAAGAGTATATTGTACTAATACTGAGATGTCCAAAACGAAGCAATTAGCCACCTGATGCTATTAGTTTGACATCAAAAAGATCAAGTAACTAGAATGTGCATGCAATTTGTCAAAATTAACAATCTCTAAATAGCACTTTTTCACTCTAAAAAAAATTAGAAGGAAACTGGCAACACTTATATTAACTATGTTGTGTTTATTCAAAAGGTATCATTTTTTTTTGGTTATCATCCACACACAATTAAAATGAATGGAAATTGAATGAATCACATTTGTGCCAATGTTACAATTAAGTATTGAATTCTCCAAGACTTGTTTCCTTATCATGATTTTAAGATGTTCTTGTATCTGAAAATGCAACAATATTCACCAATGACGAATTCCAGAAGTACTACAATTAAGTGAGCATATTCCAAAAACTTGCTATGTTGGGTTAGCTTAAAGAAATATGCTGTCACATTGAGCACATAACTAAGATCTATTCATTGAAAAGTCTGATATTTCATTCAACATGAAAATTACTTTTATTAGTATCATGCTATTCCACTCAACATTAAAATTTCAGAGGAATTTTATCTAAACCATGAAATTCAAATCCAACTGTTTATCTTAAAGCCAATGAAGTTCAAGAAAAGCATGCCATATTGCAAAAATGGCAGTTAAACATAGGAAGTTGAGAATAAATCTACTCCATCCAGAAGCCAGAGTGAAAGATACTATCTTAAAAAAAGTTTGATTCAAGTCCATTATCTTGTAAAACTTGACAATGGAACACACTGACAACGGAGTCAATATCAATTTTGGATGAAGCTCAAACTACCAGAATCAAAGTGATTCAACATTCCAGTGCTTCTCCTTTACCATCAACAAAAATATATAATTAGTTAAAGTTAACTCCAGTAATAGTTTCATTTTCAGAATAAACATTGATTCTGGGTCTCCAATTCCAAAACCTCCAACAATTTGCTGATCCAATTGAGAATATCATATTACATTTGCATAACTGCAGGACTATGTCTTTTGAATGAGTGTTCATCAATAATCAAAGTACATTTATAATAACTGAAATATTCCTGCCACTTTATACAGCAGAGATGTCATCAATCAACATTCTATACTATAGAATTCTAAATTAAAATATATCAAGTGGCTTTGCATGTTAGTTTCATATCAAAATTTATCAAGAAGTAATGAATAGATGCAACAAAGCATAAAAACATTAATAGATTATATATTAATGTGATATTACATTTTTACATATTTTAAAATGTAGATAATGTTCTATTAGATCATGTCAGCCACTTAATGACACTATTTATATGCAAAAGCACACAAATATGCCATTTATGTGGCTGACATGATCTGATAGAACGGTACTGTATTTGTATTTTAGACTATTTTGACAATTAACATTATGCTAATAAAAAGGAGGATTTAGTTAAATTACTGTTAAAACTCATGTTACTGCTTTAACATCAATTTGATCACTAATAGGCATTGAATTGCTATGTTTGATGTGATCTCAACTGATCACCAACACAGCAGATGAAGTTAGGTCTGATTCACAAAAACATTCTGAAGAGGTTTTGTTGCATTTTCATCAAATGCTATATATAAAATAAGTTTCTAAAGAGGGTGTAAATAAATGGTAATATGAAGGGGGATATGTATAGTATTTCATTTGCAAATCATATCTACATAGCATAAACATTTCGCTCTTGTAATAATACTACTACGAATAGTCTGCATTCGGGCAATTAAGACATTTGAGCATGAGCAATGTCATATTGAGCAGTGTTCCATTAGCCATTTCTCTACCATATTACTAAATTATGCAAGGAAAATCCCAGTTATTTTGTGGAATACCTGTACATATTGAATGAATTTCTATCTTAAATAGCATTCAATTAAAACATCCAATTTTAATCTTATATAGATAATTACAGAATTTTAATTTCAATCTATGATGTGTCATTGCTAGCCCTTATAGTTTATTTAAACTTGTAGACAATGACAGAAAATGCCTTTCCTTTCTATTCATAGAGTTGTCTTGACAATGGTTTGCTGGAGTATTTATTGCTTTATGTTTAGACATGAAGGTTCCAGTGGTAAAATGTGTTATATGTATACTTATTATTTTTTAAAAAGTTGTTTCTATTTATTCTTTTTTGTCAACTTTATGTGTCATTATATTTATAAAAAAAACAACAACTTACAAATAATAAAATTATACTTGTATAATAAAAATATTGCCAGTATTGTATTGTAAATGTAGTGTATTGCCATGAATGCTAACCTAAAAAGTTCAGGATTGAATTGTTTGAGCAGTGTTTTCTACCATCATTGTGATCCGATAATAGTGGCAGCTGGGGAGAAGCATCAATGTAGTCAGAGTATCAGTGTTATCAGTTCAAAAAATTACACTGCAGTTTATATTCTCACTTTAATGATAATTTGTATTATTTTGAACAAGCTTGTGCGGATGAGGGGATCCACTTTTGATTATAATAGGCAGTATATTCCACTTCTCATTTTTATATTGAATCAGTTATATGTAAGTGCAGTATTGTAATAGTAACTTCAATAAATGTAATGTATATAATTAGATATAAATATAGAATATAAATAAAAATAATAGTACATTATTGATAATTACTGGCTCTACATTCTGGTTAAGAAAGACGTAAAAACTGATGCTGATAAAAAAATGACAAATGAAAGCTTTTTGAGTAATTTAATATTACTAACTCAGATAAACGAGTCATTCCAGAAATGTTCTGAATTAAAAATTCTGAAATTAAAGTAGCAATTAATGTGTATGAGCTGACCACATACAAGGTATTGCATGCCGAGCTGCCCCAGTATTCTGAATTGTCATATAAAAGGCAATCAAAATATTAAATATCCCTCTCCCCCCAAATTAATTATATTACAGTGTTAAAAAATTTAATCCAAGATATCAGTTATGTTCAGAAAAAACTTTAAATTTAAGTACAGAACTGTACGCTATATTTACAATTTTGGCAGAGTCACAGATGAATTACTTAGGCATAACATTATCTATGATCTAAAAAATAATTACAACTCAGTAATTAACATTATAAATTTATGATATAGTTATAAAAATGGGCTTAAATCTGCCCATGAGATAATATTATATTTAAAATGTTACTATTTAAGAGCAATGATGATGCTATCTAGATTTCAAACATAAATTAAGACATGCAGAGGGTGTGCTTAAGTAAAAGTGATTGCCTCTTTTTTAGTCAGGCAGTAGAGAGGTAAGTATTAACAAAAGACATAAAATAATGAACTCAAAAGAACAACTAACAATAAAATTACAAAAGCAAAAACCATTCCATTAATAAGTCTCAATGACATGAAATTTGATTCTTAGTCAGCTATTTTTATAAGATTCCATAAAAGAGTGCCACATTTCAGGCTGTTGCAAATTACTAATTTACTTTCAGAAAAAATAAAGTACTACTGCTAAAGAAAGCCATGTAAAGGCATTCATAGAAAGTTTAATTTGAAATTATTCATTCATTTTGTACCAAAATTCTAATAATTTTATAGGTGAAGATAAGTTTGAAGAAATTCAATACATTGTCATAGCTGTTAATCAAATAGAACATATAACAAAATGCATGGCAAGATTTCAGAAATTTTTAATTGAGAAAGATGTGCAATCCAGTGAAACTTGCCCAAAACATATTAAATAAGAAAAATTATCCAATCAGCTGTCAGTATAGACCTCTTCCATGTACACTGAAATTTAAAATACAGGCAGAGATGTAGTGTCTTCAAGCTGAAGGCATAAAAAACTTATCTTTCATTAGAAGGTGAGAACACCCATTAAGTCACAATAAAAACAAATTAGATTAGAATATGCAAAGATTGCAAATATAAAATAAAATATTTTATCAATGGGCAACTATCAACACTGATAATTAAATAATGAATTGTATTATTGATAGGAGGAAGAGTTTTTTTTTTTAAAAGAAAAGTTGACCTAAAATGTTTACAAATCCTGATGATAATGAGCCTGCTAAATTAAAGGCTATAATAACCCACAAGAAGAGTTGTTAATGAGTCTGTTTTCAGTTATATCTGAGTGCTTAGTGTTCAATTAATATTTGGTAACCCACAAACTCTGCTTCCTTTAATGACTGCCTTCTAGTGACTAAATCATTAAAACAACTGTAACTAACTCAGTAACTCGTTTGAATTGCAATTTTCAGGGAACAAAAGCAAATCCAAAACTAGAGTAATTGAATTTGTTTAATTTTAAAATAAATGAATCAGAAAAACTACAAAAACAAGGCTAGGGCAATCTTAGAAGCTAATATGTCAGCAATTGTGAAATAACTAAAAACTACTTTGGGGTCATGTAAAGTATAAAGATTTTATTCATGTTAGAAATAAACTTTTGAAACACCTATAAAGATTAATGATTAAATGAGTAAAATGAACATGGATAAAAGAACAACACCAAGCTTTTAAAACCTAAAGAGTGCCTAATACAGAAACTGGTTTTAGAGTTCAAGGAAATTAAAAAAGTCTTAATGATGTCAGAGTATCATCTTTTAGGATTGGGAGGGGGGTGCAAAACCATGATGGTTTAGAAAAACTTATACATTTGTATCATAAATACTAAGCAAGACCTAGCATAATTAATTATGTTAGATTGATAGAAAGATTCTAAGAACAATATATGAAATAAAAGCAAGTGTTTATGAATGAAAATTAACAATAACTAACTACAAGCCTCTGCTGAAAAAAAATTGTCACAACAGATATGCTTACAATTTTAAATCAAATTACAGCCAGGATAAAGAGATTCTGCAAGGAGATACCTTGTTTACCTATGAAATTGGAACTATTAGAAAAGAGCAAAACAATGTTAATAAACAGCAAAATTCTTAATGATGGGAGAGTAAACAATCTAGAAACAGGGTTATAACATGAATAAACTCAATTTAACTTAGAAACCAGCCACAAATACTGCATGACATGATGAGTTTTCATTAATTACAAAGTGTACACTTAAATGTTATTTTTTTTATTAAAGTTTACACTCAAGTTTTAGCTCTTCTTCACTCAAGTTTTCTAGAAATAGATGAAGAATGAAAGTGAATGCAATATCATATGCATGATGACTAGAGATTGAGAAGGGTATTCAAGATATAGTTCGGAGATGGTGGAAATCCATTTTTGCATGAAATGTCAGCAAAAAAAGCCTGAACTAGCTGCACTAGTAACTAAAAAGACATGGATTGAATTCATATAGACCATTGAAAGGCAAACAGTTTATAATAATTATTTACACTTCTGATGGTTTGAAAATTGTAGGTGTTTTCTTAACTATCTTCTATGAATACAGAAGCTCTAAAAAAATTGTAGATTATCAATGGAGTATCCATCTAGAGATGTTAGGAATCCATTCTGTTGTTTTAATTTCACCCAGAAAGTTAATGGTGAGGCTGAGCAGATATTTTTTAAGGAGCAAAAACACTGCCCACCAAGTAAATCAGTAGAATCTGGAATACCCCATACTACTCAAATACTTTTACCGCAATATTTTACATATGCAGCAGCATAGACTCAGAACAAAATTAAGCTTCCTCATTCCAGAGAGGAGAAAGAGAATAATTGTCAAATATGAAGACCCATGGGAATCAGGCAATAGAGTCCTGAATAGAGCCTAGGACATAAGAAAATGGTTGAGATGCCAGAGAGAGGAAGCAGCACAGAACCCAATTGAGAACTAAGTGACAAATCAAAGACTACAACAACTGAATCAATAGTAACCCAGAGATTTCATAAAGAGAAAGTCGAACAACTTCTTTCATTGGTCAATCATGGCTACCTGATTAGCAATCAAATCAAACAGATCAATAGAGTCCCAAATCAACAATATATCCAATAGCATGGAAGGGCCATGCAATGCAGAATGCGTATGTGGCCTAAATGTCTGCAGATAATCCCGTAAAGAAGCTAATATCAAAGCTCTCATGCTGAATTCTATAAATATTAAGTATTTACCTGCAACTGCTGTTCGATCATATTGACAGGTGATGAAAGAGTATCAGTGCGGTGCGAGCATAGGCTATAATTTTCCTCCTGCCAATATCTTTTATCTTATTTTCGATGAGGAGAAACTATGGGCTAAATTTGTAGGGGAGGTATACTTTCATTTGTTTCGCTTCTTGACTGCATTTATTTATAAGTATAGGATATTAATGAAGTTGTAATTGCTTACTTTGTTTATACACTGACTTATTTCGTTGTATATAAATTACTTTGTTTATACATCGACTAAACTATTCATTTCGGGAAGCAAAAGGTTACCATGAAATTGTGACACCTTTTTCTTGCAATTGAAACAGTTTTAAAAATGATTTTTATTTTGAAATTTTGTCCAAAAAAAATTTAAAACCATCAACAAAAAACAGATTATTATTAACGTAAACGTTATTTCAACGAAAACACCTGAATAATGAAAACGAGGTTGACAGGTAAAATTTCAATAAAATTTAAACGCTTTAGTTCTTCCAGTCAAATGTTTTCGTAAATTGTTAGTATTCATTATGAAATCAGAATATTTATTACCATTACTGGTTCTTATAATGGCTTTTATTCAAAAAAGTAAGTATTGTAGTTATATATAGTTTAATTACATTAAGGTACATTTTACTTCGGTAAATAAATATTTTTGAAAGTATTTTCAAATAACGTCGAACACACCTTGCTTTAAATTATAACTGTATTAATGTATTACATCTATTACTCTAATTTTTTTAAAAAGTATTTTATTTTGCAAAAAAAAAAAAAAGTTTATTTAAAAAAACTATCTTGCAGTTTAAAATAATTCTATTTTGTGGAGTTTTTAATTATTTAAAGTTGTTACCAAACTTCGAGCTTTTGTTAAACAACTATCAAGTATCGTTTTTTATTTAACAAAATTCTTTAACTTATTATGAGCCCTCAGATAGGTATTGGGATTCGCGAAAATATGAATGGCATTTTTGTCTATACATTCAAAGTACAACATAATACAATACAGGGAATAGCTTGTGATGTTTTTTTTTTTTTAAGTAGTTTATATTAAAACGATGTATGGGTAGACAAACTGCTATGGTGTAAAGGCATAGTAATTACTTGTAAAAATAGAAGCAAGACTTACAAAACTTGCCCAAACAGTATATGGGCGATATAACTTTTTATTAGAAAACTTTTTTTAAATGCATAAATTAAAAATATGTTGGAGTCCATCGAAACTTGCATTATACCGGTATTATATTTTTATTTTATGGTAACTAATCTGCCTAGTTGGATTCTCTAATATCCATTTAATGACTAAGCATACTGCTATATGAACTATGAAATAGTTTGCTGGAAAAAATACTAAGCCCCATCTCATCTGAAGCAGCTTGATAGGTAGATGCTTAACTACTATTCTATGAATTTCTTTTTTAATATAATTTATTTATATTTAAATAATCAATATCAATCTGTGAAATTCAGAAGCAAGACAATGACGAATGTAGTAAAACTATTTTTATGTTATTACATTCAGAGAGTTGTTAAAGTTTATCAAAACTTTATTCTAAAATAAAAAGTAAAAATTATGAATTGGAACAATTCTGTGCATGTATTAATTCCGAAAAATAAATTTGATTTTATTTAATAAAAAAATATTTTATAGTTTTATATTCATAAATAGCAAATTCAATAATAATAAAACTATTATAAAATAAAATAAATGAAAATAATAATAGACCTTTTTTTTTTTTTTCAATTAATATAAATATACCCTTTGATTCCTCTTGAGGCCTTAAAGGAACCGAGAAGGGCAAATTCCTAATGTCCACTCCATACGTTCTTGTCATTGCAGCTGTTATTACTATGTAATTATTCATATCACCAGCACACATTGCCAGCATGGTGAGTTTATTGGTTTTTTACCTCTTGAGTTTAAGATCAAGAAACACCATGGTCTTTCTTTTCAGTTGCCTGATAAGGCAGAATGAATGTATAAATTTAACTTGGAGAGACTTTCATTCTGCAATGGATTGATAATGGTTGATGATGATGATATATAGATCAACTAAAAACCCATGTGCAGTATTTTTAATTATTGTAAGCTTAGAGACAGCTATGTATTTTTTATTCAGCTTTAAAACATTTAATTATTTAATATTTATGAAGAAAAAAAATATTTTAAATTTAATTTAAAATTATAAAATTTATATATATATAAAAATTCAGAATACATAATGTTGTTTGAATTTCTTCATTATTAAGTTTATCCTGTGTTGGGGTATTTACATTTCAATTTTTTTTTAAAAAATTGAATTAATGCTTGGGAACAATCTGTATAAAACTTAATTGCTGAAAAACAGTTCTTCTAAATAAAGGAGTGGATTGTAAAGTAGCTGCTATTCCATTCTGTTTAGCAAATTAGTTTTTTTACTTTTAGCATGTGATACATCACTGCAGATAAAAGTTGATCACTAATAAAATTATTCAAATAACCTTGATGGTTTATACCAGGGGTAGCCAACTTTTATGTTCATAAGATCATCTACTTTTTATTTTAAAAATGTGTTGCGATCGACTTGTTGTCATAGGCGTAGTCTAAGTGAAGAGAGGTGTGAAATACATGCTATTTTTATATATCTACCTAGTAAAAAATAACATTTATTTAACAGACCAAAAAACTCATATCTGTGGGAATTAAAGCAACATGACTAATTATTAACAATATTTATTAATTCAAATTAGCTACATTAAATCAAGATTAAAAATATTATTTTCAATTGGACTTCATCTATCTAGAATTGGAAAAAAAAATTAGAACAATAACAAAAAAACTTGAGAATCTTGACTTAATTTGTTTCACTCGTTACCTGACAGCTCTTGCCAGATTGGCCTCATGATGGAACAAAAATGGCTTTGCGATCGACTGGTGGATCATGATCGACTTGTTGGACACCCCTGGTCTATACAATATAAATTACAAAGAGATAATAACTCATAAAAGAGCTACTGTTAAATATGTTTGATTTTAAACATCTTCATAGTTATTTCCAAACACATGCCTAAGATTGACAGAGAAAAATCTTCTAAAATAGAATGTTTATTATAAGTATAAAAATTTTGATGAAATAAAGAAAACAAACAATATTGCAATAATAGTTTAGCTCATCATCATCCTTAGAACATTTGCAAGCAAGATGTCAGTCATCCAAGTCCAGAAAAAAAAAGCCAAGATGAATTTTGAGAAAATTATGCCAATTAATCTACAAATACATTCACATATACCATAATTGATTTTTATTAGTGATACTGTCTTTTAACATCTTTTATGGCACTTTTTTTTACTATTTCAGCACTGGCTCTCCATTGAATTCTATCCTCAGCCATATTTACCAGTTAAAAGCAAGCATTCCATCTCCTTTGTAACATTGAAATAACCTTTATAATGTAAACAGGGTCTATCCCATGAAAACTACTACTATTTATGATAAACTATTTCACTAGATCTGGTTTGTTAATTTGCATCAAATGCTCAGTCCAATGAAGTTTGAAGATGTGCTTTTACAATGATGGACTTAATATCACTTTAAATAAGCCAAAAAACACAATTTGTCTTTTGATATACGTTCTATTTTTAAAATCTTTTGGACCATAAGTAAATAGTTTTTTTAAACATTGAAATTAATTGTATTATCATAGTTGGGAGTTCATGTATTTCTTTCACACCATAAATGTGAGAAAATAACAAGAGCTATATACAAATAATTTAATTAAAGTAGTTACATCTCTTTAATAAAATAGTATTTTTGTTTTTTTAATATGTTAAATAAAAAATTACATCATATAGTTACATCTCAATATACAAGTTTGCCTTTCTGTTAAGATATTTAAGTGATTTACGCTCTTAAGCTGACAGGCATTTAACTAAAAATTGTTGAAGAATAGTAATTAATTTATTGAGTGCACAGAAAGCTTATGTAAATACTTTTTAACCAGGCTTTAACCTAAATTCCATACACTTTAATAGTCGAGCATATTTTGCCAATAGAGGGATCTCCCAAACCATGACACAAGATAGCGACTTTTATAAAGATAAGATGCTTCAGATTCACCTATATAATTAGAAAGTTAGGTTAAAGATAAGACAGCCACTCTTACTTTTATAAAAGTCACTATCTTGTGTTGTAGTTTGGGAGGTCCCTCTATCAGCAAAATATGCTTGAGTATTATGAATTTTAAGGTGCATGGAATTTAGGTTAAAGCCTGGTTTAAAAATTGTTGAAGATTTTTGTCCAACATTAGCTGATAAAACAATGAGTTGTTGAACACATTCTATTAAACCAATATCTTTATAGATTGCATTCAAAACTTTAAGAACATATACAGGAGAATTTTGTAATTCTAACAACTGAAATGGGAAAGTTTCTTGTTTTGTATAAACTGTTTCAAATACCACTGTCAAAAATCTGCAAAACAAAGTTGGATTTAGTATGCAGATAAATATTCGACACTAGTAAAAATGTCCCAGTTTCTTCCACTTTATAGTTGCTCTCATAATATGTGAAGTTATATAATGTGAATACAATTTAAAGTGGGGGTACTAAAAGTATAATGGTAAATTTTGTAAAATTTAAATTTAGAAGTTGAAGTTAGGAAATATAACAGTTTGAAGATGATTGCTGGGGCAATCAAAACTGTAAACTATAAGCTTAGGAGATATAAAGTTCTGAAGAAGATTGCTGGTGAAATTGAAACTGTAAACTTAGGAGATATAAAGTTCTGAAGAAGATTGCTGGGGCAGCAATCAAAAGTATAAACTGCAAGCTTAGAAGATATAAAGTTCTGAAGAAGATTGCTGGGGCAATTGAAACTGTAAACTGTAAAAGAGGGTGGTAAATAAAGCATTGTGTAACCGTAGTAAAGTGCATGGATGATTTAGTATTATATGAATAAATGTCAATGAATGATTAAATTAAAACATTGACACAAGCATTTTTGAATAACTGAATCATTTTGAAGTAAATTAACCAAAATAGTTTGTAATTCACAATTTGTTTACAAACTTTTCTTGCCCTGTGTAGTTTAGAAAAGAATAGAGCATCATATTCAAAAATATGGGTCCTAGGATCAATTCTAGTGTGCCACTTCTGGGTCTCAAACCTTTTATAAACTCTCATGCAATAAAGCCTTTTCAAATATTTCTTTTAACACTTTTCTTACATTTGTTTTGTGCTCGATTCATTTAAACCATACTTTCTCTTTGGACATCTTTTTTTGACTAAAAGTAATATATTCAATAACATTTTTGAAAGTCCTCTTGCTGTAGTCTGTGATAATGATATTGAATGACAATTTCTGGCAGTTTTTTCTATTTTTATTTTTGAATTTTGTTTAGCTGAAGATGGCATAACTTCATGAAACCATTTATTTAATTTTTTTTTAATAATTTTAAAGCTGACTTATCACTTATATATTTTAAAAATTTATTAGATATTCCATGAAAATATACAGCCATTCCATTATTAAATTTGAAAAGAGTTGTTTTGACTTTATTAAATTGGATTATTTTGTCCAAATGTAAATAGGCAGATAGGATTACAGTACCATTAAAAAAAGTCAACTGAGTTCTTGCATCATTATTGAAGAAGTAATGATAATACTCTCTCTATTTATTCAAAATATTATCGTAAAATAAATCGCCATGCCATTCATTGGATTAATAGAATTGTGATATCATTTTTAAGATCAATCATCATCATCAACCATTATCAATCCATTGCAGGATAAAGGTCTCCAAGTTCAATCCACCTTTTCCATATCACTTCTGCACACTTTCTTATTCCATCCATCTCACATGTGGTCTCTTTCTGGGTCTTTTATAATCTCTTGGAATCCAGTTTAAAATTTTAATTGTTCATATCTTCTAGCAATATGTCCATCCCAACTTTACTTCAGTCTTTTAAATTTTTCAATGAGATCAGTAACATCTGTTTGTTCTCTTACCCATATATTGCATTTTCAATCTCTTCTTGATATTCCCAATATGCATCTCTCCATACTTCTTTGAGTGGTCTGAAGTCTCTGTATTGCTCTTCTATTAAGTGCCCAAATCTAAAATCCATAAGTAAGGTCCATATGTTTTTTTTAATGTATTAAATAACCAAGATATGCAAATGATTGTATTGCCATTGTAATTTAATCTGCCAATATTTTTTAAGCCATTTTGTCAGTAATTAAATTTTTTATTCCAATTTAAATTCCAGCTTCACTTTCAAACATGCATAGGTTTAGATATTATGTAATTATGCTATTATTCATAAACATCCGACAATTTCTTTTAAATATCAAATTATTAAACTTCTCAAACTTATAATAAATACTTTAAAGTTTAAAAATATATAATCATAAATTTATTAATAAACAAATATTTTTCATTTCTTCTTTACTCACTATCTTTAAACAAATTAAATTTAAAACACTATCGTACCATTAATGTAAAACATTAGAAAATGCAAAAGCTGTGGTCAAGTGCCTATATTATTTATGAAGCTCCGCACTCATTTTACTAAAGACTCAGCATGATTTTAAAATCACAAAATAATATATATATATATCTACATACACTAGATTTAACCTCTACTATTATTGTTAATATGGAGAAATTATAATAGAGAATAAAGAATAAAATGAATTCAGTCACAATCATAGTTAAAAACAACAAAATTCCATGTTAAAAATTAAAACATTTTTTATTTTATTTACTTGAATGCTATTGGCTCTTTAATTCATCGTGTTTATTTTATGCAATAAACCAAGATTCTTTAATCTTTTTCTTTCTGTCATTTCTTTTTTCATAAACCCCATGAACAATATTTAGATGAAATTTATGTCCATATTTTATTAGATTGTAAACCTGTTCAAATTCATAGACAGTCTAGAGCTTAGATTGAACTTATCTGCTAACATCATTCCAATTTTTTATTTAATACTCAATACATATGGTAAGATTGTAAAAGACCCAGAAAGAGACCACATGTTAGATGGATGGATGAACTAAGAAAGTGTGCAGGGGTGATGTGGAGAAGAGAAGCTAAAGATCAGAGAAGATGGATTAACTTGGAGAGACCTTCATTCTGCAGTGGATTGATAATGGTTGATGATGATGACATAGTAATGACAATTATTTTTATCAGTTCTAATTTTCTCTTTTTTATCCATAGTATTTATTTCAAAATGCAGCATTAGTAAGCTAAAATTAATTTTGCAAGTGTGTCATTATTTTTTAATCATGAAAAGAAAAATGGACATGGATTTGAGATAATTTGTGTAGAAAAAAGGACAGAAAATGAAAGATCAAAGAAAACTGATAGATTGCACAAAATAAACAAATAATAAATCAGAGAGCCAATAGTCATAGTAAAAATAGATTTTTTTAGATATTAGGAATAAATTATTGTTTCAGTGAATGTGAATATGAGATTAATGCATTGAAAGTTCACTTGATATATATAATAATTAGTAAAGCAAGACACAGAATTGTGTAACTTGCTTTTAAGCTTGTATTAAAATGTTCACTAGAGAGAGCTTACTAATCAAAATCTATCAGAAAGTCCTTATCCCCAAACCAATTGATTTCGAAACTTATGGCTTACCTCAGTGAGAAGCAAGGACTCCAGACAGATGAGCCATAAGCTTGAAACCAATTGATTTGAGGATAAGGACTATCTGATAGAGATTTTGAATTTTTTTCTCTTTCAGCACTTATAAATTAAAGCTTGATTGGAGTTAGTGGTAAGCTCCCTCTAGTGAACATATATACATATATATTTAAATAGCTGTTGTATATAATTTTTGATTATTATTTATTATAATTAAAAATTTGTTTTATTATATTGTCAGTTTGTGACATTCTTTTGATTATATCTTATACTTTCAAGTTTTGTTCATATATTTTAATTCTTGATCTCATCTTGTAATAATATGTAATGTTTACACTTCTTTGATTTGTTTATAGTTTTTCTTTTGTAAATCTCAGATTATATTCAACTGCCAAAATGAGAGGCTGAGTCCAACGATTCTACTTTAATGGCTGTAAATGATGATTATTATTATCATTATTTGTCATAGCTCTAAAGTTTGTAGACTTCTATTTTTTACTATCTCTGTTCTTTAACATATTATCGCTAATTTTTACTTTGGTTAACTTTTATATTATTTTCTATTACCACATACTTGATTTAGTATATAATTTACAATCGCTACATGTAATATTTGTGACAATGTATTACCTAATAATGAAAATTATTATTTTTACTTTGGCTTTAATGATAACATGCATTGCATGTCTTAAACATTATCTGGAAAGATGTATAGATTGACATCATTAAAAAATAAGCAAGCCTAGAGAAGTTCTTTCTGTGGAGACTGATTTTATTTGCAAATAGGTAGACTTAAATTTTACGATTACGTTAAATGACTCAGTTTTGCAAAGATTAGAAATAAAGTGCAATTATTGTCAGTAATTCATGTTTTATCAGATCTTACACAGACTGTTTTGAAAATGTTCACTGATACGGAGATGTTGCATCAAAATATTGACCGAAATAATGAGATTACTCATTTCTCTAGTGATTCTAGTACATTATTAAAACAGTGATGTGATGTGATGTATTTGGCTTCTCCTTAAACGAAGTCAAGAATATCTCAGCAATTATGCCCAGATAAACCTGTTAGCCATTTTATTCTCCATTCCCCACTCTTAAGTCTTCCCATATTCTGCCCCATCCCATTTCCACAACATAAACTTTGTCAACTCTATGGCCTTTATATCTAAATCCCCCTTATCTCTTCACAAACCCAACATAACTAATAACTCACTTTCTGTATAGTCATTTTGTTCATGTCTATCTGTACCCTTTCTGCTTTCAAGCATTTACATTCAATCAACAGGTGCCTAATATTTTCTATACCTTCCTTACACAATCTGCACACTAAATTATCCATGGTTTTCCATTTACATGTATATTCTCTTGTTGCTAAAGATCCCGTTCGAGCCTTAAATAATAAACTACTTTCCTTACTATTATCATAAATTAACTCCCATCCAATATTCCGCTTACTTCTATATATATTTAAACTCTTCTTACCCTCCATACTAGTTCTCCATCTCTCCAACTCCCTATTTTTTATTAATGCTTCTATTCTTTTATCCCATTTTTTACCACTATAACACTCAACAATCCTCCTAACACAATCATTCCACCTTTTATACAAGTATACTGATATAAATTCTTTATCCAAATCTTTCGCATACCACATTACCTTTCTCACCCATCTTGTTACCTGCCCTTTACTTATAACCCAATTAAACACTATTTTTGCTATTCTTTTACTATCCATAAACTGCAACCTACCAAACATTTTCATTTTACTTTTTGCATCTCTCATATAAAAACTTGACCATCCCATTTCTCCTTGAATTGCCTCCTTTGCTGTCCACATTTCTGCAACTAATGCATGTCTTCCTTTTGTACTTTCTCTAAATAATCTAAAACCCTTTTACTAACACATAATGCATCATTACCATATGTTAACCCTGCTACTGCAACTCCCTTCCATACTATTCTAGCTACATCATATTTATTATATGAAAATACTGTTAGTTTCTTTACCAAACCCTTTCTTTTATTTGCTTCATTTATCAATTTTTTCTCCCATTCATCCAAGCAATTTTCCTGATTACGTAAGATGATTCCCAAATACCTTTATCTATTCACCACACTTAACTTTATATCCCCCAATAAAAATTCTACATCTTCTCTTTCCCCAGTATTAACAGTCAAACTCTCCATACAGTAGTGCCACTCAGTGCAAGCCAGAGTAATCAATGGATGCCAGAAGGCTTGTGCATAAAATCCCCATCTAGTACAAGTGATAAAAATATATCTAAAGCTTTGAAAACATTTCAAATGGATTTTGAAATGTAGCTACAAGATAGTCCTTACCAAAGTAATGAACATTTACCACAAATCATTTCCAAAATAGTAGATAAGCTTGAAATGTAACATTTCCTAATATTGATTTAGTACATGTATTTCATACAAAATCTAAACTGTTTAAGCCCCGATTTATTGTTGTTTGTTTTAGTTCTTATAATATGGCTAGATCATTTTTATGTAAGAGAAAATCAGTTGTAACCGTATCTAATATTTAAAAGCCAGTAAAATTAACCAAAGCTAATGTATCTGGTCTCTTGGTCCTTTTCAAATAAATCTTCAACAAATTGGAAAATCATTTTCATATTTATTCATAGCTAATCAAAATTTTTTGGACTCACTTTAGTTTCTTTCTCAAAGTGAACTAGGACATAAATCAAGAAATAATCACTCCAAAAATCAATAAATTAATTGTTATATCTTCCACTTCTTTGGCTACTTGATGTCTTTCTCAGAAGATAAAATAATAAAATGCTCGATCAAAAGGTATAGCATTTATGCTTTGGTCCCTATTAGAAATGACATTAATTTATATCTTTTGTTAATGTATTCTTTATATACTATGTACATTTTCTTTTCTGTAGCAGCATTAACACCACAGTCAGATCAGGATGCTTCATTTCCAGCAATTTGTAGCATTTGTTTTACGATTTTGCATATAATTGATTGCAAAAACTAGAACTAAAAGTCTTGTTTGGTACTAATTTTTAAAAATATTATTAGATGTCAGCATTTTCTACTGCAAAATCAATTTAGAAGATCAAAATTTGTGCCTTTATTAAAAAAATAAAAGTGTTCAGTGCACATGATCCCATGATCAATTTTGTTTATATTGACTTACAGTTTTGCATATTGTTATTTTATATGAAATTAATTTAATTTAGTTTATTGTTTTTTGTGTGTGGAATTTAATTAGATATTTATTTCATTAGTAAATATTTGATATATTCATTCAGCTTTAATTTGAATAAATTTGTTTTTGGCAGAAAATTATTTGTGAAAATTTACCAATCATGAGAAAGTATAACGTTCATGAATTTGAAAAATACAACTTTGCATCTAATTTATTTACATATTCTTTATTCTGTAAAATTAATTTTAATATTTATTTTTCATAGATAAGTTATTTGGAAATGTTATATATAGAGCTCACAAATAAGCTCTTAACAAGCTTTGCAGAATATCCCCAACCCCATACCGATTTCTGCTACTGGCTTCCTCAGTGAGGTGTTTGAATATTCAAACATTAGATTAAAAATACCAAGACAAGCCCAGCACTTTATCTAATGGACAACTGTTATGAATGTCTGAAATCCATTAGATAAAGCGTTGGGCTTGTCTTGGTATTTTTAATCTAATGCTTGAATATCCTAGCATCTCACTGAGGAAGCCAGTAGCAGAAACCGGTCAGGTTGGGGATATTCTGCTAAGCTTGTTAAGAGCTTATTTGCGAACTCTATATATAACATTTGTAATACAAGCTTGTTAAATTAGCTCATGTGACATATGACTTGATTTTTTTGTAAGTTATTTGGAATTTTTTTTTAGCAAAAATATAATTAGTTATATTAAACATGAAAAATCTATTGTTAAATTAAGAACATATACTGCTATAAACACCTTTGCCAGCATTATTTTTTAATGATAATTGGAATTTTAATTTTCTAAGAAATAATTTAAAGAATACTTCATCAAAATTTGTTTTATCAATAAATATTTTATTAAGAACAATAGAATTTCATTAAAAATAGATTTCATTACTCCTAATGTTAAGAATGAATTTGTTTGTTTCATTGTTTACATTTCTGTCTTTATTTACAAAGTTTTTAAGATTATTTTTTGTTTATAAATCTATATTTAAACAATTTTTTAAATAATGTTAAAATTTACAGACTAAAGCATGAATAATAATTACAATAATGTATTATTAAACCACTAAACATCACATGATCACCATGATTACTCTGGCTTGCACTGAGTGGCGCTACTGTATGGAGAGTTTTGCCTGCTTTAATCTATTATTAATTTTAAATATTATTTAAACTTTTAAAATACATTCAAATACTAGTAATAATACACATGAACATTTACCAATACATATTACTTAATTTATAAAGCGCAAACAGTATTTGAAATTAAACTGAGAGACTGCAAACCTCTCGCGCTTATTAGCCAATCAGGTGTTATTAATAGTGATCAAATCATAAATACAAGACAGAGAATTTAACAAGAATCGTAGGATTTCATGCTGTATGTTTGTAATTTAAACTCAGTGAATTAAATGTGAATATGTTTGAAGATTCACGCTTTCAAATCTAAGTACTTCAGACTGGCTTGGATATATAGAAAGACAAGTAAAGAGGAGGGTGGATGCCCTCTTCTTGTTAAATTCTGTCTTGTATTTATGATTTGATCGCTATTAATAACATCTGATTGGCTAATAAGCGCGAGAGGTTTGCAGTCTCTCAGTTTAATTTTAATACATATTACGTAGTGGAAATAGTCAAAAATATAAATGCAATTAGAATAATATCATTATAAACTTTCAGACAAATAGCATGAAAAATTGTTACTAAAGTCACCATATTATCCACTCCAGAGAGCATATCTGAAAGATGACATGATTAAGAAGTTAACAATTACACATGTCCAATTTTATATGACACCATCTTTTAGATGAGTGTCAAAATTTAGACGAATGCAATTGTTAATTTTCAGATCAGCTGAGATGATCTATTTTAATCGATTACATCATAGCTGAACATTATAAATAATTAATGTCCATTAAATATATAGAGCTAAGATTATAATATCCTTTTATTGAGAAGCTCACTGGTATCCAAAGTCAGATTCCAATAATCTTTTTACCAAGCTTTAAATACGATTCACTTTTTTGTATTAATTGATAATTTATTAAGTATTAAAACAAAAAATTCAGTAGATTTTAGTTCTATAGTTTATTTTATTGCTGAAATAAACTAATTTGTTATTATTTAAATTATTTTAAGGCTTGGGTGCTATTCAGTGTTACCAATGCGGCAGTTCACAAGAACCAAAAGGTGTTGATCTTTGTGGAGCCTATAAATCTTTTGACCCTACAAAGCATGTTTTAATAGATTGTTATAGTGAAGAAGCTGTTACCCCAGGACAGTTTTGCCTTAAGCGAGTTGAATTAAGTCCTCGAGGATATATCTGTAAGTTTTAAATGTATTATATAATGAACCAAATAATTTATTATACATATATATAAAGATTTTATTTTTTAAACTATAGTTAATTATATGGGACAGTAAAATATTGGCTTTTGTAGTTAGTAAATATAATTAACTTAATTTCAAATTCTGCTTTAGTACTGCTATTTATTGTCAGCTTAAATTAAATAATGAGAGTTTGTTTCCAAAAAGGATTCTATATGCTGGAATCATGTGATTTTTTTTTTTTTGTGGAAATATAATTCATCTAAATACTAAAGGCCTTTAGAAGAATGCAAATTAATTCTAAATAATTCCTGATTGATAGAATAATTTGGAAATCCTAGAAAAAGATGTTTTTTTATGGAAATGGTTATTTTATTATACTTTAATAAAAATAAAATATAAGATATCTAATAAATTTTTGTCAAATTTTAGTTATTTTTTTCAAAATGAATTCTATGCTTAATTGGAAAAATATTGAATTAAAAATGTTTTTTGAGGAATACAAAAACATTTGTTTTTTTCAATTATCTTTGCATGTTTCTGGAATGTCTAGTGAAATAGAAGTTTTAAACATATCTAAAAAGGATACATATAATTAAGTGTTAAATATATCTAATTTTAAATATGAAGTTAAATTAATATATAATGTCTAACTTATTTCCAAAATACCGCTCTGTGAAAATGGGTGAACTGACTGACATTCTATGCTGATGGATGGTTGAATATGGTAGAATTGAGGTGGCAGATACACTGATGATAGAAAACTTAAATATATATATATATATATATATATATATAATATATATATATATATATATATATATAATATGATTAATTAGTGAAAATGTCTTGGGTATTGCTATGGAGAATAAAAGAAAAAAGATAAATTAATAAATGATATTACAGTTATTCAAACGGAAGTCAATCTCCGATAATGCACTATTTCTTAAATATTATAAATTTCTGCGCACTCTCCTGCCGGTAAGAATTTAAAAAACTTAAGTGAATCACTTAAGTTTAGACCTTACATTCTATATACACCAACTTTTCTCTATATACCAACT
Source organism: Epiperipatus broadwayi (assembly GCA_028023455.1). Lineage (NCBI taxonomy): Eukaryota > Metazoa > Onychophora > Udeonychophora > Euonychophora > Peripatidae > Epiperipatus > Epiperipatus broadwayi. The sequence continues at coordinate 1,186,096 of JAQFVV010006430.1, forward strand.
CTTACTGAGTTGGTGTATATAGAATGTACGCTTATGTGATTCACTTAAGTTTTTGAATTTTTACTAGCGGGAGAGTGCATGGAGATTTATAATATTTAAGAAATAATGCATAATCAGAGATTGACTTCCATTTGAATAATTTCAAAATTTTCAGCACTTTATAATAATAGGTTTAAATGATATTAAAGGTAAAAGTAGTTACACCTTTTGGAAGCTGAACTAGATCTAGAGAAAGTCACAAAGAAGGTAATAACTATAAGATCTGACTTGTTGCAAAGAATTGCTAACAAATTTCATCTACAAAGAGATGTTGTTTTTTACATATTAATTTATTAGCAATCACTCATAAATGAATGAAGCTATCCTTAATAAAAGGGAAAATAAACAAGAAATCAAAGTAGAATTTTGTGGTAACCATAGCTGCCAGTTTATGAGGCACAAATACAATTACATATATCACATGTTGGTTTTTTAATCTATTTATAAAATATCATCTGAAGCTAATTTCTAACTTTTTCTGCATAATTTTTTTTTTTTTAAAAATTCAAAACCTTGCCAGATTCTAATTTTTTATTGTATTCCAATGTCAATTCGATTTTTCCAATAATATTTCTTTAGATTATATGAAATAGTCTCTATAATTTAAAAGGAATTTGTCTCTTCTAATGAAAAGCATATTCAGATTCACCATAAAATGATTATTATACTTCATCCATTTTAATAAAATTATTCCAACAATGTTATACCTTTACGATTTCAGATCAATAAACATCACATGATCACTATTTCATATATGACTATATAAGCTGATGAGCTTAGATTGAAAATATAGTGTTTTCAATTTAAGTCTCATAGTTTTGTAGTTAAGTGGAGATAAAAGATGGCTGCTGGAGGGTTGCATTAGATCCTAAGATCTAGGTGCAGTGCTCTCAGATCCAAGGCTCCTCACTGACAAAGTCCATAAGCCAGAAACTAGTCTGGGGATATTGGATGAGTAAGCACTAGATAGGGATTTTATGCACAAGCCTTCTGGAATTCATTGACCACTCTGGGCTCACACTGAGTAGCACTACTGTATGGAGAGTTTTGCCTGTTTTTAATTACAATTTCAGATCTAATTTTTTTTTGCGTAGAACTAGCTGGAAAGATATTGATTGAATATATGATCTTACCATCATATTTTTTTAAATATTATGGAGTATCCTTAAATAGATTTTTTATTTATTATGTAAATAAAGATTCCATTTTAAAAAATAATAGCTTTATATATAATTAATTCAGGTGAAGGACTTATATTTTTATAATAAATATTATTATATTATTAAATACTGCACATTGGAATACCTTAACATAAATGTTGGTCTGTTTAATCTGATTCACTTTGGCAAACTAATAATCATCCAAGGCCCAAACTACCTTTTTTTTGGAATGCTATAAGTTTTTTTGAATAGTAAAATAAATAAATAATCAGGTTGTTTTGTTGCTCAGTTGGTTATAAAGATTTGAGTGTCGGAAATGCTAAAAACTGGAATTGGTCTGAAGACTCTTCATTTCCGAGTCTGGCTCTCTACTACTGTACTAAATCATGTAGGGCCTTTGTTGAAGCTATTGCAGCATCACGTAGTGGCTGCATGACACAATTAGAAACACTACCAGAAAGGGTAGCACAAATATCAGTATACTACAAATTTCTGTGCCATGAAAATTAAATTTTTGTTGACATTTACTTGATTCATATTATATTAAGATATTACTATTTAACTGTTATCATCTCTTAATTACTGACACAAAATGGAAAACAAATTTGAAGCTAATTTACATTACTGTTTTATCACTAATGTAATGGTTTCCTTCACACCATTACATAAAAGTTGTGATAGTACAAATTAACATTCTTGGGCATTTTTTAATATTGCTATAAATTTTTGATTTATGATTTACTGACTTAAATGCTTAGGTAAAATCAATAAAAGTATTACATAAATTGTGTGTATTTTGAAATCAACAAAAAACATATTTGGAATTTATAATTGATTCTCTAAAACCACAATATTTGACTGATAATCATTCATCTATAATTGCAGTAAAATATTGGTCATATTACCTTTCAAAGGATTTTATTGATTTAGTTGTTTCCCGCTTAGTTGTGTGATTATCAGAGCATTTGTTACAAGGAATATGAAACAGAGGCAATGCATATGGTACGTGGTGGTATAGTTAAAAACTATTTACTACACAAATTTTAAAGTGCTTAATATAAAATGTGACGTGTTTCATACTTCCATAGAGCATCATCATCAGTGATCTCATTGACATCACGTAATGTTACAAACCAATTAATAATGTTTTTTCAACTCAAGCTTTATTGCCGTACACAGTTTGAATGACTTCAAGTATTTCAGTATCAGTTTTGCATAATTTAAAATAAAATTTAATGTTAGAGATTTGTTTCAACATGTCTTAAGGTATAAGACTAAGTTTCACATTTGTATCATAACTAAAATTTTTGAAGCAAATAATTAAAGTTTGTCTCTTCATAGCCCATGTTGATTTAGAGATGGCATTGCCAGTAGCTTGTAAAAAGATCCATTCACCAGTCATCTTTTCATGGGAGATTCTGTCATATATTTACATATTTTGACAATAATTAAAATGTGTGGAAAAATAAATCTCCAGGGATCTTTATTCGTGCTAATAGAGTGACTGCATTTGAAATTTAGTACATTTTTGCTTTCTTTTTTTATTAATTGTAATTTGTAAATCTTCCAAAGAGTGATTCGGTAAGATTATAGTATTGTTTTGATCAAGATAATTCATGATAATGTTGATTCTATGAGTTCTGACTGACCATTCTGTGTTTCATTTGTGTATTAAATTCAATATTTTAATATTCAGTAAAATATACCACAATCTATATCACATGACATTATGAAAAACATTTACTTCTCAAATAATTATTTAGAAAAAAAAATAAAACTACATTTATCTTAATGCATGCACTCTTAGCAACACTTTCTTTTACTTTTTACAAAAATCTTAATTGTCTAGCAGCCGTCTTTAGATATTCTGAAATTTCTCTCGATACACTTTCTTTCAATTTATTATTTGAATAGAAGTTTGTTGACAAACATTTTAGAATATGTGAAAAAGACAGCTGGTTAGAAAAAAATGTGATCAGAAAGTAAGTAAAGCATTCTAAGAAATAAGTTAAAGAAAGTGTACTTTTTAAAAGATTATTAACAATGCAATAACAGTGGAAGAAGCATCTTAGGAAATTTTAAATATTGCTAAGTATGTATATATGTATGCTTGATGCAACTTGAATTGATTTCAAAAACAGCTGATATCAAGTTTGATTGGCAGAAAGACATGCCAAGAAGAGATTTAATTGACTTTTTGTTCAACCATTGCTGTAAAAAGGGCTGTAAGAGCATACATAAATAAAGTTATTAAATTACTTATTTTTGCAGTATTTAATTAATTAATATTTACATATTTAAAGTAATCATTTAGGTAAGATTATAGCCATTTCCAATTAACATTGAGCTGAAACAAAGTAGATTTTAGTTAAGTTGCCACTAAAATTCACAGTCAAACTTTAATATCAAATTGAGTGTTGTGACTTTTTTAAAAAAAGAAACTAAATTATTGTGTTTAATGGAATTACAACTGATCTTCTGAGTAGTTGATGACATTAGTCCATGTAAGAGATTTAGTTTTTTTTTTCAAATGTTTATAAAATATTAAGTTTCTATAATTTTTTTTTGCTCAGTGTCTTAGCATCAGCCGGGAAGTGAACCCGCTAACCCAGGACAACTGCTTGTAAAGCAGCCATCGCTGACCTCTCAACCACCAATGCTTAACAGTTTCTATAAATTTGTATAAAAGGTATAAATAAATAATGTTGATTGGTTATCATATTTATATATTTAATTAAGTAATATTTATACATTTATCTACTATCTTATGTATAAAATTCTTTTTTTCTTTGTTATCTGATTGGCAAACATATTAATGTTTATCTGATGTCATGTGTCAAATTCACAACCAATTAAAAAAACCTGCAAAGGAAATAATTCCACCTTTAAAAATGCTCAGAAAAAAACATGTCCTTTTAGCTACAGATGTATAATATTTAAATGGTGAAGAAAATATGCAAAACTCTCCATACAGTATTGCCACTCAGTGCAAGCCAGAGTAATCAAGGAATGCCAGAAGGCTTGTGCATAAAATCCCTATCTAGCGCTTACTCATCCAATATCCCCAGACTAATTTCTGGCTTGACTAGGTGCAGTGCTCTCAGATCCAAGGCTCCTCACTGATGAAGGCTACAAGCCACAAACTAGTCTAGGGATATTGGATGAGTAGGCACTAGATGGGGATTTTATGCACAAGCCTTCTGGCATCCATTGATTACTTTGGCTTGCACTGGGTGGCAATCCTGTATGGAGAGTTTTGCCTGTTTAATAACAGTTATAAGCAAACATAAGAAATGGTGATCATGTGTTTATTGAAGAAAATAGGATTACAGTATATAAATTTATGTTTAAAACATGATATTTAGTAAGGAAAAAATAGATATAACATGTTTTCATTTAGTTTTGGGTAGCACATTATTATGTTTATGTGAAGAATTAATAAAAAATGCTTGGAAAGAAATCAGTACAAGGGCTTTAAACTACAGCATGAAGAAAATGTGATGTTTAGTGCAGGAGAAAAAATAGATTCTTTAATATCATATTTAGATTTAGTGAGCATATAATTAAAGCGGAAACGATGGCCTTTCAGGACAACTACATTTCTCATGTTTAATATATAATGTTAAAATCTTTTGTTTAATTTACATTAAATATTAAAAAAAATTGTTAAAGCAACCAAGGCTTTACATAGCCCAGATGCAGTCTCGTTCATTATGAAAATGCAAAAAAAGAGTTTACAAAATTATTAAATTTAGGACACATAAATTTATCTTCAAGACTGTATCTGGGCTATGTAAAACCTTGGTTGCTTTAACAATTTTTTTTTAATATTTAATGTAAATTAAACAAAAGATTTTTGCATAAAAGTACTAGTCATATATAAACAGAATTTTTTTTTTCCATATGTCAAAGCATCGGCCGGAAAGTAAACCCGCAACAACTGTCTGCAAGAGACTGCTTGCAAGGCAGCTGTGCTGACCTCTCAGCTATCAATGCTTGACAACTTTTTAATAAATTATTTGTTTTTAAGTTAATAATAGTAATAATAATAATAATAATAAAATTTGGCGACTAATAATGTAGTAAACTTTTGATATATAATAATATGTATATCTATTTAATTGCAGGGGATGGACGATGGAAATCAGTCATCAGACGTTGTGCCACCATGTCAAATCGAGGATTAAATGTTGGCTGTGATTGGGGGTACACAGCTAAAGGAACATATTGGGAAGAATGTTACTGTAATCGTAATGGATGTAATGGTGCGGAAAAAATACATTTAAGTGTACTGCTTATTTTCACACTACCTGTTTTACTTACGTTTATTCATATAAACTATTTTTAATTTTGATTATAAAAAAAATAAATTGAAAATAATGGTAGGAGTTGAAACTCAAAATTTAAATACTGTCCAGATGTAAAAATTTTTAACTAAAAAAAATGCAATTCTATATAGTATTTAGCAATATATTACAAAAAGTGGATTTCTCCCTATCACTGCGTATACTTCATTTTGTTTTTTCTTAAGTCAAAAATTATAGGATTTTTTTTCTATTTTTATACTTTAAGTCTAAAACGTTTACAATATTCTAGAAATTTTTAATAGTAAAATATAAATCAATTTTATATGCTTTTATTTAACTTTCTCTGGATTTTGTCTGTCTGGATCAAATCATGTAATTCATTTTCCAATTCCTAATTTTTTTGACAGTCTACACACATATATATTTCTGATAATAATATAAATAATTGTATCAAAATATAAGCAATAATTCTGCAATTTTAAATATATATTTAACAATGAATCTAGTGATAACTAGTAGCACTCTTTGTAACTTAAAATGAAATGCCAATTCAGTGTTATTTATATAAAAACAAAAAGTAAAATAAAAAATCAAAAAGCACTTTTATTCATATAAATTGATTCAAAAATATATTTGCTTCAGCTTTCACAAATAAAAACACAATGTGATTGTGCTTGGATGTAAAACTGTTTTTGCAATGACTCACAAATCACATTCCTAAAAAATCAATTAAATAAACTTACAACCATGAGCCACTTTCTTGTATCAGTGCCAATCTGTTCATCAGATGAAATTCTTTTCTTCTTCCTTTGTTTTTGCTGTCTTCATATATAATATTGAATTTCAAAAATCACTTTTCAGCAAAAAAAAACTTTTATTATTAATTACAGTTTCAACTGTATCATGCAGTCTTCATCAGATTTTATTCTCTTCTTCTAACCTTCTCTACTCTCCATTTTACTCTAGGAATTACTAGAGTAATTATTAATTACAGTTTCAACTGTACCATGCAGTCTTCATCAGATCTTATTCTCTTCTTTTAACCTTTTGAATTACAAGTATTTATTTATTTAAATTCTTGTTAAAATGATTACAATTTAATATCTATTTATGTAAAGTATAATTAAGAACATTTTAAGACATGAGTACTTTGTTTATTTGTGAAAGCTGGACAAATATATTTTTTACTTTTTAATGCATTTTTGTGATTAAAAACATTACTTTAAATTTTTTTAATGAAACATATTTAAATATATAAGAAGTATGTGATAAAATTTTAAATTTTATCTTTTGCTGTAAGTACTACTTATTAAGACTTCATAAATTTGAATAATTTTTATTATTTTTTTAATCGACTAAATGTAAAGTCGAAATAATAACTTTTGTTGCCTGGTAAGTTATATATCTGAGTATATACATGCTTGAATATTATAAATCATTTATATATATAAGAAATAATTTCAAATGGAAATTGCTGTAAGTAAAGATTAAGTGCTGTTTGTTTAGTCATAATATCTTCTTAACCAGATGTTAAATCTGTCTTTAATAAAAAATTTAATGTCGCTATGTACACAGTGTGTCCCAATGAAAAGGTGCTATTTCTGAGTCAATGCTTAAATTACTTAGCAACATAGTTTAGCTGTTTTTCACAAAAAGTTTAGCATGACTGAATTGCAAATTCTGATATAAAATATAATGGTGTGTTTTATACTTTCATAGATCATCATCAATGCTTTGCATGTTATCATAAATCTTGAAAATCACTTGGAGGTTTTCTTCCCATCATAACTTCACTGACATACACAGTTTGAATCTTTTAAATGTCTAGTAGTAATTTTTCTCAGTTTAACACAAAATTTAATATTAACACATTTCATGGATTAAGGTAAAAAACACATTTTCACATTCCATGTTATAACTAATGATCCATATATGCTATCTTTTTAAGACTTTTGTAGTGGTAGGCTAAATTATGTGACTACGTAGCACATGCATTGATTCCAAAATGGCAGCTTTTGAAAAGAACCAGTTACCATGTGATAGTAATAATCATAAGATTAATTGCTTCTGATACCATATGATTTTCAAATAATCTAATGGGAGAATGATAATTTAACATTTCCGTTCAGTTGGCAATCAATCATGAAAACTATAGTACTAAACTACACTTCATAAAGACATTTATTTGTACAAATATGAATCTACATACACAGGTTTATTTCATAAGTGTGTGTTTTAGAAAACTCCTATTCATATGTAAGAGTGAATTGTTGATTATAATTATTGCATATACATTATAATATGATGTTTGAGGGTAGGAAAAGAGAGTGATAGGAAAGGGAATGCTGCTCAGTATAATTATCCATATCTGTATAGTTCTTCATTTTAATGTTAGATTTATATATAAAACAGCAACAAGATATTAAATATTTAATAAAAAAAATATATCCAAAATCTTAATTTTAATAATATTTATTAATAAAAAGAACCACATATAACTAATATAGAGCACTAAAAGTAAACATTACAGTTTTCTATTAGGTTTGTTGCTTTGAAAGAAAGTTATAATCTATTGCACCTTGCAGTATGATTAAATATATTTTCAAAATTATTCTAATTCACTATATAATAAAGTTTATAAATTTTATCATGTTAGTAATTTATTATTTAATAATAATTATAATTAGCTAAATATATTTTTAAAATGTTTTATTTCTGTAATATTAATCACAATAATAAAAAAGTGTATATAGTTAATGGCATATAATTGAAGAAAATTATTGAAATTCTTAGGATAAAAGACAGAAAATAAATCTCCAAATTCTTTTTCTATATGTAAAATAAGATTTTCAAATTTAAGACTTTTTTGTTTATATACTTTCATTCTGTTTTAGTATAAAATAATACTCGAACAGAGTTTAAATATAAAATTTTAACAATATTTATTGTACCGCTAAACATCACATGATCAGCATTTCTTATGCTTGCTCATAACTGTTATTAAAACAGGCAAAACTCTCCATATAGTAGTGCCACTCAGTGCAAGCCAGAGATTTTATGCATAAGCCTTCTGATATCCATTGATTATTCTGGCTTGCATTGAGTGGCACTACTATATGGAGAGTTTTGCTTGTTTTAATATTTATCGTACCAAGTATGTTTTTGATATTTTCATGTCATATTCATGGTCAGTCTGCTGAGAACATTAAAAGTATATTTGGTACAATAAATATTGTTAAAATTTTATATTTAAACATGAGTATTATTTTACATTAATATTTGTAATGACAGAATATGGAAACTATATTCATTTCTATTCTAATAAATAACAAATATTTCATTTATTTTTTTCTGTGTTATATCGCAATTATATATTATTTCTTCATCAAAGAACACATCGATAATTGTATAAATAAGGAAGTATAAATTTATAAGTTAATCCCAGATCCATGAATCATTTCAATATTGACCAATCATCACAGAGAATAAGATGTGTATTATATTATTAATGAATATATGCAAATAAAATTAAACATATTGTTTATATTTTCTACTTTATTTAAATAAATATTTTTGGTAAATTAATAATACATAAAAATATATATTAAGAAATGTCTTAATAAATTTTTATAAACATGATCCAATATATTCAAATAAATATTGAGGAGCTATATTTAGTGTATTTATGACTATACAGATATGAACTATAAACACAATTGAGGATAAATTGAAGAATATCTATAAAAAGAAGATTATAAATTAACAAAATTTGAAATAATCTAAAGAATTAAATCAAATATTTGACCTAAATGAACTAGTTTGAAATCAATCAATCAATAAAATAAAAGTATTAAAGAAATTAGAATTATTAAAATTTGTCATAACTTATAGATTAAGACCCAATCATTTCTGCTTTTCAAGTGTATCTTTCTTTAACCTAATATATAGCTATCTACTATAAGTTAGAGTGGTGTGGACACCAAACAGTGTAGTGCTATAAAATTTCTAATGCCAGATAGGTTTCTGGTTGGAGATGTATATTTTATAGCATTACAAGGTCTAATAATCTTTGATTATGCAAGTTTACTTCAGGTAGCTGTAAAGTAGAGTTTTACTCTTGTAACACATGTTGTGGTGTATTTCTAATTTCATTAATTTTTCTGCAACTTGGACCAATTTGAATATATCATGATAATAACTAGCCTGCATAATAAACCGAATCCTCTTATATTGAAAAATTAAGTTGACTAGATGTTTAAAAAACATGGCAATATGTTGGTATAGATGCTACATTTTACATACCAAATAGCCATAATTATTACAATGTTTTACTGTGCTGATATTGTTTCATTTTAACATTTTAAAAAACCTGTTTATTTCTTTTCAAATATATTTTCATGAATGTATAAAAATTATACATTCTAAAGATCCATAAAGGAAATACTGTAATGAATATTTGGAAAATCACTATGTGTTTGTATGTAATCACATGCTTGCCTTTGGCTGAGGGCTATGTAACAGGTATTAGGAATTCAAACATTTTATACAAACACATATACATAATCACATATATGTATGTTAAGTATATATGCCTTTAAAAATGTTTTACTCGTTAAAATGTGAATAAAAAAATTAATATGACATTCATATAATTTTTATGTGAATATAAAATATTCACATAAAATAGTTTAGATTTTTTTTTTTTTGATATAACTAATCTTTTGTAAATATTTTTTATCATATATCTCATATTTTTTATACATTACTTATGGGAAATGGTTTATAAATACTGAACTATATATTGATTAAATTTATTTTTAGTAATAATGTATTACATTTTGTAAAACTTTTGTAAAATTTAAGTATTTAATAAAGTATTAAATAATATCTTTATATGTGTTTGAATTTTATGGGATTTTATTAACAAAGTAACACTGTTGAAAGACATTGGAATTCAGTACAACTGTCTCACATGATATACTTTGAAACTTAGAATTTTTTTTTTCAGACTTCTATTAATTTCTGATCAAATCTATTATTATTTTTTACATAAATGGCCTATAGCTAACGTAGCTAATTATCTGATTATTGGTTTGTAAATATAGTGCGTTCAGATAGGTGACTGCTGACTTCTCCAAGTTGTTTGCAGCGCCATCTCTGAATTAATGTATGTGTTATGTAGCAACATAGTTTAGCTATTACCACAAAAGTTTTAAGATATTAGCATATCCAATCATGAGTTATGATATGACATGTGATTGTATGTTTTATATCTTAACCCACAATGGAATGTGCTAATATTAAACTGTTTTAAATTGTGAAAAACTACTACTGACATATTTAAAATGATTCTAGGCAGCAGATCAATGTTTTCAAATAGTTGGTGAGATTTGTGATGCTACGAGAGCATTGAAGACAATCTACAAAAGTATGAAACATACAGATATGTTTGCCTTAAAATTTTTGGGATGAAATGCTAAGCAATGTTGTCATGTAACACATGCATTGATTCAGAGATGGCAATGAAGGTAACATGGCAGTGAACTATTCACTTTTTTATTAGGATACACCGTGTAAGTCAAGCTAAGCTTAATTGAAAGGTTAAATGATTTATATTAATCTAGTTGATCAGATGAGTGTATTGATCTTCTCACTATAAAATAAAAGTTCAATTGCAATGTGGTGAAGCATTAACCATTTACACAAATGTTCTATGTCTACGAGAATTTGGACTATGTTTATCTTTTAGGACTTTTCTACCTTATTGCTTCCCATGTTTACCTTTTAACATTTTATGTTTTTCATCAGCATCTATAAATAGCTAATACATCTTTCTTCACAACAAATTACCATGCATTTGTAAAAGCAATTGATAGTTATACCATTAATAAATTAAGCTATCTTTCCCCCTAAAAAATTAATGAATAATGGTTGTGTTGAACTGATAGACTAACAGATTCTGATGTTTAAGGTCAGTGGATTGTGCCCAGGTATATCTCTTTCAGCTCTTTATCTTCTTATAAATTTCAAAACAATGTCTTTCATTACTACTATTTTAATAGTCACACTTTTGCAACTCATTTAAAAATGTTTCAACAATACACTCCATTGCAGATGTCACAAATGATTAACTATTATTATAAATTTGCTTATAAAAAGATACATTTATACAATTACCTTGTTTGTATTCAATCATACGTATACAAAGGCATGCTTAAAAGGGTGTATTAAATTATTTGTGCTTGATTGAAGAATAAATAACTGTTTATTGTTTCAAATTTGGTCATTGATTTGTTAAAATTGGGAGAATGAAAGTCTTCCAAAATCAGCTGGCAATGAAAATTAATGTTTACTTCAATGGACTCACAAAATATTGACAATGTAGCAAAAAAGCTAAAAATCATATAGAGTGGAGTGGAGCATCTGAACATTCCAATGTAAGCCAAAACAATTAAGTTTTACAAACTATATTTACAGCAAAGTTGCATTTCAAAGCAATTGTCAAAAGTATAATGTGAAAGTAATAATACCACATGCATACAAATTGCTTATTGATGATGATTGAAAATATGTCATGTGGAAATAATAATTTAAAAACTAATTTTGAGTGATTTTTTTATTATTTAATTATAACATGGAAAATGATATACTAAGTAAGTGTCTATTAAGGTTGTCTTTTCTTCATTGTAAAACAAAATGATGAAATTATTGAATTGGGCAGCCATATTGTGTTATTATATTTGTAATATGTTTATGCAGAATAATTGTATTATTATCCTGCTATACAATAGCATACATAAATAGATATATAATTGAAATAATAGGTAAATGTGTAACTTAAATGGTGGAAATGTTGCAAATTCTTTTTCTCATTCTAAATTAGTCAGTTTATTGGAGCATTTGCATGTTTGAGAATCACAATACTGCCAATCACTACCATTTTCAAAGATTATAACACCAATTGATGTTCCCACTAAAATTAAATATTGGTTTGAAAAATGTAAGAATGATGATTTTATTATTATTAATCTTCCTGGAAAATTATTTTAAAAGTTCAGTATTCTCCACTGACATATATTAGATGACTTCAGACTTTTTATGAGTATGTACACAAATTCAAAATAGGTGATTTATTAGTGTAAATTACCTATTTTTAAATGCTTTTATTGATTTTGTAAAATCTTAATTTTTGATCTTTTTCAAGTTAGAATGAAATTTTAAAATTGAGGTTTAATATATTTAAATTCAATAGAATTGCTTGTAAGTTAATATATAACTAAGTTATATCATCCTAATCCATTTGTAACATATCTTTTCAGCATGCCAACTAATTTGATAAATATGGGACAGAGGGTAAGAAAATATTCAATAAATTCACATTTTGCAGTTAACAATTATTTTTAGAATTTTCATTTGTTTTAAATGGTCACAAGAGAGCAGTTAAAAATTTTTTTTTTTCAATTTAATAACATTTTTTAAACCTTTCTAAATTCTTAATGCATATATCATATTTAGTATGTGTACATAATTATATATGTATAATAAATTGGTAACTAAGTTTTCTATTTTAAAATGTTTTTACTTTAAAAAAATTTTTGTTTAAAAAAAGTAAACTAGAAATATCGCATTATTTAAAACAATTTCGAAAAGTTAACAATGTTTTTTCTTTAGTATTTTTTTAAATTGTTTTAAACAAATGAAATAGAAAACTCACTAATTTATTATACATATATAATTATGTACACATACTAAATATAACATATTAAGAGTATATATATTAACTTACTGCAGAAATGTCTAATGACATATATATTATATGTATGCTATTGATTTAAAGTATAACTAAGTATTAAGTGAAGTTCATTTACAATATATACACATACTAAACATGATATATACATGAATATGCATTTAAACTTATAGAAAAATTAACTAGTAATATATATATATATATATTTCAACAGTAAGTGTTCAGTAAGTTTAAAGTATGATATAGTTTTACATTTTCATTTACTGCACCAATAATAAAAACTTAAAAATAGTAGAGATAATTTTTTTATATATATATTATCTGATTATTAACTGCACACTAAAAAATAAAATAATTGTTTTTTTGACCACAATTGGAGTTTTTAGATTTAACTTAGAAATAAATGCATGGGGAGGGGGGGTCAGAAATTAAGTCATTTTTTATAATAAATGAATGACTTAATTAATTTCTGGAGACCCCCTCCTCCCATGCTTTTATTTCAAGTTAAATCTAAAAATTCCAATTGTGATTGAAGAGTATTCAGTAAGAACATTCAATATAATTTATCTATTATTTATTTATTTATATAATAATATAATTACTAGCTTTTTCAAACATTTATAGTATTCTTCCACACTGTAATTTCATTATATTCTTTCAAAATATGTTCAAGATTTATTTTTTTAGATGCTTATATACACTAATTGTAATATTCTCACTGTTAAATGAATTCATATATATATATATATAAAATATACAAACCATTATACAATTACAAATATCCAGTAATGCCCTCTGTATAAAGATCTATATCTCAATAATAGCAAACCTTAAAATGATACAACTCTAAGGTTGCATGCTAAAGGATGTTAAATATTGAAATACAGACCTACTCAAACATAGAGCATGAAATTTTAAATAAGCAAACGATCTTAAATTTTGCTCTGTGTTTGAGTAGGTCTGTATTTCAATATTTAACATCATTTAGCATACAACCTTAAAGTGGTATCATTTTAAGGTTTGCTATTATTGAGATATAGATCTTTAAACAGAGGGCATTACTGGATATTTGTAATTGTATAATGGTTTGTATATTTTCTATAATTATTTCAGTTAGTGTTAACAGTAACTTTCTTTTCATATATATATATATATATATATATATATATATAATATATATATATATATCGTAATGATACATAGTGTATGGGTGGAGGTCTGCCTTATTCAATGAAGGCTTTATGTTCCATAGATTTGGAAGCCTTAATATAATGATATGCATATGCTAGAGAAGGACCTTGATATGCTCCCATAGACTTAGTAGTCAACATGAAATAAGCTTGACTTTAAAATCTCTCTCAATGTCATGAATAACCTACTATCAAGGTTTAGTATTACAATAACTCATTAGATGAAAATATCAGTCAAGATATAAAGCAGAAGCAAAGGGAATATTATATTGTATCTAATTTATATCTACTAATAGCTAGTAACAGATGATGCATGTAATATTTCAAAATTGCTAATAAGTAATAATGTAACCATCAGTTAATGTTTAGGCAAGCAATGGTAACACTTGAATACTCCCAGGGTAAATGGATTAAGTGCACAATAATGAATATGGCATAATAACCACATGTTGATAAGTGATAAAATAATAAATAAATCACAAAACAGTTTAGGCAAAATAAGCGATCTTTTATTCACAATTTGGATATTTATTTCTTTTAAATGATGGCAATAATAATACTATCACAAAGTACAAAACTTATCTCTTTGTAATTCCTCTCATTTGGCTTTAGTGTCATTTGACTTTACAGTGTTTATTAACAATATCTATGAAACTACGACTATATTCATATGAAAATCATCTATATTTTGAGATAGATAAAATACCTTGAGGACTAACAAATGTTTTATCCAAATCAAATGGTTGAGAATCATAAGCAAGTTTTGTAGGTAAAACAATACCAGCTTCATAATCAAAAAATCATAAGTATCAGTGTTCTTTTTGTATCAATGCAAACTACATTTTTCTTTAAATATGAATATAAATCTAGTATATACTTTTCTTTAAATATGAACATAAATCTGTATTGCACTTCTCTTCAAAGAGTCTAAGGTGAGCCTCTAAATTGCTCATTTACAAGACTCTACATTACAATATAAGAGACCATATATAAATATATACTCAGCTATATCATGATTTCTTTTGAGTTTCTATTAAGAAGTCATCATCATGCTGCAATAACTTTAATTAGTATCCCCTAGAGGTAACTCGTGATTGAGAAAGCACATACTGAATCAAGTCTACAACTATGCACATATAATATATATAATGCTAGTATAAGAAATTATTCTATCAAACATCTTATGATTGAGTTATAAATAAAAAAATTAGTTTAATTTCAGTACCCCTAATAATATGTTTTATACATGCATATATATGAACTTCATGAAAATACACAATAGTTATTAACTTCCTCTAATTTAAATCATTGAACATTACTTTAGACTTTTTTAGCATTTATCTTAAATTCTACTTTTTCTATTTTCATCCAGTAATTCCTACAACATTTCCTGAAGGTTCTGAAACATTATTTGCAAAAACAAACACATTATCTACTAAGTGTTTTCCTGAAAGTTTGTGATGATGACGTTCTAGTTGTATTTTTATATTGGATTATTTCCATCATCTAATATATGTATTGAATGTTTTTAGAAATATTTAACTTTATTTAAATATTCCAAATACATTCAACTGTTAATAATAGCATATCAAACAGGTTAGTATATGCACAACATTTCGAGAGGTATTAGTCTCCCATCTTCTTCATTTGTTGCTGGCCTGACCAGTGATAGTGCTAGCATGGGATTCGAATCTTGGATGGCTCACTTGGTTTGAGCATTATCTTAAAATTCAAAAACTCAAGAATCGAAGCACCCAAGTTCGAATCCCTTGCTAGTACTGTCACTGGTCATGCCAGCAACACCTGAAGAAGAGGGGAGACTAATACCTCTCAAAACGTTGTGCATATACTAACCTGTTTGATGTGCTATTACTAACAGTTGTATTTGGAATATTTAAATAAAGTTAAATTTTTCTAAAGACATCCAATACATATATTAGATGATGGAAATAGTCCAATATAAAACTACAACATTATCTACTAAGTCTAGAAGATTAAAATAATCACTATGGACTTTTATTTAATTATCTATCAATAAATAAATACTAAGACATTTTTACATAAAGGATAAAAATCCCCGAATAATTTAGTTTAATATGACTATATTAGTAGTACACCCTTGTGATTGTAATATGATGTAATTTTCAATGAATATAGAACTATAATTTACCTTTATACACTTTTATAAAAAAAAAAAATGAATGAATAAATAAAAATATTAAAGCAACTTGGTTTTCAAATATATTTTATTATCTGTTTTGTACATTTTTACTAAAAAAAAACTCCCAAAGGTGTTATTTTTTAAAACAATATCCACAAATTAAACCTGCTACAGCAACACAAAATAAATAAAAATTTTAGGTTTAGATATATTACACATCTGTTTAAAAAAAATATGAAAATGTTTATGTTAAAAATAAAATCAAACCTTTTCTGACAGAAAAACACAAATTATATATATAATATTACATTCCTGAATTTCAAAAATTTTGATATGTACATTAAAATTTTGGAAGATTGGAATGCCTAGAACACGATTTGGTTATAGTCAAAATTCTTTTACCAAGCACCATAATAGAATATATCTTAAACCAATATATAAAAATATCATCTAGTTGAAAACTTCGCATTAAATGTAAAGATTGGATGTTTTATGTAAATTGTACAATATATATATAGTTTGCTAATTATATCTGTGAAATCATATAAAAATAAAATAGTATTCTATGTTGAAATTTATGCTGTAAGGTGGGCGTATTTGTCCAATGCAATTAAAATAAAAAAATATTTTCATACCCTTGATATCGTAATAACTCAACTATGATAAAAATAATTATATATTGTCATATAAACTTGCAAACTATAGGAAAGAAATAATAAAATGTGGGTACTTTACTTTAAAAATCAAAATTTTTATAAAGTTTAGTAATAAAAACCAAACTTTCCATTATCCTATAGATGAAGTCAAATAAAAATTTCAAAAGTTTTTAAAATTGTTATCTCTACCTCTCACAGCCCCAAAACTTTACTATGATAATTTGTAAGCCAGATCCCCAAATGATCATTTAAATAAATTTGCAACTAATACGTCTTTCTTATATCAATTTTTATCTACAAATAAATTAATATTATTACAAAAAGAATTACTTGCAAATTTATTTCAACGATTCTTTGGAAAACAGATTTGTGACTTATCACAATAATTTTTTTTTCAGAATTAATTGTTCTGTAAAGGGTTTATATTGTTAGTTTTAATATATAAGATACACCACAATTTATTTATGGCTTGTTAAAATTGTTGGAATCTATATACATAAATGTTATAAAATAATTAATCGTAATATCTTGCACAATTTTAATGCTTTTTTTTTTACCCACTATTTTATTAATATGGTGGTCAAGATTTATAATTTTTTTAGTGTTTTATACGAAAGACTGCTATTTATTTATGCATAAAATTTATATTAAAACATACAGAAACAAAGCTTATACTAGAGACTGTATAAGCTAATTACAAGCGTTTGTTTGGCTTCAATATCTACTAATAAGGTCAGATAAGTTTTATAATAAAATATTTTTAAATATTATAAAGATTACTAATCCAATAATAATATTTAAAGATGCTGTGCTCAAAATAGATGAGTTGCAGAGGTCCGTAGTGCAGTGGCAGGTTACTTTTGTAAACTTGTGACCAAATTTTCTTGTACAACCTATTTTGAATTCTTCTACTATATTAATGCATTGACGGATAATGCGTTCTTCACCATCGGCTATAATAACAAATAAAATATAGAAATTATGGATTATACACACTAGTGCAATTTTTTTTAATTCGGTCTATAATATTATAAACAAATGTACAAATTTTTTATAAACATATATCTTAAAATGAAGAGAAATATCTTAGAAATTCTACTAGTAATAATAATAGTTAATATAGTTTTTTACAACCGAAAAATTCATATATATATATATATATTAAACCTCATATTATATACAACAAGAAAATTAATGATTAATAGAGGGTGTGATAAGAATTTCGGCCTTAGGGTGGCCTTTGAGCATTCCATCATCAGATTTTCAATTGGATGGATGGTTGAAGAGTTGGAGTGTGGAGTGGATTGAAGCCTGTCCATTAAAGTATGAGGATTGACTATCTTAATATATATCTGAGCACTTATAGCATATATGTATAGAGATGGTAATCTGGACCAACTGATGATTGCTTGTTTAGCATGAAATATGCATATTGGTGATTATTTATCTTTTTAACATATATGTGTTCAAGTGTATCAGCATTATGAGATAGTGTGGAGAGTGGTGGGTTGTGTGAAAATCTGTGCTCTTATACCTTATATTAGGGATCCCCAACCCTATGCCTGCAGGCACCATGGTGCCTGCAGACCACTTTATGTGTGCCCGCCGCTATCCAAACACAATAAAAAATTATTAATCTGAAAAAAAAAAAAAAAAAAATTTAATTTTTAAAATTTCTTATAAATTATAGTATTATATTGTAATCAAATTGTAGGCCAGAATTACGGAAAAAAAAAAAATCTACTGTGACAGTCAGATGATGTATGTTGATTTAACCCAGTTCGAATACTAGGCGAAAGTACCTCAAGGCCAACCATACGCGAGATATAAATCAAGAATACTATGACCTCTGCCCTATTCGTCTAGTCTCGAAGCTATTTACAGCGTAAAAAATATAAACGTTAATTATATATTAAAATTTTATTTTTGAATTAAATATTTTTTATACATTATGTGTAATTATTAACAATATTCAACTATAAATTTACATTGAAAAAATAAATGGTGACCACCACCTGGTTGAAAAAATAAATGGTGCCTCCCACCTGGCTGGTATTATAGAATGTGCTCTTAAGTGCAAAAAGGTTGGGGACCCCTGCTCTATATATTACATATATAGACACATGCATATAATAAGGCTGTGTTTTCAGTTATTACATAGTAGAGATGTCTTCCCATCCCTTGTATATGTATTAAATGGATTATGTCCTGTACATGAGGGTCAGATTGACCCTAGGTCAACATGGGTGTGACAAGAATCTCAGTATTAAAGTAGCCTTTGAGCATTCCATCATCAGATTTTCAATTGGATGGATGGTTAAAAAGTTGGAGTGTGGAGTGAATTGAAACCTGTCCATTAAAGTATGAAGATTGGCTATTTTAATATATATCTGAGCACTTATAGCATATATGTGTAGAGATGGTAATCTGGACCAACTGATGATTGCTGGTTTAGCATGAAATACGTATATTGGTGATTATTTATCTTTTCAACATATATGTGTTCAAGTGTATCAGTGTTATGAGATAGTGTGGAGAGTGGTGGGTTGTGTGAAAGTCTGTGCTCTTATACCCTATATATTACATATATAGACACATGTATATAATAAGCCTGTGTGTTTCAGTTAATATGTGATTAATAAACTATTTCTTCTTTTAGATTTTTAATATTCAGATTTTAGAGAAATAGCATTTGTAAACAATTAATAATAATAAAAAAAACGGTGCCTTATTGCAATTTATAATATCTCCATTGGTGAGTTAACTTTCTTGCTTTATTCAGACTTTGTATATTTCACAGGTAATATTGCTGACATAATTTAGTGTTAAATGATGCTGTTAATATCTATTTTCTATATTCAAATTTTAGTTAGCTTTATGCAAATGGTTCTATTTCAAATAAAGTTTATTTAATACTGAGTATAAAATAAAATTACTGTTAATCATTATTTGCAAATCTTCACGAACTAATTATAATATATATAAGACATATTTTGTGGTTCATCTGTGTTGACTTGATCACACAAGTCATCTACTGGGTGATAAAAGGTACAAAGACGGTTGTAGAGGCGCTACAATCACTGATTTGAAAAAAAAAACCCATTAAAGTTCCACCAATATCAAAAATGTTAAATCAAAAATGTTTTTTAAAAAAATCTTTCCAAATAGGAGGAAGTTTGCATGTATTATGTTGCTTATTGATACAATCTGGCCTTTTAAGTATCTCAATGGCTCTTCTAATTTTGCACTGGTAGAGATTATCCCATCTGGATATGATCCTGGTATATATACTAATCAAAATACTCTAAAATAAGCACAACAAAATTCAATAAGCCTATATAAAATAAAAACAAAATCTTCATTATAGCCAGCTTACGGCATTTTATGTCATCTTCAATAGAAACCAATGCTTAGTATTTAGATCTCATTAAAATCACATAACAGTAACATTCCCATGTAAATGGCCAACTTTTCATAAATTATGAATACTCACAGAATTACATTATTTATTCAACATATTGTCTGTAATATTTATAAAATGACTTTAATTTTTCTTCAAGTGATTTTTCATATATAAAACAAAAACACTATGAAAGCAGAAATCTCCATTATAAATCAGTTCATGCTCTGTAAAAACAATTTATATATGTCCATAGAATAATACAACTTATTATACAATAATTTATGCTCCTGAATTATGTTTTAATACACATTTAATCTCTCTGATATTACTATATCCACAATGATATACAACTTTTAAATAACATTACATTTGATTTTATCACCATAATTAATGGAAAAGATTGTGTTGATAAAATCAATAAATGTAATTATTTATAAAGTGGTATATCATTGTGGATCTAATTATATTGGAGAGACTAAATGTGCATTAAAAAGAAGGAAAATGGAGCATGAATTATTATATGAAAAGTTGTGTTTATTTCTGCAGATAGATATAAATCTGATTTTGCAAAGCATGCAATGATACGTAATGGAGATTTCTGCTTTGATAGTGTTTTTTTTTTACATGTGGAAAATGACTTAAAAAAAAGAAAAATTAAGGAGTCATATTTTATAAATATTACAGAGAATATGTCAATGTTAAGTATTTATTTATAATACTATATTATTTTGCTAGTTTATTATGGACTCAAGATGATATAAAGTGTATATGCTACACTTAATGTTTACTGTTCTTAGTAAAGCTGCTAATAGATTAAAATTCTCAACCATATTATATAAAAGTTTCATTGTAGAATATTGAATAATAAATTATAGATTTACAATGACACTGTGCTAATTTTAAATAGAATAAAAGAACATTATCAACCTAATTTTCTAAGTTAATAAAGTTAGGACGTTGTTTAATCTTTTAAACATGATGAAATAGACATAACTATTGATGTATTAAAATATTCATCATCTGAATTGCACTTTGTCTTAAATGTTGTCAGGTTGCCATTAGTTAAATTATAACTTCATGATCATCACATTCACATTTTATTTTGTTCCAAAGCAACCTTTATTAATTTACTATAACAGATCTTATGGGCCCAAATGTGCAGGGACCACATTCTGTTGCCTACACCAGTGGGCAAAAGAGATTACAATGTTACACTGATGAAATACAGCTGGAAGGTGGCTCAAAGCAGTCCAACCTCCTTACATAATAAATTAGGTATTACCAGTATCTAAAAAAAACATGAATCCTATGTTCAAACATCAAGGAAGCCACAAAGAAGAGAAGCGAGGAACAGCCAATCAAGGGGATGCATCCATTCATTCCAAGGCAATAGTCTATGCAGAGGAAATGACTCTCAATCTAACTGGAAGGTCCTCAAACAGCTCCCCCAGGCATTATCCATGACCAGACCAGCCACAGCTCTACCTTGTGAGACCCCAGACTCACCCCTTGGACAAGGCAAATCCACTTTGGGCCCCAGTTTGCAAGTTGGTTAGATACAGCTGATTCGGAACACTAAGTGAATCAAAAAGAGCCATGAGAACAGTGCTTGGTCATCCCTTCCCTGGGTCTGGTGATATTTGCAATTCACTCCTGCAGATCAACAAACCCCTCATGACCATCGCCTCCACCCTTGAGACCAAAGCTTCAAGAAAAATCCTGTGACTTCCGATCCAACAGTTCAAATGGGCAGGGACCACACTCAGTCTACCTGCACAAAAATGTACTGTTAACCAAGGAAATATGACAACAGCACTAATACAAGCCAGTCCAAATGGGCTGGGACCACATTCAATCTATCTGCCCACCTACATCACAGAGACATTATATAGGTGATTAATCATAAAGTACATGGAATTAAATACCTTGATTACAAAAATACATGATGATAAGTACCTTGATTCATTGTAGTCTTGAAAACCATAGCTAGCCTTACCTGTGAAACAAGAGATCATACCATTTGACCATATCACTTTATACACTGAAGTAATGTTGTCAACTCCTGATACATGTCAAATGTTCTAAATACTTGTTCAGCTCATTCAACTGCAAAATTCTCCAGGAATTATAATATAACCTATATATTTCCACTTGGTTATTCCGGTTATGAAAAGTGTGATTAGCATTGTAGAATTCTTTTTATTGTTTGGTTGTACAGCAGATTCATGGCAAACAACCTACTCTAATACCTAGTTTCTGTAACCATGTTGTAGACTTGATTGTAGTTGAATTTCAACTGGGATTCTTATAATGATCTTATTTGCATTCTGCTTATCTTAATTGAAATCTAGATCTTGATTAGTAATCAAGGTTTTAGTTCTGTAGTCTAAAAGTTTGTAATTAATCTTTGGATTATTCCTAATCATTGTTGTATTGAAAGAGGTTGAGTGAATTGCAGCTTCAATATCTCTGTTTGGGTCTATAACATTATTTGAACATATTTTTTCTTTAAATCATTGTTTTTTGGCTCAGGAAACACTTCATTGTAATTCTGTGTCGATTTGAAAAATTTCTAAATTTTTTGTGGTACCCCACTCACATTGGAAGTGGCCCAATGTCTTTTGATCTAATCATCAGAAAAATTTAATTCTCGAGCAGGGAAATGGCTTAAAACATAGTCTATAATGTTGGATTTTAAAATTGAGATCAAATTCATATTTAAAATAATTTCCCCCTCCTGCACTGTTTTGCCGCATTCAGCCACCCCCCCCCCCCCGGTTTGACACCACGATATCATAACTTTTTTCTTATGAACAAATTAACGCAGGGATTTTTTTTTCTATAGTTTTATGATTACTTTTGTATCTAGTTTCTTTCTTGGTCTATTTTCTGTCCTCCCCGACTGGTTTGTAGCCGCAAAAAACTTGCTTTACTTTATAAATATCTGAAGTTAACGTGAAATTCTTAAGACTATCTTTATTAAGTCCCCCCCCCCCCATTTTGAATGGATTTCAATCCATTTCTCAATTAATCCTATCATTAAACTTAGGATTTCTAATAACTTTATTCTTTTTTGAATTATTTGGTTTTGTTTTAAAATCTTTTTCTAAGTTTTAATCTTGCTCAAATGATTCTATGAATTCCTTGTATTGACTTTTGTTTTTTTTTAATGGCAGCCATAGAATGGGAACGATTGATAATTTTCAAATACTTTTGAGTGGAAACTGATTTAAAATTTCTTGTAAAGGTGATGAAATGATAAAACAAATACATCTTGGCAAACGTTTCCCCTTACAAACCCAAAACTTAAAAGTATAATGAGTCTCATTCTTCTGGAGCCAGGGAACAGATAACTGCTCCAGCTGGCAACAGGAAGTGGACTCGGCGTATTTTATTTTGGTATAAAATTTAATAAACCTATACGTGACAGATACAAAGATGGTATAATGAGATAGGAAAGTATAGAATGAGATAGTAAGTGTAAATAATAAAACTGTTAAAATACAGTGATGCAATATGATTTTGATCAGATCTAAGTAGATCTTTTGTTAATTTTACATTCATTATAAAAGAAATTTTTTGTATGTAAAATATGTATTTTTTATAATTTCGCGCGTGTGTGTGTCAATATTAGCTGTAAATAAATTTGTTTTGAAATTTAATAAATTGTTGGTGACAATTATTATCACTGCCAGACACTACCAACATTATTGTTATTGCCATCATCATCACCAAAACAGGCAAAACTCTCCATACAGAAATGTGCTAACATAACAAATAGTGATCATGTGATGTTTAATTGTTTATCATCATCACTACTTAATAGAATTAATTTTTTTTATTATTCAGTATCTTAGTAATAAATTTACATTTACACTTTAGAGTGCATTATATCATATTGAAGATGTTGGTATCCTACCTGAATGTTATTTTAAAGTGACAGCTTCAAAATAAAATATTTGATTTTAAAAGTACAATATTTTGATAATTTATAAGACATAATCATTCATTAAATTTGGTCATATTTATCAAGAATGTCAAAGTTAAATTATTTTTGTTGGACGATGCTATTCTTGTTTTAATCTTATTATTGTGATTACGATCAAAATATTATATAGTATTTTCTTTTCGATTATCAGATTATTAATACAATTGTTATATTTACATTATCATTATAGATCTGTTAAGTTATAATAAAATTAGAGTTTTGTTTTTATTATCATTAGTAAAATGAGTTAAATATATTTTCTTTTAGTAATTCATTTTTGTCTGATTTATTTTAAATTTTCCGTATCTGGATAGCAGTAAAATCCTTCTTGCAGATTTAGATATACGTTATAAACTGTTAAATCCTAAAATTCATGCATATCCTGAGAAATCATTGATGAATAATTTGAAATTTTGATTTTACTTGTTAAACTTTGATTCTTAATTCACCTTGTACACATTACCGGAGTCTCTTCTTCTTGTTGATTAATATATACCCAAAGATTAAACTCATTCCTTGATTATTTAAATTTACAATCCAATGCTTTTACAACATCCAATTAATACTTCATAATCATATTCATTATTATCATCTTTGCTGTAATAAATCATTGTCTATATTTAACCATTCACTAGCTTAATAAATTCTTATTTTCCATCTTCCCATTCTTTATGCTTATTTATCATTCAGTTAACATCTGATTTGATTTTTTTGTAATCATTCAATTATAGCAGTTAATTATTAATTGCTTTTCCATTAATTCTTAAATCTCTTCTATAACTTAATCCCTTTATTTCCTATCTGTTTACAATTTTCATCCCTTAGACATCCTTTATTTTATTTTGTTAACCTCATGATTATTCCCTGAATAGAGATAGCTTTTTGATCATTAATTATCTTATATATCATGGCAGAGATAGAATATATATCCTTTTGAGTTTTGGTGTCTCTACCCAGACATCTTCCCGATCTTTATTTTGTTTACAATTTTTGGTGTTTTAATATCTTTTTTTGTATAGCAGAGCTAAGTTGATATAGTTTAGGTCCTACCCTTTATATATCTCGTTTACAATATATATATATACACAAACAATTTAATGGTGAAACAAAAATATTTAATTTTAAATTCCTTAGTAGCACTTTCAATTGCATAGTAATCCTCATCAACAATAAATGAACTTCAAATTTTAACGTTATGTAAATTTCCATAAGCTGTGTATAGCCGTATTTGCAACTTGCTTATTAATAACATTATTTTTAAATTTATGTATTAAAATGGCTTCTTTAATTTTCCTCTTTTTATGATTTCTTTCTTCCATTAATATTTTTATTTCATTAATATCAAATGTAAACCTATAATTATAAGTTTTTTCATGGTCAAAGAACACTGAAGCTGTATTAAATTGACTATTTATAGTATTTTTAATATATATAGGCTAGATATATTAATTTCTAACCTAATAAAATGAGATTACTACTAATTTATGTATTTATTATAATGTTTAAATATTAGAAATTCATTCTATTTAATAAAAAACAATTCATATTTATTATTATTATTATTATTATTATTATTATTATTATTATTATTATTATTATTATTATTATTATTATTATTATTATTATTATTATTATTATTATTATTATTATTTAAAAAGTACTTTAATAATTTTTGTTACAAAGAAAAAAAAAAGAGAACACAACATCATGTTGTTAGTTGTTCGATCAGTTGCTATGGATGTCAATGAAATACGAGCATCAAAATATCAAAATAAGTGCTACAGTTTTTTAAATTGATCAGACTATTTTGTTATTTTTATTTTAGAATTTAATTCAGGATCCAAGACATTTTCAATCTACCATCCCAAAACTAGAATAAATACAAGATAATCATGTATTGTTTTATCATTATTATTATTTGGTTACAATCCATTTCTTGTTTAATCTTTAAATTTGTCGTTTTTTTTTTTTTTTAACACTTGGTGCATCTATTTTGATTTTGATTCATTTTGTGATTTTCAATGTATAATAACCAAGATATTTGAGTAGTTTGTAGTTTAATGGTGTTTGCATTTAACAGCTATATATATTCTAACCAATAAATATAACACGATCACCATTTCCTATTCTCTGTTTATATGTATTCTAGTGAATAGATCTCTCATTTTCTCTCCCATGTGTCAGCAATGCTATTTACTATAAAAAAATTTAAGATTGTAGCATGTCTGGACCACAAGTTATAACAAGAAATGTGGCAGGGTGTTCTGTACCTTCATATACGGTCTTTAATGCTTTCCCTGCCGTCACAAAATCTTGGGAAATCACTTGAAAATGTCCACGCACTGCAAGAATCATTTCAAATATTTCAGTAGCAGTTTTATTTTTTATAAAACAATATTTAATGTTAGCATCTGTCATGTGTTGACGTACAAAACACATTGCCACATTTAGCAACGCAATTCGTGATTCAGAGCTGCTAATACCAAATATTTTTGTGCTAAATATCTAAACCTGTTGCTACATAAAACATGCATCAATTCGTTGATGGCATGGCATAAATTTTGAGAGAAACCAATCATCTTTTTATTGGAACACACTATGTATAAAAACTAGAAAAATTTAAGGATTAAATATTTGACAGTAACTTTGTTCACAGTCAAATTCTGTTTAAGCATGTTAAGCTCTATCTTTTTAATTCAATCATCTTTTATTTAAATTTGTGGTCCGAGATAGATGAAATTGTCCCTGAACTTTTAATAAATTATTTAAACCATTTTCTTCCCTCACTGCTGCTTCTTTGAAAAATTATTCAGTATATCTTATACTTAAATAATATCAATTTTTGTTATCCATAGGACAACTAAATACAGAGTAATAAAAATATTTTTTCATGCTTTTTAATATCTTTTTATTTGATCCAATTGCTATAAAAAGTCATTAGTTTTTTCTTTTAATTTTGACCTTATTAGAATCGTTATGCACAGTGGTTAGAACGCCAGGGCTAAATGCATACCAACTGGGTCACAATTAATAGACAAACACAATTAAAAATAAAATAGACGTAAGTTTACGTATAAATAAAAATGTGAAAATATATATAACTAAACAGTAATGACTTAGGAGACAGTGTTAAGATAAACATCCTTGATGTATATATATTCTTCTTTATACATGTTTGCTAGAAATAAGAAAATCTACATGTGATTTTCTAATGCTTCTGCACACACGCTTCCTCTACTGCTGCATTTAGTGTGTGTGTTCTGCATATATATATACATCGTAAATTTGCATAATTAATTTAAGTTCAGCAAATACTAATTTCTTGTAAATTTTGCTGTAATAAATAATTACATTAATGTTATGTGATATTTTCGGTATTAAAACTTTATTTATTTACATTATCATATATAGTTATATATCTGCATAGTAATTTATACATAAAACTACACACATTTCAATTCCTTCTCTCACTCTAGAAACTTAACTTATTTTCACAAAAAATAATCTTGAAGTCTTTGAGGTTTTCGCCACACTCGCGTGGGCCTTATTAGAAATAGATAACTTTCCTCCTGCTGCTTGATTGCATTCTCTTCTTCTAGTAAAGGCTGTTTTAAAGAGGATAAATTCACTTCTGGCAAAATCTCTGGTTTCATTTAAAACAGTGGTCTTCAACCCTTGGTCAGTGGATCAGTGCTGGGCCACAGAAAGGTCCTTGCTAGACTGGCAGGAAAGTTTGTAATAACAAAATAATAAGAGTTTAAACTTTTAATTAATAAAAACAATTTTTATTTATTTTTTCATCTCATTTTTACTCAGTTAAAAAAAAAAGAAACAGAACTAAAACAAAATCTAATCAACCATATATAAATTAATTTGTTTTTCTAGTTATCACAGATGTTTATGGGGGGGGGGGGGGCAGAATTAAATTTTTTATTACTTTTATAAAAAAATTCAAAATTAAAAAAAAAAAGTTTTTTATTATACAAACTCCATATATATATAATTTCATCTTGTATATTTAACATTATTGTTTTGATCAGTTATAACAATTATGCTCATCTAAGGTTAAGCAGTTTACATCTTTAAGAAAATTTATCTATAGACTTCTGCTGGTCTGCAAAACCTTATCCTTATTTTTACCATCCACAGGTGTGAAAAGGTTGAAGACCATTGGTTTAAAATATCATTTTTCTCAGATAAGTTGTTCTTATGCTCGATTAGTACTCTGTTCTTCTTTTAGTGAAGTAACATCACTTAATTTTGAATTATCACTAACACTTGGTCTTTCTAATGATTCTGGATAATGAATTCTCAAATGATTTTGGCTCTTCATTCTTTTACCATTTGAAGTTTCCACTTCTCTAATTGTCTTGAAACAATGCAGGTTATTACTCCCAGATACCATTTCCTCTTTAATATGATGTGTATCAAATGGCATCTCCAATTTTATAGCTTTCTACATCCAAATTCACTTGATGTAAAGCATTATTATTTGCATTAGTGTTTCCTAAGGCTTATTTGTTTTAATCCAAGACTCTAACTTTTTTGGAGGCTTCATAGCAATAGAATAACAGTCCTTACATATTTCTCATAAGATATTATACAAATAATTGGTCTTTTTACTATACAAAAGGATAGTTGAAACTCTCAAGAAAAATGGATTCTCATCTTCAGTTATAAAAAAAAAAACTTATTTTTAAATAATAGTATTTTTAAATCCAGTATGCTTTATATATATATATATATATATATATATATATATATATATATATATATATATATATATATATATATATATATATATATATATATATATATATATATATATAAGTAGACTTTATTAGTAACAAAATATTTACAAGAATTAGACTATTTACACTAAGAGCTTTTTACATTTTTTTTTACATTGCTTAGGATATTTTTACAGTACAGTGAATTGGAATGAGATGATTTCTGTTATTGCATTAATGAAGAGCTAAGGAATATATTGCTTTGCCATTTTTTTTTGTGACATTACTGGGTATATATTTTTGAGTATATAGTATGTTATGCCATTCTTTGTTATTTTTTTTAGTACATTGTATTTTTTGTTGTCAAAGATTACAGCACAACGGGCAAGCCATATTGTTCTGAGAGTGTGAATGATTACAAAGGCATTGAATGGTTTTAATTCCTTTATATTGTTTATGAACATATTTTTTAAAATTAATTATGTCTTTGTGAAATACAAAGCAACATAAGGGTGAAAAGTATGTCTCAAAGATATCGAATGTATTTTCTGGGAGTGCATTGCATAGTATGCAAGTAGGATCTACATCTAATTTAAATTGTTTTATGAGAAATAACTTTGTTGGAATTATATCAAGTAGCAGATTATGCAGGAATTTTAGCCATGAATGAGGCATGCATAAATTTTGGAAATTTAGTCAGCATTCTGGCAGTAGACAGTGTTGACCAAAGTTGCCTATCGGGATAAATGATTTTTTTTTAGATCTTTGTATGATAGACTGATTAAAGTATCAATTTTATAATTATCCAGTAAATCAGCATGCTCAATGGCATGATTGGTGAAAAAGTGGCAATTCATGTATAGAGTAATGGCAAGCAGTAGTAGAGGAGTTGCCTTTAGGGGGTTACTAGTGGTTACAATGTACATCTTAGCTCTAATGTAGAATATGAATGATTGTGGAGATATTAAGTTAACCCCACCCTTGCATATTGAGATTCAGGCATTTTCGATTGATAGAAGTTGTGATGTTGATCCCCATATATATGTCTTTGCTATTCTCATGGAATTCTTAATAGTTTTTTTTTGGAGATGCATCCAAGGGCTGTAATAAGCAAGTATGCCTCCTAGAATGGCATTGATGATGTGAACTTTCATTATAGGGTAGAGCAATTTTGAGTTGAAGCACTTTATTTTTGCATTTAATTTGTCTATGACAAGAATATTTAAGTGATGACTTAGTTGTGTTTTTGAAAAATTAATAGGTATGCCAAGAAAGGAAGAATATGTACCCGTGAAGAATGAGGAAAGACAGTGACCGGTATATAAGGATGATTTGTTGATTTGTCTTGTGGATCCTGTTATAGTTTCAAATTTCTTCAGTTTATGAAGTATCATAGGTATATTTTGCAGATCCCTGAATATTATCAAAATATCATTGGCATATGATATGATCTTGATGGTTGTGCCTAGGTGAGAAAGAAAAATATCTTCTATGCATTGCTCTATGCCCTTAATCATGGGGTCTATGTATATCACAAATAGTAATGATCCTTGTGGGTTGCCTCTACTTGGCTTAAATGGTTGAGAGAGTCTCATGTAATTTTTAAGTTTAATTGTTCTATTATTAAGATACTTTTAATAGCTGTAATAAGGTCCATGTGACTTGATAGCATTTGACTTAGTACAACTAAGAATAAGAAGTTCCAGTCTACAATGTCAAAGACTGCACTGAAGTCTACCTGGAATGCCACATAGTTTGTTTTGTTTGATATAGAGTGTTGTTTTTTGTGCTAATAATATTACTTGAGATGCTTTTTGCCATCTGACAGGAAAGTATGAAGGGGAAATTTTAGATAAAGCATAGACATTTAATGGTTTGAGTATGATTTTAGCAAACATTTTCTGATTAGTGTCTTCTAATGTATGAAACACAAATCATTTACTGTAGGATGTGGATTTTTAGAGTTTTTTCTTATGCAGAATATTATATTTATTGATAAGTGAGGGATTGGTTTTAAGCCAATAAACATCACATGACCACCACTTCTTATGCTTGTGTATAACTGTTGTTAAAACAGGCAAAACTCACTATACATACTGCCACACACAGCAAGCTAAAATAATCAATGGATGCCCAAAGGCTTGTGCATAAAATCCCAATCTAGTGCTACTTGGATGAGTAGGCACTAGATGATGATTTTATTCACAAGCCTTCTGGCATCCATTGATTACTCTAGCTTTTGCTGTGTGTGCAATATGTATAGTGAGTTTTGCCTGTTTTAAGTGAGGGATATGATATTCCTTCGAACAAAGTTGATTATAGTATTTCTGTAAGAATGGAGATATAATGTAGTCCATTTGCTTATATATTTTAGCTGGAATGAGGTCATTTGCTAGAAAACTAGGTATTTTAAATACACAATTTCACCAAGAACTTGTTGTTTTGATATGTAGAAATTTTGTGTGAAGTTTGTTTCACTTGTTGATAGTTGTGAAGTGCTCTGAAATTTTTAAGAAACTTTCAAGTGGTGCAGAATTTCCTCACCAACATTAGTACCAGAGAGGAGTGAATAATCTTTTGATAGAATGGGAAGGTCGCAAGCATATGGGATTTGTAATTTTGCATAATTTATTGTGGTTTTCATTAGTGCAAATAGATTTGGTATAATTTTTCTCAGCCTAAAAACCACATTGTTCTGGTTATATAGCTGAGTTAAGAGTTTGTTTTCACATTGGAGGTTGTGGATGAGATCTTTTGCTTCATCAAACCTTGTTATAGCTTTAAGGGTTGAGTTATGTCTTCGATACCTCACTTTATGAGGTTGATTGAGTTATAGTATGATAGATGATCTGAACAGCATGTTTAGTATTTTTTTTAGTTGAGACCATTTTTAGTTGAGAAATTTTTTAGCTGATGTAGATGGTTGCTTACTATTAATATATTACAGAAATCATCTAGGTTATGTTTGAATTGGCTAGGGAGTTGTTTCTTATAT
Organism: Epiperipatus broadwayi; assembly: GCA_028023455.1. Lineage (NCBI taxonomy): Eukaryota > Metazoa > Onychophora > Udeonychophora > Euonychophora > Peripatidae > Epiperipatus > Epiperipatus broadwayi. The sequence continues at coordinate 1,218,475 of JAQFVV010006430.1, forward strand.
GAAAATTTATATATAGTTTGTTTGTTTTGCGGGCATCTTTGCATGAGTGTTACACAGATGTGGTCAGAAAATGAGACTGTGGTTAGATAAATTAAGGCTTTTAGATTTATAGGAGAACTAAAAAATAGATCTATGAGAGAGGAGCCTTGTGCACCCATGAATGTAATGGCATTTGTTGGATATAGGTGTGCTAATGGCAACAGAGCAAGTTGCAAGAGTTTGGCTTTCAAGGCGAGTTGCAAGTTGTTGTAGATGCAGTTAAAGTCACCACACATGATAATTGTACCAGGCTTATGTAGTATTTTATTATGCGCAACTAGTAGGGTATCTACAACATCTCTTGCCTTTTGACATGAATATATTGCTATGATATAATAAAACTCAGAATGGAATGTAAAAGATATGATGAATTGAATTAACTGATAAGAGTATTATTTCAAGTTTTGTTACTGGAAATTGATTGTTTATTAAAACTGCAATGCTTTGTGCTGGTCTGATGTTACGCTGATATGTAAATATGTATTTGTGATGCAGACTGTTAATGTCATTGGATTGGTTAATCTGCTGAATTTTGTTTCCGTTATGACAAAAATGTCAGCATCATGATTATTTAAGAATTGAGTTAGTTATGAGATTCTGTTATATGAGTTAAGACCATGTACATAATTGTGGCTATTTTAATGTGAGACATGTTCAGTGTTTGATGAGTTCAACTTAAGCATTTTGCTTGTGTGCTTTGTATCACAGTTAGATATTTTAATTCTTTTACTATTGTCATTTGCAAGATGGATATCTGTAATTGCTATTATGCAATTTTGCTTTACTGTTATCTCAGGGAAGTTTTTACTGTACGAGGTATCTTGGCTATGGCTGAAAGATGAACTTTGTGTGAAACTGTTATTCAAATCCATTAATGGTTCCTGTGGTTCATGAACGGAAATTGAGTTCTGTGGTTGGTGTCTGTGTTGGGAATGTATGTCAGGTAAACTGTTATTTGTACTAAATGCTCAATTAGGGAGAGTTATGGTTGATTCTTGATTGGGAATATTAGAGAGTTGTGGAATTTTTTGAAGCCATGCTGGCCCATGATATCATTACCTTAACTTTACTGCAAAGATGACAAAGTATCTATCAATTTTGCCAAAACTTTCACAGTTATTGATGTTGCATTGTGAAACTATATGTCCTATTCTGAAGCATTTGAAACATAGAATTTGACAACCTTTGAAACTAATTGTGATGGGGATGGATCTCATAAAAATTCTGTGTGGAGTTCATCTGGCTTATGATTGTGTTTCCTTTTTAGTGTAATTTTCCAGCAGTTTGTTGGAATCTCAAATTTTATGTTAGGTGTGAGTTCTCTTAAGATGTTTATTATCTATGCAATTTCTGAGATGTTTCTTTGTAGCACAACATCTGTAAAGTCTGGAGGTGCATGCATGATGCGACCATGAACTATTGGGTTAGGATCTTTGGTGACATAGTATATTTTTTTAAAATTTAAATGTGTTATGGATTTCTCTGCTTTTTCACGTTGTTGCTTTGAGAAATATTCTAAGCATATAAAAGATTTGTCTGGGAAGGTGGCTGTTGATTTTATGTTTTTGATCATGTTATGTTTTTGTAGTTTGTCTAGGTAATCAGGTACAGAAGGACAGATAACATTGGTTGATTGTCTGCTGGGTCGTAGTTTTCTATTATACTAATAATTGAAGTGGAAGGAGAAAGTCTGTTTACAAAAATTTTCGCCAGTATTCATTTAGCTTGCTGAAAGGGGCATATTTAGTTTTATTTCTTTCTTTATCATTTGCAATCGAGTTAAGGTCTATGATTTTTTGTTACATTGCTGGAAATTGGTGAAAAGTCGTTTTTAACTTTAGTTATAACTTTCTGACTTTTTTTTTTTTGTTTATATAATGTAATTTCCGTTGGGTTAGGAGCGACGGATACACTGTTATCATTAAGGAATGTTAATGATTTAAATTTACGCAGTTTACTAGTAGGACTAAGATACTATTTAACATATTATTATTGTTTTCAACGAGTTCCATTTGTTCAACCCATGTGTTAACTTTATTTGAGGATTGAAAGCTATCCGTGTTTTCCGGTGTTCGTTTATTTTTTCTTGTTAGAAGCTTTTACATTATTTATTTGACTATTTGTATCAATGTCGTTAAGAACAGCAGAATTATTAGCTGTTTTCTGATATTAACAGTAGTTTTCACAATTTTATCTTTTTTTTTTTTGGTGTTTCAGTTTTAACTGTGTTTCGTTGGAAGGTTGTTAAGCAGGAATTTCTGTAAAACTTGCCAATATCTGGTAGACTGTTATACGTTGTTTTTTTTTGTTTTTTTTATCATTTTGGACGTACTAGTTTTTGAAGCCATTATTGGCAAATTACAATGAGATTATCTTTTATCAAAACAATTATTTCTATATAAACTTGGGCAACTACCAGTTTAAACTTTTGAACAGACAGCCATGTTAGCTTTATGCAAACTTGTTATAATTTTTGATTTAAAACTTGATATAGTACTGTTTGGGATAGTAAACTTTGCTTTATTAACGAGCGATCTTAATTATAAAATTAAGGGATTAAAGATCAGAAAATGAATGAATATTTCTTATACTTTGAATTAATAACGTGCTGAAGGTCGAATTTTTGGATAAAAGAAAATCTGCTAAAGGGAAAACTGCTATCTACAACAAAACTACGAATGTTTATTTAATATTGAAAATAATTGCATTACGGATTATCCATGCATAAAATGTAAATAATATTCAAGAAGGATAAGGAATTTATCCAGAAATATTTTCAAATGCTATTTATAAATTAGGATCTGTTGTATTTGGTCTGGAATACAGACCAAACCTGCAGAAAATTTTATTAGCACCAGTATTATAATTAATATAATATTTATTATATTTACATCTATATATAATACAGAATAATATAGTTCTAATGTAATCTCTTGGATCCCAGTCTTTGCAATCTACTGCTTCCAGCTACACCTGATAGCTTGCATCATTGGTAGGAAGAACAACTCTTCCGGCTGTACCAGACAGCTTGCCTTGACTAAGCAATAGTATTAGCAGTGTCTGGTCCTTATGTGGACTTGCCTAGCATATTGCTATCGTAATAATGCTTACTGTTGTTTAGGTTATCAGGGCTTGTCCTGGAGAATGCATACCATTTTTGTAGGTTAGACAGACGTTCTTCGCCTTTCCTCCAAAAGGTTGACCATTTATAGACAGATCCCTGACCTCACTGGGGCATTCGGATTTAGCAATCATCATTGCTAATTGGCCTATCCTGATCATTAGCTATGAGTTTAGCTGTACATTAGCCCATTGGCCAATAGCAAGCAATGCTTAACCTGACAAGATAAAGAAGGAATCTGGAACAGTCCATTTCTGAGGGAAAGGAGAACTATAACAGGATCATTTAAACAAATAGAGAATATAATGAAATACAAAGTTATTGGTAATCTTTAAAATGTATTATCCTGGATTAAAAATTGTAATAAAATGTAATTTCATATTTTTATGCTGCTCCAGAATGGATAATGTTCTTTAAAAGTGAAATGAGTAATCCTATGAACCAGATGGGTTATTTGATCTACTTTATTGCTTAAATCATATTAAAATGATGAGAATCTCAGCCTCAGGGTGACCTTTAAGTGTTCCATCATCAGATTTTCAATTGGATGGATGGTTGAAGAGTTGGAGTGTGGAGTGGATTGAAGCCTGTCCATTAAAGTATGAAGATTGGCTATCTTAATATATATCTGAGCACTTATTGCATATATGTGTAGAGATGATAATCTGGAACAACTGACGATTGCTGGTTTAGCATGAAATACTATACGTGTTCAAGTGGTATGAGATGGAGTGGAGAGTGATGGGTCATGTGAAAGTCTGTGCTCCTATACCCTATATATTACATATATTGATACAGGTATATAATAAGCCTGTATTTCAGTTACTATAATGTTTTGCAAATGTAAATAAAGATTTTCTCAGATATTTTGGTATTCAGATAAAGATAATATTTTATTTACTATTATGATTAGTATTAAGATTAAATGGGATTAAATGTAATATATTTTAGGATCTGGTTGTACAAATGTTAGTAGTTGTTAAACATATTATCAACTATTCATAATGCTTATACCTTCTTGATATTTGACCTCAAATTAAGTGGAATTACCATTATGTAGATGTCTGAGTCTGTAATAAATATTTTATACATCACTCATACTTGTTAATATTAACTTTACTGTTATCTAATGTATAAAAGTAGTCTAATAATTTTATTGTACTTTGTGTTAACGAAGAAGCACCTTTTAAAAGTCAAAACCTGAAATCGAATTCAGAAAGCGATCTAAAGGCAAAAATATAAATAATCCCGCTGTGATAAATTATCATTTAAGTCTGCAAGAAGTGATTTTATATTTGCTTATGTTAATAGAATGAAAAATTTCTCCAATATTCGTAAATGAGGATTTTAAACAATTGATTGGTTGATACAATAAACCAATTAAGAACGTTCATAAGATATTTAACTTTTTTTAGTATAATAGTCACTATCCTTATATTAAATTAAGGTTTATTTTAAGAAAGATTAATACCTTTTTCAATAAATGTGATTGTCTCACGACACCGTATGATATAATACTTGACAAATCCCGAGTTCGAATTAGTTTAGGAAATAGACAGCAATATATTATTAAAATTTGTTATATAATTTTTATTATTGTTGTCGTTTGTAATTGACTTTTATATTATGCAATAAAATAATTATTAATTTTAAATATTTCTCTTTGTCATTTTGAAAAAGCATCGCCATTTCATTTCCATTCACGATATTAAAGGTCATATTTGAAATTCAAATTTACTCGTAAAAACTCTGTTGGATTGAATACAACATTGTTGTAGGAATGTTATCTGTAACGTGAAATATTATTGGATAACATGTATACATAAAACCCCTTTTATATTATCGTATCCGGGAATGCATAAGCACACTTGATATTCAAGTACTTATTACTTATTAATTTAATCCTGAGATAAAATTATTATTCAACCTTTTATTTAATTTTGCTAGTCATATTTTATTACACAGATTGAATTATTTTTATATAAAGTTTAGAAATAAATAAACATTAGTTGTAAAAAAGTTTATAGTTAAAAGAAACGAGTCAAGAGAACGCAAATTATTATAAAACTCTTGAGAAATTTATTATTTTGTTAATTATTATTATTATTATTATTATTATTATTATTATTATTATTATTATTATTATTATTATCATCATCAAAATCGGAGAAATTTATTTGTGATTTTATTAGTGTTTAGAATAATTGCACGTCGAAGTAAAAAGAGATTTAATGTGGACGCACTTTAACCATGAGTGGGCTTATCTTATTATTTTTATGATGATCGCGAGGATGACGATTGTTTTTAGAATACAATATATATATATGTGTGTGTGTACAGTAATGCTTTAGTAGACTGTCTCTAAGTTAAAAATTCTTGATGTGTATAAATACTTCTATATACACATTTGCTTGAAATAAAAAACTCTACATCTTATCTGATTTTCTAAAGCTTATGCACATACACTTTGTCTCCTGCTGCTTTTTAAAGTGTGTGTGCCGCATATTTATAGTAAATTTGCATAACTATGTTCAGAGTAGGCTAATTTCTTGTAAAATTTTATTAGAGTAAATAATTATGTAAATGTAGTGTGCAATTATTTTCACTAATAAAACTTTAATATATATATACATACATACACATTTCCCACATTAATATTGTTGAGTTTCATTGTTATTTATTTATTATCATCATCTTACATTACTATTTTGTAAAAATGGAGTAGTAATAAAGCTGATATTATGCCTAACATTTTTTTTAATACAAATTAAATCCAAAAACATCAGAATTTCTTAATTAAAGTCAAAAACTTGAATAATATATATATATTCAAGTTAGTTTTTATTTTTGCATCCTTCATTTCAACTTAATCATGTCACAAACACTCATCAACATAAAACATAACCACCTCTCTCTCTATGTGTGCATTTTGGAACCCCATCACTTTTCAGTAAACAAACAGAACTGAACTATATATATATTTTACATATATTTAAACTTAATTTCATATATTAATTTAAACAAACATCACATGATGTTCATACAATATTTTTCAGGAGCAAAATCAAAGTTTTATTATTTAACTTCTACTCAACAAATGACAGAAAATATGGATAGGGAAGTACTAGATAGGAATTTGATAAACACTATTATTTATTATTTTTGGTTACTTAAGCTTACCAGTAGATGGCAGTATTGTAGTAAAAAAATTGTAAAACTATTTATTGCATTCTGCAATTTCTTAATTTTTTTTTAGTAAAAATTATATATACAGTAATTATATAAGGGATTTTGTGTGTCCATGTGTATCGGTTGTATGAGATAGAGCATATAGCTGAAGGGAGCTTGAAGGTCTGTGTTCAAATCCCTTATATAATTATATCTAAAATTCCAAGTATATAAATTATACTTGTATTCAATCAAATATTAAAAAGTATATAAAAAAATATTTACAAAATAATAAGTTGACTAAAATTTTTGTTTCTAAAATAAACAAAAATATGACGACAAAGATGTCATTTTAATGTACACACTGGAAAAATGATTCTATAAACAAAGAATAGCTAAATGCTTGAGTGTTTACAAATGAGTTTGAATACTGGGAGTTGCAATCCATGATTGTTGAGGTCTGCCATTGTAGGTGCATGGGAAAAATAAAAAAAGCATTTCGGTATAAATAAAACAATAAAATCAACCAGATCATCATCATCATCAACCATTATCAATTCACTGCAGGATGAAGGTCTCTCCAATTTCAATTCATTTTCTCCAATCTTTAATTTCTCTTCTCCACATCACCTCTACACACTTTCTTATTTCATCCATTCATTTGTTCTCTTATCCATATATTGCGTTTTCGATCTCTTCTTGTTACTCCCAAGATGCATCTGTCCATACTTCTTTGAGTGGTCTGAAGTCTCTGTATTGCTCTTCTATTAAATGTCCAAGTCTCAACCAGATATTATCGTTTAAATTAAAGACTTTAGATAAATTACTCATTTAAAATACAATTTTTTCAATTAACGCATTAAATCAATATTTTTGATCCAAAATAAAAACATAAATGACCCACACTTTTAACTTTTATTCTATTATTGATGAAAAAATCTGTAAATCATAATCCTGTATCAAAATGTTGAGATGTGGGTACACTTAAATATTATATAGATTTAATTACAACTACTTACTTGTTTGAAATATCTTTCTACAACCAGATGTGCAATGAGTTATCGCTTCGTCAGGTAAAGGCGTATTTAAACAAGTTTTATTAAAATGTGAATTGCAGTCATAACATTGAAAGCCAGTATTAGATGTAGGTGTTGCTGAAAAATAAATAAATAAAATTATTAGTAAATTTTAATAAATTCATTTTAATGGACAAAATAAGAATAATTATTTAAAAACAGTTTTTGTCAACAGAAATTGATATATCTTACTTTGCTTTCAAATAGTGGATTAATCCAGATTCCATCTTATCTTGATCGGATTGAGCATTCGTCGCCACGGACCAATGGATATATAATTAGATAACGTAGTCCAATGGCAAAATGGGCCAATAGGTGATGATGCTCACATAATCTCATTGTTCTGTATGGATGAGGATCTCTCTAAAAAGTAGTCAATCCATTTGGAGGTAAAATCAGACAACTACCATCAAACCTGAACAATAGTATATAGGTTGCCCACAATACGGTTAAAACAGTAAAGAAAGTGCACATGAGAACCAAAGCTGCTAGAACTTAGATGAGACATGAAACAAGCTCTCATGGTTAAGCTGGGTGCCATTGTAACTACACATAAGGCAAGCTAACATAGAACAGCCAAAAAAGTCCCCATACCTACTTATGATGCAGAATGTCGCAGTCCAACTGGAAGTGGTAAGTAAAACTTATAAGGGTATCTGAAGTCCCTTCCTTCCATAGTTACATGGCAATTAGAAGCTATACCTCGTTATTTGTTTCATTAATAAATATATATTAATCATATTTCATGAGTTTGTGTTTATATATAATTCACATTGTAAACACAACGCAGATTTATTGACTCAAGATTTAAATAATAAAAATATGGATTGCAGTTTCAACGTAGAAAGATTATACGTCAGTTAACTTTGTGGTAATATCAAATGATTAGTACAGGCATTGAAAAATTAGTTCTTAATATCGTTAAATTCAATTTTTTTTAATGGTAAATACTTTATAATAGGTTTGCGGTTTTATGTTTTAATAATGACTTGAGAGTGCATTAAATAATACTGAAAAACATTGTTTAAATCAGGTAATTATATAGAGCAAACTCTATTTATACATTGAAGACAACATTACTCACCAGAATTAAATACCCTCAATGTGGAAATGATTTGATTTTAATGGTTTCTACTTTTTATCATCTAACTGATGATCATGTGATGTTTATTGGTTAACTAAGAATAGTTAGATATTCTTAAGTAATTTATGGTAGCTACTTTATTGATATATATTAAGCTGTTTAAAACTTCAAAAGAATTCTAAGATTTCCTTAAGTTGGATTTAATCTCAAACTCAGTGTTATGTCAGGTGAACCAATGGTGGCATTTATCTGGTTCTCAGCTACTTCCTAAACGTTTTGTAGTTTGCGATTGGCTGCTAAAATGATTCTTGTAATCACCATTTTTTTTGTTAATTCATAAAACTACAGTTGTGTTTGGCTGAATTGCAGGTTTCAGACTCAAACCAAAAGTAATATCAAAATATAAACACTCAGTATTCAATATGTATAATTTATTAGAACAAATATACATATATATTATAAATCAATAAATACAATTTTATGTAGTATAACTTAGTCAATAATGAGCTGGTGTCGAATGACTGGACTCAATCTGATCAGATAAGGATGAAATCTGGACTAGTTCACTTCTGAAGGCAAGGTCAGATATGACAACTACCATGATGAGATTTATTTATGCAGAAATCCCAAATTATCACAAAATGTCAAGAATGCACTACTATTTTAGTGCTTGGTTTTATGTTAAGTAAATGCTAAAGTAATCGGCATGCACATTTCTGACAGTTTGCAATAGTTTATGATTGCTGTATGAAAAACCTTGTTCTCTTTATGAATTATATTTTTATAAGCATATATTGATTATCGCAGAAGTAAATTTACATTTTCTATTAACAAAATAAAGCTAATTTATATTCCAATTATACATCAGTAATATAAATTACAAGTATTGTCTATAAAAGCTTAATATGGAATGCCCACACATCTAATGTGTGTTGATGTGAATAGCTTTATTTATCAATGATATAAAGACAGAATTACTTATAATTTGGCAAACAGAGGTTAGCAGGTATTGGATGGGGTTGTCTACTGTAAACAAATTGAATCTCATTTTGATTATTGTTTTATACTTATATGTTTGGCTCTCTTGTTTGTGATTATTTTGCCATTGACTTTTGTGGAAATCTTGTTATGTGCATTGTGATGTAGTCTTATTTTTTTTGCTTGGTAAAATTTCTGTAAAAATTTAATTTAAAAAATAATATGTGTGTTCTCAGCTAATAAGCTTTGTTGTGCGTTTTTATTTTCAAATATAAATTTTACCAATAAATAAGTAGCCGACAGTTCAGCGCAGCTGCCTTGCAAGCAAGCAGTTGCTTGCAGACGGTTGTCGCAGGTTCGCTTCCCGGCAGATGCTTTGACATATGGAAAAAAAATGCCTTTATTTTTTTTAGCAATACTGCACCAAAATGTTTATTAAATAATTTGATTACCACCACTGATAATTATCTACACATTACAAGTAAAAATTCTTAATAAAAAAAAGGTTTTAAAAAGTTCCTGGACTAAAAGTGATTCTACTTTTGTAAATATATATGTCTTGTCAAGCATTGGGGGTCGAGAGGTCAGCAACAGCTGCTTTACAAGCAGTTGTCCTGGGTTAGCAGGTTCGCTTTCTGGCTGATGCTATGACACATGAGAAAAATATATATATGTCTTATATAAAGTTTTTGATTATTTCAATTTTATTTACAAAAGAAAATACAGTCTAAATAAAAGATAAAACGGCAAAATTAATTAAAAGATTTTATACAATTTTTATTTCTACCTTTTAATTTTGAAAATATAAAGAATTTAGTAAATTAATATTACAAATTATCATTGAATTGTATATATGGTGAAATTTCTGTATTCACTGTTTCAAAATCTGTTTATTTACTTATCGATGATTTGTGAAAAAAATATAGTAAAAGATAAGTAAAATAGTAATTAGTAAAAAAAGTATTTAATTTTCTAGTTAACACTGTAACCAATTAGCCAAACGATTTGTCCCATTGCAACTACAGATAATATAATTTTACTTAGATATTGCAGCTTTATTAACACCAGTTTTCATTACATATATTATTATTTTCTACTAAAGTGCTGGGTTTGACCTGGTATTTTAAATCTAATGCTTGAATATCCTAGCTCCTCACTGAAGAAAGCCAAAAATTAGAAACTGGTCTGAAAATAGGGATATTCTGAAAAGCTTGTTAAAAGCTATTGGCATGCTCATTAAATATTATTATTTTTACAAAAGGGTGTGGGAATACAAAATACCTGCATGTATAATTTTAATTTTGTAATAGTTACTAGTATTAAAAAAATCGGAATTAACATTAATTATTGTGATTAGATACAAGTACAAATTATTTTCTAACAATCATTTTGTCTTTAATTAGTGAAAATCTTTTAATGATATTTGCCAAAATTGTCAAATTTCTTTTGTTAACATTTTTCTATTGACTTAATGAGTGGAAAAACAAAGCAATGGAAAAATAGTTGGGACAGTTTGTTTTGATTACGTATAATGTCTAATTAAGTATGTTTTCCCCAGTAAAAATAAAATGCACCATTATTTTTAATTATTCTGCTGTATTTATATAATAATTTTAATTATAAGACTGAAAATGTGAGTTAGAAAACTGAGTAATATTGCCATAAAAATTTCTAAATAAAAAGGCTGCAAAGCTACCAATAAATAAAAATACTGTTGATAAAGAATACCTGTACACAAGATATTTTAGCATTTTTCTAAAAATAGTGTAAAAAAAACTGATTAATTCCATCAAAAAGATTCCAAATGAGAAAGTAGCTTTTATTAATGTGACCCCCCCCCCCCCAAAAAAAATTTCCAAGTGAGAAAGTGAAAATTTTTCTAATAATATGATCAAATCAATATTCTGCAATGTTTTATTAAGATAAATTTGTTTATGTTTTTATGTATGCCTTTAACAGTTTATAGTTAATTTTATATGTACTTTCACATTCAAATTTTTGATTTTATATCATATCCCATTTAAATAATTGTTTTAGATGCTAATTTTATTCTAGACTGTGAAGCAACTATAAATTACCATGAAAAGCATGTATATTAATGTAAACTTGAAGTGATAGATGACATGAACAACTTTTTGGAACCATTTAGTTTTTTATAACAGACTCTACTGTAATTTAATTGCTTTATGAAAATAATTTTGCATTATAGGAAGGTGATGGTTGAAGAAGTAGAAGGCATATAAGATATTATCTCCCATTGAGTTAATCCCTAGAAATGAAACAATCCAATTAAAGAATTAAATAGATGATGTCAGTCTTCATAATAATTTTGATAAGCCTCACACGCTGCAAATATATTAAATGATAATAGACTATACCTAGTTGAGGTATTTGAATGCAGAATATTAAAATTATTTATGTCCTGTTTGATATGTGCTCAAATGATGGTCTGTGCATGTGAGTATATATTGTAATGGCACAGAAGTTGGAGTAAATATGGGGACATGGAAAATCATTATTATCCTCATTGAATATTTACAATCATAGTACATGAGCAAATATAAAATAAATAAATATACATGACTAGAGAGAATCAGCATGAGAATGAAATAAGTATTTGTATAATAATAGTAAAAAACTAAAATATCACCAGTAATAATAATAATAAGCAAATCAACTGTCAACCCTTGTGACTAAATCTAAAAAAGTTACAATATAAGCAGGTTAATTATATAGCCACTGTCAAACTTAGGTACAATATATAAAATATTATTTGAAAGCACATATTACAGTACTAGAACATTACTCATAATAAAAAATAATGCTGGGTTACTGTTACATGCTGATCATCATCAATGCTCTGGCCATATGATACCATTAGTGCACAGGCCAACTAAAACTAAATTTTCTTTAACAAAAAAATAAAATATAGTGAAAGGACTTTAATGGTAATCTAGAAAATTATTTGGATATCCAAGCACATAAGTTTCCACACATAATTAACTTAACCATTATTGCTCTAAACTAGCATAAGAAGCAAGGACTCTAAGACTGTGATTATAAATAATAGAAAGTATAAACATGTAAATTTATTCTACTTTAATTTGAATAGTTTTATTGGGTTGATTTAAAAATCTCTAAACACTCTCAACAATGAAATTCAGTCACGCAAACTGCTAATTCATTGAACAGATAGCTGGAAGAATAAAGACATTAACACTATTATTTTTAAGCAATTATTTAATAAACTAACCGATTAATAACTAAGAAAATTAAATAATAATGATAATTCAAATTTAAGTATATTTTACCAAAAAATATAATTTCCTGTAGCAAATATGATTAACCAGTTAGTTTTTATTCTTTAAATTAATTAACTTTTATTTTCATTATTTTCTTTTCAATAATTAAAGTTGAAAAACAACATTTAACAATAAGAGGAGAAGAAATCAAATGAACAAAACATTCCAAAAGAAAATATTAAATTAATAAAAATTATTCAGTAATACTAATTATTATTTAGATAAAAAAATAACCTACAAATGCAGATATAATGTGCATATTAAAATACCCTTTTTACCATAGATTTATTTTTCTTTTGAGTTCTTTGTTAATTGTAATTTTCAGTTTTCTGTTTTTCTGTCTTTCATTGTAAGCTTCTTCACTAATACATATTTCCAGGGTGATGTACACAATCAAATTTCTTCATTTATGCACTAGCATATTTTTAGGCTTCTTCACAAAATGAATTTATTCATTTTTTTTATTCTACTAACTTTCAGTCAGGCTAACACATAAAAGAGCCAGTCATACATTGGAATGGAGATAAAGTTTGTTGCAGCAAGGGGTATTATCTTCCTTTATGTTTTTCTAGTGGTGTGATTGCTTCTTACTAAACTTAGCCTGTTCAAATCTTTTTGAATTAAATCTACTTTAGTAAAATATTTTTTTTCTGATAGAAAAATGATTCTTCAGACAACTATTTCTAACTTTTCATGATGAACAACTGTTTCTGTACTCTTTAAAAGCTGAACTGGGATTAACTGCTATTGTTTTTTATTAATTGAGTTGAAGAAACTGCTACTGTCTCCTTCAACAGTTTTATCAAGAACAAATATTTTTCACAAGATACTGAGGACTACTGATTCACTCCACCCCTATAATATTGTTTTGGAACAATCCCATATTCATCAAATCACAATTTTGACTTCAACCAGACAAAATTTAATCCTGACCAATTGAATTTTTTTTACAAAAGATTATTTACTCTCCTTCAAAATTAAAATTGCAAACAATGCATCAAAGATAAAAAAAATTAAAATTCAATCATAAGAGAAAAATTCCTCTATAGTTATTTTTTTTATTTTGTCAAAAGACTGATTTGAAAAACATTGTCTTTTGTTTTGGAGAGACAGATAAAAAAAAAAAACTTTAATTAATTAAAACAAAATTTAACAAAAATATTAAAATCTTATTTTTTTTTTCTTTTAAAACATTATGAATTAGTTTTTAAAAGCTAAAATTAGGCCTTTCAATAATTTACTAAGAAAAAAAAATATTTATATTATTTTTTTTTAGCATTAAAACTACTAAATAATTAGTGAAGAGAGAGAATAAAAAAATTATTTACTTAATTTTATACTTTTCTCTCCCTTCGACAATCATTTATAACAAATGAAATATCCACCTTATTCATATTATTTGAAGAAAATTGATTAGAATTTTCATATTTTCATTTTGATAAAGAAAACAGTTAATTAAGTCAAATATTATTATTAAAAAATACAATGCTTGATTAAATATTATTTTTTATATCTGACATGGCTAGAGATAACTGTCTAATACATATATATATATATATATATGTATGATCAATAGCTGGAACTTTACCAAAACCTCCGTACAAGCGTTTGTTTACATAAACGTCAAGAGAGTGAGAATTCAATATCTCTTTCATTATCTCCACCTTCAGATCAGCTGATTTCAAGCTAATTTGCTATCATCAGTGAAGGGTAGGGTCTAGAAACTAGATCTAAACACTAACTCTCAGCGTTTATGAAACAAGTTCTTATCAGTTTGCAAGCATGAATTTTTCAGACACATAATGTCTTCAAATCCAGCCTAACAAGCCAGATAGCTCCATCTATTGATCATAAATGCAAGCTATAGCAAGTTACATGATTTACTTGTTTTGTTATTCATAAATGTATCTTTGAAGGTTTTTGCAATGATATACATTGCAGAGGCTTTTAGTATGTGGTGAAACTGAACTGATTTCAGACCCATATAGCTATCTGGCTTAGTAGGCTGGATTTGAAGACATTACGTGTCTAAAAAATTCATGCTTGCAAACTGATAGGAACTTGTTTCATAAATGCTGAGAGTTAGTGTTTAGATCTAGTTTCTAGTCCCTATCCTTCACTGATGTTAGCAAATTAGCTTGAAATCAGCTGATCTGAAGGTGGAGACAATGAAAGAGATATTGAATTTTGACTCTCTTGACGTTTATGTAAACAAACACTTGTATGGAGATTTTGGTAAATCTACATCTATTGATCATAAATGCAAGCTATAGCAAGGTACGTGATTTATAACTTGTTTTGTTTTTCATATATATATATTGCAGAATATAATTAAGTAGAATTTTTTTGTTATTAGTTTATTATGTTCTGTGTTAAATCATATTTTATGAGTTTTATCATTTGTTAGTCTGATTCCTGGAAATCATTAGTTTTTGTAAAAGACTACAGGAATAAAGACAGGATAGGAATACCAAAACAGCTTTTGTTAAAATGAGATAGAAAGAAATAAAGTAATAGAATAATTAGAGTGCATATAAAAATGATGCACTAAGAAAGATTGAATGTCTAGAATTTTGCAAAATAATGTGAAAAAGAGTTCATAATGATATAAAAAAGTATAATTATAAACTAGCAAAGAAAGCTATATTAAAGTAATACGAGTTTCAAGAGTGTAAAACAACATCTTGGTATTTATAGGAAACATATTTCTACAATAAAAAAAAGATGGAATTATTACTAAAAAGAGAGATGACATCACAGTATAGGTAGAAGAGTTCTAATCAAGAATTATATAGTCATAAAGAACAAGGAAAAGGACCTCCTACAGCTATAATATCTTCTGAATAGCCCAGGATATTAAATAAAGAAATGAGAAATGCAATTAAATCTATGAAAAGAGGAAAAGCTGCAGGTAATGATGATATTATAATCAATATCTTAAAAGAAGCAGATAAAGAAATTGAAAATTTTTTGGCAGTTATATATAAAATGTTTAAATGATAAAGTTGTATCAGATGATTGGAAGAATGCAATATTAATATTTTCAAAAGATGACAAAGAAAATATTAGAAATTACAGACCTATCAGACTTTTATCAGTTTTGTATAAATGATTTATCAAGATATTTGCAACATATCTACAAACAAGCTGGATTTAAAAGTGATTTTAGTAAAATGAATCACATCAAAGTATTGAGAGAAATTATAGAAAAGACAAATGAATATGAGTTGTCATTATGCTTTGGATTTGTAGATTCTGAAAAGGCATTTGATTCTGTAAGCATTTCTTCATTTATTAAAGCAATGAATCATCAAGGTAAAAACCCAGAATATTGTCATATTCTAAAGCATATTTATAAAAATACAACAGCAACAATTAGATTACAAAATAATATTAGGAAGATTAACACTGAGAAGGGTGTACAACAATGTGACTTCATATCTCCAAAACTTTTTGCAGCAGTTTCAAGAGTTATTTTGTGGATCAAAATAAAAAGCCAAGGGTGAATAAAAGTAAATGAAAATTATTTAAGTTGTCTAGATTTTGAGATGATGTAATTGTTTTTACAAATAATACTTTAAATCTTCAGGAAATATTGCAAGAGTTATGAAAGTAAGAAAGTAGGATTAAAGGCAAATGTTAAAAAGACTAAAGTAATGTTCATTGAATTTTCTCTATAATGATGAGTTAGAAAAAATTAACAACTACAAATATTTTGGTCAAATTATTAGTACATATGGAAACATAATGGATAAAATTAATTATAGAATTAAACTTGGTTTGATTTCTTTTGACATAAATAACTTAATACAAAAAGAAAATATACCTATATGTTTAAAAAAAGGGTTGTAATAAATTTGTTTTACCAATTCAACAGAAAAGCAATACAAAACAAGGAGTATGGAGAGATGCATTTTAGGTGTAACAATAAGCAATTGAAAATGAAATACACGGGAGAGAGAACAAATGGTTGTTACTGATATCATGGAAATAATTAAGAGACGGAAATGGAGTTGGCTTGGACATATTGCTAGAAAAGATGATAATAAATGGACAGTTAAAATTTTAAATGATATTCCAATAGATTTTAAAAGACCTAGAAAGAGTCCACATGTGAGATGGATGGATGAACTAAGAAACTTTGCTGGTGTACATGTTGAAAAAAAGCTAGAGATCGGAAAAAGTGAATTGAATTTGGAGATACCATCGATTCTATAATAGTTGAATATGATGATGACGATAATATAAGAATTTGGGAAAGAGTGTTTAATATGGCTGAAAACATTTCTGAGTATATAACTTAGACATAGAAACTTTTGACATTGTTTTAAAAAATCATTTTACGTCCGGTCAGCTTTTATAAAGCATTGTATAAGTTGAGGTCATGGTGTTTTCAAATGTTTTGATTTTAATATAAATTATGATAAAAATAATCATTGAAATGTAAAACAGAATTTAATTACTTTAAGATTTATTTCTGAAAAAAAATTCTTAATTACGATTTCAGGAAAATAGCCATTCATATTAAATTTTATAAAACATTTTATTTATTGCAACTAAATTAAAAATACACTTTAATAAAAATTTTAATAATATTCATATATATATATTTGGAACATAAATATATAATAAGATAAAAAAATATAATCAAAAATTATAACTTCAAAATAAATTATAAAAGCAAGCTCTATAAGATATTTAGATTTACATTTATACAAGACAGATAAATTGCTGCTTATATTGAAAAGAGAATAATAGTATTAATTCAAAATATACACACGAGATTAGTGTATTTATCAGAATTCTATAGTTACTTCTTATACAGTTTTTAATTATCAGCCATTGTATATAGTGCAATGTAAAGGGCAGTTTGAAGGGTTCATTTGAATAACAATTTTACTTAATCTAAAATTAAAAGTGCTCACCTTTGCCATACATATTAAAAAGACATCTTAGAAAAATCAGTTTAAACAAGTTTGAATTTTGATTGCTTAAGGCACGAAATTTTCTTTCCTAAATTTTTAGAATTTGTTATAAAAAAGTAGGAAATTTTATATATATCTGTTAATTCTACGGATATATTTTGTGATACGTGATGTAATGCACTGTGGCTTTTTCTTTTCCGGAGTCAGGAATCTCTCAGTCACTATGCTCAGAAAAGCCTGTTAGCCATCTTACTTTCTCTTTCCATTCCCCACTCTAAGTTTTTTCATGTGGAGCAATGCGATGCATTGTGACTTCTTCTTATATGGAGTCAGGAATCTCTTAGTCACTATGCCCAGAGAAGCCTGTTAGCCACTTTACCTTCCCTTTTCATTCCCTGCCCTATGTATTCCCATATTCTTCTCTATCTTGTTACAACCCATTTCCACAGCATAATTTTTGTCAACTCCATGACTTTATATATAAATTCCTCTTATCTTTTCTCAAACCCAGCATAAAAACTACCCACTTTCTGTATAATATTTATTTTTACACAACTTCATTATATGTACCCTTACTGCTTTCAGGTATTTACATTCAAGTAACAGATAACATTTTCTATGACTTCCTTACACAACTTGCAGACTAAATAACCCACATTTTTCCATTTATGTGTATATTCCCGGGGTTGTTGCTAATGATTTTGTTCGAGTCTTAAACAGTAAACTACTTGTCTTGCTATTATCATAAATTATCTCACACCTAATATATATATATATATATATATATATATATATATATATATATATATGTAATATATATATATATCTATAAACTCTTTTTACACTCCATACAAGTTGTCCATCTCTCTAACTCCCTATTCTTTATTAATGAATCTTTTCTTTTATCCCATTCCTTACCACTATAAGACTCAACAATCCTCCTAACATAATCATCCCACCATTTGTACAAATATACTGATATAAATTCTTTATCCAAATCTTGTACATAGCACATTACCTTTCTCAACCATCTTGTTGCCTGTCCTTTATTCATAACCCAATTAAATATTATTTTAGCTATTCTTTTATTATTCATAAACTGCAATCTACCAAACATTTTCATTTTACTTTTTGCAGCTCTCATATAAAAACTTGACCATCTCATTTCTCCTTGAATTGTCTCCCTTGTTGTCCATACATCTGCATCCAATACATGTCTTTCTATTTTCCTTTGTACTTTTTCTAAGTAATCTAGTATCTCTTTACTAACCTATAATGCATTTAATTTATAGAAATAACAAGCTTCTCTATAGTTGTGCATAAGCACACTTATATATAGAGCTTGCAAAATAAACACTTAACAAGCTTTGAGAATATCCCCAACCCCAGACTGGTTTCTGCTACTGGTATCATCAGTGAGATGCTAAGATATTCAAGCATTAGATGAAAAATACCAGGAGAAGCCCAACATTTTATCTAATGTATAACTCTTAAATAGAAAATCTGAAATTTTCAGACATCCATATGTCTTCCAATCCAGTTATCTAACTTAATTTGCCATATGGTACTGAACTAAGTTCAAATAGACTACATATTAACATCTTTAGCAATATAAAACTACCAAAGCCTTAATAGCAAAAAATAAAATTACAAAAAATTCAAGTCAGATATCACATGACCTAATTTAATAATCTTGTATTTACAAGTGTTATATATAGAGTTCACAAAATAAGCTTTTAACAAGCTTTGAGAATATCCCCAACCCCAGACTGGTTTCTGCTACTGGCATTATCAGTGAGGTGCTAGGATATTCAAGCATTAGATTAAAAATACCAGGATAAGCCCAGCACTTTATCTAATGTATAATTATTACAGTTATTGCAAATATTTGTTCAAAAGTTAGTTTTATACATATGTGTGTGTGTGATTATTTGTTAGGCACTATTATTATTGATAAATAATAAATATGTATATGCATTTATGCTCATAATCTGGATTATAAAGAATTCTAATAATTTTAATAACTCAGTAGTCATTGCTATTATATATTTAACATTGAGAATGTAAATTTATTCAGAGGCCAATTAATTTTGAATATTACAGATTACATAAATTGACATTAATATGAAAAGAGAATGCTATTTGCAAATTTTTTGTTAATGATTCTTTAGGAAACCATCTTGTGAATTATATGATATTTAGCGGTTTGAACTCAGACTTCCACACAACCATTAACTGTCCATACTATCTCATACATGTGTGTGATCAAGGGTGTCAGCAGTATCAGATAGTGTGGATAGTTGATGGTTGTGTGAAAGTCTGAGTTCAAACCCCTATATATTACATATTGGAGTGCAAGTATGATAAAGCCTGTACTGTAGAAAAAATCATATACTTGTGAATTATAGTAACATTTTAAGACTAATAAGTCCATTTGAACTTTAAATTAATTTAATGAAGTCTTTTGAAAAATATTAAGTCTATATTTCTTAAAAACAAAATATAGCATAAATATAAATATGGATACATGAATCTGTCTGCATGTATGTGTAATTATATATGTATATATTTGTGGAAAACATCTATATAATAGTTCACAATATCTAATTTTTAAACATAATTAATAGTTTAGTATCCAATGCAATGAAAATAATTGATAACAAGTGTATCACTTATAAATAATATTTATATATAAGGGATTTGAATTCAGACTTTCACACGACCCTCAACTCTCCATGCCATCTCATATTGTTGACCTACCTGATCACACACATGTTGAAAAAATAAATAATCACCAATATGCGTATTTCGTGCTAAACCAGCACTCATCAGTTAAAATTAAATGCTCAAAAATATTATTCAGATAATTTTTCATTCATAAAATCAGAATCACGTCAGTTTCAATAAAATTATTATAAATTTTACTTATTTAAAACATTGGTATTTTATCATTATTTATTTTTATAATCGTTCCATAATTAAAAGCTACTATTTCAAGCTGATGTTACAATAAAAAACTAGACTAATAGCTTCAGATTTAATTTCGTTTTTAATTTGCTTTTTTAAAATTTTATTTTGACTTTTATTTCATTATAGATCTTTGTAGTATATTTTTTATTATTTAAATTTCATTTAATATTTCGGATCTAATTTTATTTTTTATTCTTAATTTTCTCAACAAATAATTTTTTAAAAACTTTCTTTTTTATGCATCATAAGATTTAGTGTAATTTTTTCTGTTCTCTTTAAATTATTATCTCCAAATTTGCAAACATTGGTTTTTCACTTTTTTAAAAATTTAATTTTATCTAAAAATATTTCAACAAACTTCTATAAATAAATTAATTTTAATTTTAATCATCTCAGTATATTGTGATTTCTACTTTAATTTTTGTTTATTTTTCTATTATTTTGGGTTTTTATTTTTAATTACTTAAAAAACAGGTGTGTTTTATATTGTTCTTATTTATTATGCGTAATTAGTATCGTTATCATAGATTTTACCATTTAAAAACTTATATTTCATCTTATTTTATTTTCTATGATGGGTGCTCCTAAACTAAAACAATTCGTTTTTTTTCCTCCAGCTTTTTTTTTTCTTTCTCAGGTGTCATAGCATCGGCCGAGACGTGAACCTGCAACCCAGGCAACTGCTTGTAAGGCAGTCGCGCTGATCTCTCGACCACCAATGCAAGCTTTTTAAAAATTATTTATTCATATTCACTCACACTGGAAATAAATATTAAAATAGGCAAAATTTTCCAGACAGTATTGCCACTCAGTGCAAGCTAGAGTAATCAATGAATGGCTTGTGCATAAAATGCCCATCTAGTGCCTACTCATCCAATATCCAATATTTGATGAGTAGGCACTAGATGGGGATTTTATGCACAAGCCTTCTCGCATCTATTGATTACTCTGGCTTGCACAGAGTGGCAATACTGTATGAGAGTTTTGCCTGTTTTAATAACAGTTATAAGCAAGCATAAGAAATGGTGATCATGTGATGTTTATTGAAAATAAATATCCACGCTATTTTACATTGCTATCTAATTTTTCTGTAATAAATATTATTTATGCGTTTAAATAATTTCTTGTTATCAAACAGATTAATTTACCCCTCCCCCCATTTCTAATTTATATCTTATTGTATTATATATATATATAATTCATTTATTTTGTTATATTAGAAAATCAAAAGTATGAATCTTTTTGATGATTTGGCTGACCTGCAGATCAAGCAAACATTACTAATTTGCATAACAAATCAGTTTACTTAGTAAGCTGTGGGTCATGAGAAGGTCTGAGTTCGAATCCCTTATATATTACATTATATATGTGCAGGTGTGTGTAAGCTTATACAGTGTATTAATTTAGTAATAATAAGTTATTAGCAATTATTTGTACAAACAATTACATTACATAAATATAGCTAAGATTAACAATATTTAAATTTAAAACATCCATCTACTCTGTATTTTCTCCTTCTGAGTCTATACCCTGATTACTCTCTCATTATGTGTAGTTTTCTTTTTGCTTATTAATTGTGTTAGAAGAGAAGCCGTGGAAGCAGTATATCATTAATTAGATATTTATTTTTAGTTGCATAATAATTAGAATATTAATTGATTTCAGTTAACTATTAATTTAAATAATATTTTCTATAATATTCCCCTCTTTTCTTCCAAAGAGTAAGCTTGTGGTTTAAGACCTGTAAAGGTCCCTACTATCGCATTTTATACGCATGTGCTTGAGGCTACAGCCTTAATGAATATTACTTACGTAATCAATGTGTGCGTTTAAATAAATTTATAATTAGAACTTTAAATATATACATACATAACATTACTTTAAAAAAATTGTTGTATAATAGTTGTAATAAACCCATTTTTTCTTTTTATTATTCTTTTTTTTAAATCCACTATTTCTCAGATAAACACATATATAATAACTGAAATCCCTTTGTTCGCAAACAAAACTTAATTGTCTCTAAAGTTTATTCTATATTTATATACTAAGTCTTTGTTTTAATGAAACTACAACTAACAAAAAAAGAACCATTTATTCACAATTATTCGGATTTTTTTTTTTTTCGATTGATAATTTTTATATTTCTGTATCCAGAGATAATACAGTGTCTTAGTGGTCAGCATTTGTGGCAACCCTATCAAAAATTAAGATTCGCATTTGGCTGGATGGATTTTGGAAAGCAATATCGAATCACTACTGGATTAATTTATTATCCAAAAAGTAAAAGAATGGTTTAATATAGATTAATCATATGAGTATTATCTTTAAAAATGAAAAATATGATTCTATGAGCAATGAACAGATAATAATTTACTTATGGATTATTTTGAATTTTTAAAGAATAGTTTATTTAAAAATTTTAAAGAATTATTTAAATAATTAGTATGACATCTCTATTAATGATCTAAAATGATTCTTAGTTTACTCTATGGATCTCATTGTATTTGCGAACATTTTTAACATTTTTATCATAAAGCCTTTTCATCTTGAAATACATAATAAAGCATTCCAAAATATTATCAAAAATTTTAAAAACTATCCCATTCGAGAAAATAAACAGAATAAACCCCCATATTTTACTGCCATATATCAAAAATATACATAAAGATTTATATATTAGCATGTGTTACCGCTCCCCCCCCTCCCAATTTCAACAGATGCGTAAACAATACTAAAGACCACAGCCCCCCAAAATGTGCCTAGCAGACCATTTACAAGATTGTGTGCAGTAACAATAATTGCTTGGCATCATATTATGGTGAGACTATGGCATCCACACAAGACTCACACAACATATATATGCATACAACAAGGTTCTATCTGATCCATCTCACTCTTCTATTTTTGCACAGCATGCAGCCACTACAGGACACCAGTGCAGGCTGGATAAACCTCATGTGGTGTGCAGAGAGTGGCACAAGTTGCAAAGAAAAATCAAAGAGGCATATTATATCATCTCTGACATCCACACCGTGAATAAAAAAGAAACATTTTACACCATCTCCAGGAAGTGGCAAATCTAGGTCAATGAAAACCTAATTTGCATATTTTACATCTTTTGATTCCAGCTACATCTTTGAAAATGAAGGCTTAGACCTTCAAAAGCATTTAAGTATAAAATTTATCATTTGTTAAGATGGTGATTGTCTATTAAATATAGAAATATTATTGATATATCTTATAGTTTATGTGTGTATTTATATTAACACAAAATATAGATTTTACAGATATTTAAATTAACACATAGTTGAACATTAAATATTAACATACATTATATATTACTGTAATTCTAATACTGCAATACTATAAAGGAGAAAATAAGCAATAACAAACTATTGCCAATAACAATTAGGCATTACATGTGCTTCAATCTGCTTTCAGGTGGAGAACACAAGCATCACCATGGGGTAGAGATTTCAAATGATTATTCATACTTTCTAATTTCATTTACCTAGATATGAAACATTTAAAATTATACATTTTTGGATATGTTGTAACTTTTTTCTTTAGTATGAAATGTATATTTAAATTATAATAAATTTAATAAGTTCATACATAAATTATGTCTCTTAAATATAAAATATTTTTTAAAAATATAAGATTATTCACATCCATTTAAGTTTGAATATGTTATTGCAAAAATCGACCAGCTTCAATCCACTCCACACTCCAATTCTTCAACCACCCATCCAATTGAAAATCTGATGATGGAATGCTCAAAGGCCACCCTGAGGCTGAGATTCTTGTCACACCCATGTTGACCTAAAGTCAATCTAACTCCTCATGTACAGGACATAATCTATTTAATACAAATACAAGGGATGGGCAGACATCTCTACTATGTAATAACTGAAACACAGGCTTATTATCTACCTGTGTCTATATATGTAATATATAGAGTATATGAGCACAGACTTTTACACAACCCACCACTCTCCACTCCATCTCATAACAATGATACACTTGAACACATATATGTCAAAAAGATAAATAATTACCAATATCCATATTTCATGCTAAACCAGCAATCACCAGTTGGTCCAGATTATCATCTCTACACATATATACAATAAGTGCTCAGATATATATTAAGATAATCGACAGGCTTTAATCCACTCCACACTCCAACTCTTCAACCATCCATCCAAGTGAAAATCTGATGATGGAATGCTCAAAGGCAACCCTGAGTTTTTGTATTCATTAGCATCATTTTCAATCAAGAATTTACTGCAGGATTAAAGTGTATCCAAGTTTAATCTCATTTCTTTAATCCATACTTTTTTTTTTCAGATTACCAAAAACTTTGTTATTACATTCATCCATTTTATATGTGATTTTTTTCTAGGTCTTTTTATATTATAATAAGGCAAACAGTAATTTACTATTCTGATTAATTCTCTTCTGCTTTTACTATTTATAGTTAGAATATGGACCAGTTAATTTCCAAAAGATCAAACAAACTTAGGAAAACTTAGTTATTCCCCTCCCTCCGCATAATAATTGAATGTAATCTGTTTTAAAGATCAATTACACGCTGATTACTGTTTAAATAGAGCTGCTACAGTAAAGCAAAAAAAAATAAAAAAACAACACACTGCAATTAATTATTATTAATTTATAAATATGTCAAAACCAGGCACTCTTCACAAACCTGGGAGTTTAATTGTAAGTATATGGGATTTGAACTCAGATTTTCAAGCATCCTTCAACTATCCACACTATCTCATACAACTGATACACATGACCACACACATGTAGAAAAGATAAATAATCACCAATACATGTATTTCATGCTAAACCAGCACTCATCAGTTAGTCCAGATTACTATCTCCACACACATATATATAATCAGTGCTCAATTTTATATTAAAATAGCAAATCTTCATACATTAATGGACAGGCCCCAATACACTCCAACCTCCAACTTTTCAGCTATCCTTTTGAAAATCTGATGATGAAAACTCAAATCCAATGCTGATGCTGGTATTATTGCCATGCCCATGTTGACCTGAAGTCACTCTGACCCCTAATGTATAGGACCTTATCCATTTAAATACATATAAGTGATGGATAGGATACAAGCTTGATGTGTAAATATTTGAAAACCAAGCACTCTTTACAAACCTGGGAGCTTAATTGTAAGAATAGGGAATTTGAACTCAGACTTTCAAGCCCCTTCACTACCCACACAACTGATACACATGACCACGCACATGTAGAAAAGCTAAATAATCACCAATATACATATTCATGCTAAACCAGCACTCATCAGTTGGTCCAGATTATCATCTCCAACACATATAATCAGTGCTCAATTTTATATTACGATAGCAAATCTTCATACTTTAATGGACAGGCTTCAATCTATTCCAATCTCTAACTCTTCAGCCACCCATGCCATTGAAAATCTGATGATGAAAACTCAAATCCCATGCTGATGCCAATATTATTGATGAGTGCTGGTTTAGCATGAAATATGTATATTTGTGATTATTTATGTTTTCTACATGTGTGTGGTAATGTGTATCAATTGTATAAGATATTGTGGATAATTGAAGGGTGCTTGAAAATCTGAGTTCAAATCCCGTATATTAATTTATAAGTATATATTGAATTTTTTAATTTTTTTTTCAAATATATGTATAAACTACAATATATATTAGACCATAATATTATCATTATACAATGACAAATTAAACAACCACATTTTTCTTTTAAATATATATATAATATGTGAATTTATATATATATGTTAATTAGTAATACATGGAAATAAAGTTTTTGGAAAGAAATAAGAAGTTTATGCATTTATTAATAATATTAATTAAAAAAGCAAGTCATATATAACGTGACATTACTCTTAATAAGCTTGTAGTTACAAAAATGCACACAGAGAGCATACCAATAGCTCAAACAAGGTTGTCTGCTAACAGCAACTACCAAGATTCTAGCCCACTACGTGGCGCTGTTTCTCCACGGTTACACACGGAAAAACTATGCACTGATAGTGTTTATGTACATACTACTTAAAATATGAATGGCATATAACGTACAGGTGTGATTAATTAAGAAGCTACAACTATTTAAATATTCTTTCAAACTTAATAGTATCACATGCTATTTCACAGTTTTATAAATGGATGTATTTTTAAATTTTATAAATGGATGTATTTTATCAAACCTGTCTAATTATAGTGTACTTTCGTATGTAAATCTATGATGCCATTCAAGTGGCCATGATAGCGAAATTTGACCACTCAACTTATATATAACGTTTTGACATAGAGTAAATAATTAAAAAAAAAAGATCGATTTAAAAAAAAAAAAAAAATTAAAAATACATCCATTTATAAAACTGTGAAATAGCATGTGATACTCTTAAGTTTGAAAGAATATTTAAATAGTTCTAGCTTCTTAATTAATCACACCTGTACATTATATGCCATTCATATTTTAAGTAGTATGTACATAAACTCTATCAGTGCTTAGTTTTTCCATATGTAACCGTGGAAAAACAGTGCCATGTAGTGGGCTAGAATCTTGGTAGTCGCTGTTAGCAGACAACACATAAACTAGATGTGTTTACAGCAATCAGCGCCACCTAGGTTCTTGGTATCTGCTGGTAGCAGATTATGTAAGTTAAATGGGCTTACGCATTGCAACCAGCCCCACCAAGCGGGCAGCTTTGCTGCCAGCCAGCTGGTGAAATGTTCCTGTGCTTATGCATTGTGAACAGCACCACCTTTCATCTGGAATTTGCAATGCTGTATTTGGGGCCCCTACTCTAAGTATTTCTGTGGTTGACCCTGACCAGCGCCTCTGGTGGCCACATGGATCAAAAGTCACAAGTACCGAAATGTTATTTAAATAATTTGTAACTCATAAAAGATTAGTGATTTAATGAAAAAGTAAAAGTCAGACTTTTATTCCATCACTTCAATTTCTTATAAATTCCTAACCAATAAAAACATTTGAATAACTGATAAAGATTATTATTGCAATTTTCCCCAAACACAAAACAAAATCAAATTATGAGGATTAACAATCATCTATCTGCTTTGTTGTTATATATATAAATATTAAACATTAAATCAGCCCACATGGTTAGGAAATCCAGTACCGCCCTCAGTGAACTAATATATAAATACATTAGAGCGTATTATTTTGAGCTGGCTATTTTGAAATACGAACTCTAATGTATTTATATATTAGTTCACAGAGGGCGGTATTGGATTTCTTAACCATGTGGGGTGATTTAATGCTTAATATTTGTATATTTATTTCAGTTTAGCATTATGTACTGGGATTATTTTATATATATACAGATTCATCCATGTATAATTAACAATATTACTATAATGATACTCCAGTTAAATCATCTCTGCTAATATTGTTTTAAAACCTTTGTAGAGGCAATAAAAATAAATATTCAACCAATGAAAATAAAAACAGAAATTCTATGTTTCAAGGAAAAAAGAGACTATCTTTATTAACAGAGAAAGTTGTTTGTTTAATAGACAAAATGCTAATGTATAAACTTATGAAACTTGAGGATAATATGAAGAGTACATTATGGTAATTAATTTTATAGATGAAAACAGTTGAAGTAGGTTACTCTATAGCAGGCATGTCAAACTCATTTAAACAATGGGCCACTTTATGCTACTGGTAAGATTCTCGCGGGCCACATCACACAAATTTTCTTAAAATTGTATTTTGAAAGTGAAAATGCAGGAATATAGATAGGGTAATTAAAGCATATTATGTAGTTTAGTGAATTCACTTCAATAATATACAATTGATATAGTATTGCTTTTATTTAAACATTTATTTTATCTGATTACATATTTATAAAACTACAATTTATTGTTTTTACTGAAACTTGCCAGCGTTTTCCTCTTACTAGTTTTTCAATATCTGGATTCAAAGACTGAGAACAAGCAATTTTCATTATGGCAGATAGATGTTTATCAGTTAATCTTGATCTGTAAGCTGTTTTATTTAATTTCATGCATGAAAATAATTTCTCACATAAGTATGTACTTCCAAAAAAGCTTAAAATTTGTGCAGCAAATTTTTTAATTTCCGGGTATCTTTCACCTAAATAGGAATAAATTTTCGGAGTTCCTACTTCTCGATATTTGGTTTTTAAAATCGAATCATTCTGGAAATCAATTAATTCCAGTTGTATCGAAGTCGGAGCTTTTTCGACTTCAAAGGCAAATGGTCCCGTGAAAAGAGAAAAAATTTCTTCGAACTCCTTGAAATCATCAAAACGTTTATCGAATTCGTCTTTTATTTTTTCAATTTTTGCAGAGTGATGTGAAAACGAGCAACTTTGATTTTGTGCTTTTAACTGCTCACATGTAGGAAAATACGTCAAAACGTTCTTTTGCAAATGATTTTTAAACAAATTCAGTTTTTGTACAAAGCTTGCAACTGCATCATACATATTCGTTATCAATTGATCTTTGCCTTGCAATGTAATATTAAGATTATTCAGATGGCCTGTAATATCTATTAAAAATGCTAGGTCTTGTACCCACAATGGATCTTTTATAATTGATATATTTTCGTTGTTTTCATCTTTCATTTCAAAAAATATTATTTCCTCCAAAATCAGATAGAAGCTCTTTAAGACATTGTGGC
Source organism: Epiperipatus broadwayi (assembly GCA_028023455.1). Taxonomy (NCBI): domain Eukaryota; kingdom Metazoa; phylum Onychophora; class Udeonychophora; order Euonychophora; family Peripatidae; genus Epiperipatus; species Epiperipatus broadwayi. The sequence goes on from JAQFVV010006430.1 coordinate 1,247,848, forward strand.
AGGACAACCAACGAACTTCTGTGTAATAAGGAAGATCTTCGAATTCGGATTCTAAATCTTTAAGGAACGAAGTAAATTGGCGATGGTTAAGTGCTCTTGATCGAATAAAGTTGACTATCTTTGTAACTGTTTTAAGTACTTGATCCATTTTTAATAATTTTAAACAGAGAACTTGTTGGTGAATGAGGCAATGAAAAGCTTTGATTTTCGGTTTATCTGGATATTCGTCTTGTAATTTCCTTGCTAGTCGTGACGCAAAACCTTTAGTTTCACCTGTCATCGATTTAGCACCATCAGTTGTAACAGAAACAAGCTTGTCAACAGGCAAGTTAAGTTTTTCTAAAATGCTCCATACGGCATCAAAAATATCTTCACCAGTTGTTGTTCCGTGAAGAGGGATGAATTCCAACAATTCTTCGGTGATCCTCATGTTATTATCGCAACCACGAAAAAAACAGCAACTTGTGCAACATCTCTTATATCCGTACTTTCATCAATAGCAATTGAAAAGAACTGGATTTTGGTAGATATTTTCTGTAATTGCGAAGTGATGTCATCTGCCATTTCAGTAATTCTATCTGCCACCGTATTTCTTGATAATGAGATGTCTCGAAACGCTTGTACTTTTTCTGGACAGACAAATTCGGCAGCTTTTATTATACATTCCTTGATTAAAGAACCATCGGTGAATGCTTTTGAATGTTTTGCTAATAAATAGCTTATTTCATAACTAGCTCTTGTTACTGATTCATTACTTTTTATAAATTTTGTAAGCACTCCTTGCTGGCTACTTAATGAATTCTTCATTGTTTTTAATTTTTCTTCTCTTATTTTAGCTTCAAAACACGAAAATTGTTTTTCGTGATTAGTGCTATAATGTCGCTTAATATTGTATTCTTTAGCAACACTAATAGTTTCTTTGCAAATTAAGCACGTAATCTTATTGTTCACTTCCACACAAAAATAATTCAGTTCCCACCTTTCTTGAAATTTTCTTCCCTCGTCATCAATCTTTCGTTTTTTATTTAGCATTGGAAGTGGCATTTTCTGTAATAAAAATAGAGCTTTAGATTTAAATTTTTAAAATTTAAAAAATTGCAACTACGTTTATGCAAAATACGCTTCGTAAAAATTTAACGCTACTCTAGTATTTAAATGTAAAGAGAGCGCTGCTATCGATTCTCGCTCCTGGAATTATGCTCGATAAATGGAGGTAGCTATAAAAGGTACGGATTACGTTTTTCTCTCTCTCTCAGTCCTGACTTCCCAGCACGGAGCAATTAAGATAGAGATGTGACAAAGAAGAAAGCTGTGCATAAGGCCGTAGGTTAGAAATGGTCGAAGCCACTAAAGTTTCCCAAGGCCGAACATACACTGGTAAAATTGTAGAACTTTTAGTGTTTTCCAAACTGAAATGTAATCGTTACTAACTTATATGTAAAATATTATTGTTTCTCATGTTTGATTATAATTAAAATATTATATAACAAAATGCATGCTCGTTATTTCTTATGCTGTCTGACTAGTTTCAGAAAGATATAAACTCTTGGATATAGCAGTTTACTTATATTTTTTGAATGAGTTATAAAAGGAAACAACCCGCAAATTTTTAACACACCAATCCGGATAAAGAAACTAGCGCAACTGCCTTTTGTTACAATTCAAAGAAAAAAACAATATCTGCAGATAGGATTGCTACGTTGGTGGCGCGAATAGCTGACTAATGTATTTATGTTCTCGGAAGCACAGCAGCACATTATTAACGTTGCCAGCTTTGGTATTCACATATCTCAAATGCTTCATCATCATAAAGGCATAAGCTATGCGTGTAACCGAGAATTATAAATTAGCTATGTATGTAGACAACAATTACTGTATATATTTTAGTTCATGTAATTAAATATAAGAGCTTTTTAAAAAAAATTAATTTATTGTTTGCAACATATCGTTCTGTTTTCATTTTATTACATAGCATCTTAGACGAGGGCCATGAAAAATCCTTTCGAGGGCCGCATGCGGCCCTGGGGCCGCCAGTTTGACATGCCTGCTCTATAGTATTTAAAAGTGCTTTTGTATTATTTATTATTTAAAACTATAAGTTACCATGGTTTTTATATTTAGTTATTATATATATACAATAAACATCACATGATCACCATTTCTTATGCTTGCTTATAACTGTTGTTAGGTAGTTGTATGAAGACCATACTGTTGCAGCACCATCTGATGGCAGCAGTATGGTCTTTATACGACTACCTGTTATAAAAGAGGCAAAACTCTGTATACATATTGCCACTCAGTGCAAGCCAGAGTAATCAATGGATGCCTGAAGGCTTGTGCATAAAATCCCCATCTAGTGCCTATTCATACAATATCCCCAGACTAGTCTGTGTCTTGTGGTCTTGGTCAGTGAGGAGCCTTGAATCTGAAAGCACTGCACCTAGACTTTAGAATCTGATGTAACCCTCCAGCAGCCACCTTCTATCTCTACTTAAGCAAGCATAAGAAATGGTGATCATGTAATGTTTATTGGCTTAAAACCAATCCTGCCTAATAGAATAATGGTGGCTAAGGTTATTAAAGAACCAAAGACACCAAAAGGTATAGGTATTGAATTGAGTTCAGACATATATGACTATATAGGCTAATGAGCTTCGATTGAAAATATGGTGTTTTCGATTTAAGACTCATAGTTTTATAATTAAGTAGAGATAAAAGATAGGCTGGAGGGTTATGTCAGATCTTAATCTTAAGATCTAGGTGCAGTGCTCTCAGATCCAAGGCTCCTCACTGACGAAGGGCACAAGCAGGAAACTAGTCTGGGTATATTGGATGAGTAAGCACTAGATGGGGATTTTATGCACAAGCCTTCTGGAATCCATTGATAACTCTGGTTTGCACTAAGTGGCAAAACGTATGGAGAGTTTTGCCTGTTTTAATATATATATACACACACACAACATGAGCAATTTACTAAAACAAGATTTATTCTGATCATGAATATAAGCATAAAGGAATGGTCCAACTTATTAATTTCTTATTCTATTCTACTTAAAATTAAACCAATAATTATTTAAATCGCATTAAAAGACAAGGGATAAATGTAAAATATATTTCAAACAGCACAGGAGTAATCTAAATATTTATTTAAACTTATTCAGTATCAAAGCAATAATCTTAAGCAGTCATCAATCATCCATTGAGCTATTAATGAATGGTTTAAAATGTAAATTATTTCTTAAAAGTTTTAAGATATATTTACAACCTCATTTCACCACATATGAATAAAGACACTTGAAAAAAATAAATGACCTTCAAGTTGTACATTTTGGGTGGAACCATGAGCTTATCAGTTGGCCCAGGTCTTAAAATCTGTCTGTATCTTCATCAGTTATTAAATTGTTCCATATTTATATATGATTAAAAAAACATACGGGCGCTTTAATTTAATAAATAATTATTAAACCTTAATGTATTTAATTGGTATGATTCATTTGGCAATTGGAAATCAAATTGTTATACTTATAAGTTATACTTAAAGCAAAACAAAAAAAGGAAGTCTATCACAACTTAAGTATGCATATAACAGGTTACTGGTGGACCCCTCCTGTGCATCCATTTTCACACAGCACAGAGCTGCAGCAGGCCACCCTTGCATTCCAGGCGGTCCTGGGGTGGAGTGCAGGGGGTGACATAAATTGAGGAGGAAGATTGGGGAGGCTTGTTTTATTGTTTTGGACATTGGTTCCATGGGTGGGGGAGATGTGTTCTATGCCATTTCCAAGAAATGGCAAACTTGATTTGCATAATTTTGCATTTCTCACGCTGACCATTCTACACCACAAGCATTCATAGCTTTGAAAATGAAGGCTTCACCCTTCAAAAGTACTAAGCAAACAAATAAATAAATATAATATTTTTATTTGAGAATTATTTGGCGTGTTATAACTAGTTGTGTGAAATATTGGCATAAAATATTTGAGTGTTACATATATGTCAACACAGATTTGGCAATTTTAATATTATTATTTTCAGAATGATTAGTTAAAATTATTATTAAAAACACTTCATATTATATCTGATAGTACTTACAATGAAGGTTATAACAGTTAGTTATTTGCCTGTTAGAATAGTAAGCTAAAAACCAGAAAATTATAAGATGAAATCTTAACTGATAAAAAGATAATTATTGTTGAAAAAAGCAGACAAGTTCATAGTCTATAAAAAAGATGAAATAAACAGCATTTATTAAGGGTAATTAATGACATTTCAAAGAATTCTATAAAAATGATTTTAATAGTAGAGGTATAGTGACCCTATTAATAGCATAATTTTCACCATCTCTATGTCAGTTTCTGTAAGGTTTGGCATGTACTAATAGACACCAAATGATACTGTTTATTAAATCCATATCCTGTGTTGTTCTATCCAATATCCCCAGACCAGTTTCAAACTTATGGCTTTCACCAGTGAGGAGATTTGGATCTTGGACCAGTGCACCTGAAATGTTAGAATCGAACGTATCCTCCTTTCAGAAGATCCTTTTTCATAGAACCTCCCTATTATACTATCCAACTGTTAGCCCAAATTAAAGAGCATATAAATGTTTTGTTTATGCAAACAAGTTGTTTAACATTAAAAACATTTACATGCTTTTAATTTGGTCAGATAGCTTAATATAATAGATTTTAGAAGATTGGTGGATTAGATCATAACGGTTCAGGTGCATTGTTCAAAATTCAAACCTTACTGATATAAGTCGTAAGCTTGAAATTAGTCTGAGGATATTAAATAGGATAACGTAGAAAAGGGATTTAATAAGCACTATCATCTGGCATCTATAATTAATTACTAAATCTAATGTAAGTGGTATAGAAATGATGAAAATTATGCTGCTATAACAGCAATATGTAAAATAATGTCATGCGATAAAGAATCAGACTATGTTGTATTGACTCTATTGACAAAAGTGAAACTTATCATCACTAAAATAAACAGTAGAAATGAACACTGGAACATAATCAATTAATGCTTTGTAAATAATTTAAAAAATATCTTTTATTAAAAAAAGAGATCATTTTTAGTGTTTCAAGAATGCAATTATATGGTAAGGTTGTTATGAAGTTACCAATGCAATCAGAACATTAATTTTAAAATAGTAGTAACTCTTCGTACAGTAGTGACCCCTAGTGTAAGCTATAGTAATCCATAGATGCCAGAAGGTTTATGCATTTAAATCCCTATCTAGTGTCTACTCTTCCAATATCTCCAGACTACTTTCTACAGTGTGGTTTTCATTAGTAAGGAACCCTGCATCTGATAGCAATGCACCCAGATTTTTGGACATATTGCATTTCTCTAGCAATTATCTTTTACCAATTTAGTCAGCTATAAGGCAACGAGTTCAAACTGAAAACACAAGGTTTTTAATTCAAGCTAAAATCAGGCAGGTCTGGACCCATTTTAATAACTATATATTTTGTTGTCTTTGTTTTTATAATCATAATAATCAACATCATTGTGTTTTCAGTTTAGATTCGTTGATTTACAATTGATCAAATATATAATAGGTAGTTGCTGGATGGTTGCATTAAATCGAAATGTCTAGGTGTATTGATGACAGATCAAAGGCTACTTACTGATGACACACATAAACTAGATACTAATCTTGACGTATTGAATGAGTAGATACTAGATAGGTTTTTAAATGCACAAACATTCTTCTGGCAACTATTGATTACTATAGCTTGTTCTAGATGACACTATTGTATGAAAAGAATTACTACTATTTTAATAGCTTGTGCAAAGAAAAGAAATATGGATTAAGTTTATTTCTTAAATCTCAAGACGAATATATATTGTTTATTAAGTAATAAAATTTCAATAAATATCCAAGCTCAAGTAATAAAAACAAACATTTTAACAGCATTATTATTGCGTTTTGAAAGTTATTATAAGATCATTTATATTTTTAATAGGTTTATGATAGCAATAAAACCGCTTGTACAAGACAAAACAAAACAAAAAAAACTAGTTATTTTTAGACAGTATTTTGTTCGAATGAATCTAAAATTGAAAAGAATCAATCTTTTATCTGGTTTTATATTTTTTAAATAGTAATAATAATAGACTGAGAGTTCATAACAAGTCAAAAGGACAGAAATATGAAAAATAAAATCGGTTTCAGAATTTTATATTCTAGAATCTGGTATTCTACCACTGTGTGAGACGCAGGGCAATAGTTCCACCATCAGATTTTCAATGAAATGGACGGTGGAAAAGTTGTGGGGTGGAGTGGATTGAAGCCTGTCCATTAACGTATAAAAATTGGCTATCTTAATATAAGCTGAACGTTGATTGTATATGTGTGGAGATGATAATCTGTACCAACTGACGAGTGCTGGTTTAGCACGAAATACGTATATTGATGATTATCTATCTTTTCAACATGTGTGGTATCAAGGGTGTCAGCAGTATAAGATAGCATGGATAGTTGAGAGTCATGTAAAAGTCTGAGTTCAAACCCCCTATATATTACATTTGAAGTGCAGGTATGAAAACGACTGAGCTATAGAAAAAAATCATATATTAAACTACTTTTATAAATTAACAATTTTCTCTGCCCAGTAATTTTATATATATATTTGTATTAGTGAGTCTACGGATTAATATGTATTTTATCAATGCCAATGACTCATGACTAATAAGCATTAATCAACAACGATGAAGATGATTTATAGTACTGTTACTGCTTAATCAATTCTTTTTGCTTGGTGGCACTGATGACAATATATATATATATATATAGATAGGCATAACATAAATCAAAGTATTGCAAAATGTACATAACTAAAACAACAAAATTAAAATAATAATTAATGATTTTAGTTAGACATAGAAGTAAAACAATCTTAAATTAGTCAAATTTTAGTTCTTCTAACAACCACTAAACAAGATTTTGGCATCAAACTTTTTGATTGGTAATAAAAAAAGACAACCAGAACTGCAGCTGTTACTTCTAAGATTTATGTTGCTATTATAATGTAAAGCAATTTCCCAAACAACTGTCATTCTGGTGAACAGTTTTGTTATAGAAACGTAAAATATGTGCCAAAAAGAAGTAAAACTTTTAAAACAGCCATAGATAATATTTAATTTGTGGGAGCCATCATGACCTAAGTAACATGTGTATTTACAATCCATAATCATTAATGAAAGTGATTCCTTATACTGTAAGTTATGCAATAAAAACAATGATTACTCAACAAAATACCTTAATGCTTTTACGAAATAGAACGTTTTATGTTTTGATTTTAATTATGAAGCATATTGTTTTTACTTCTTATTTATAAATTTAATGTATATAATGAAATAAACTTTTTTAAAACAAACGAATCAATTAAAAATAAAGAACTGTTGACGTGCTGATATATTTGTCTACAAAATTTGAAAGATACAGATATATATATATATGAAAATCAAATATAATTACTCTACATAGTAAATAATAATAAAAAATAAAAACTTTTTATTAGAAGTGAAAATATTTTTTTAATCCAAATCCAGGAAAATATTATTTACAATTACAAAAAAAAAGTCTAGTAACGCATCCAAAACAATGCAAATCTACTTCTGTACAATTTAGTAAATAAAACAGATTCAATAGTACACCACTAGAGTTTGAAAATTAAACAAATGACATCATGGAATTAAAAAAAGCTGTTCAACATGGTTTAAATGCAGCCTTAGCATATTTTATCTCATTTGTTCTCACAGTTTGATTCTTAAAACTACATTATAAATATCTTCAAATTATTAAGATACATTTATCCCTCAGTGACAATGCAACACCACAGTGGTGCTTCATTAAAATTTTGTGTTCTTTTTAAAATTACATGAAGCATAAAAACTACAACCATGACATCAACAGAAACCCCAGGATTTGTTGCATTTTCCAAATTTTCTTTCTAAAGGCATCCATTACATTAAAATCCGAAAAAAAAAAATTGGATTTTTTATGAATATTTTTATAGATAGTTTCATTTAATTTTTTTATTTTTTCCTCAGTTTACTAATTTTCATGGAGAAGATAAAGGCAGAAATTTTTAAATGACCAAAGAGTGTACTATAACTGATTAAAAATATGGTGATAATTCACATTTCAAGGACTTCAAAATGTAATCAGAATATCGGGTTGTAAGTATTAAAACTTTTTAATTTTAATTATTTGAATAGTAAATTTTTAAAAATTATTTGATAAATGGTATGTTGCATTTGTATTGGTGTCTGCGTAATATATATATATATATAATTTATGCTCTTTATTATACATAAATAAATTTAAGCATTGTATTCAAATACAACAAAAGTAGTTTATGTAATTTTGGGGCTCTTATCTAAGTTTAGGCAATCTTATTTTCTAGACATAATGATTCTCAAAAAGTTTAATAATTTATACAATGTTTATTACTACATTTATATTTACATTACTATCTTTGTGTTTGGAATTGCAGGTTTGTGTTTATATAACATGTAATATATATATATATATATATATATATTATATATATATATATATATGATAAACAAAAATGCAAGTTAAAAAACTTGCTAACGCTTGTATTTATGTCCACAGATGGCGTCCTACCAAAAACACCTATCAAGCGTATTTTCGTTTACATAAACGTCAGAGTAGTTAGTATTCACTATCTCTAACTATAATTCCACTTTCAGATCATGATTTCAAGCTATTTGCTATCGTCAGTGAAAGACAGTTTCTTTATTCCTGTCTTTCACTGACGATAGCAAATAGCTTGAAATCATGATCTGAAAGTGGAATTATAGTTAGAGATAGTGAATACTAACTACTCTGACGTTTATGTAAACGAAATATACGCTTGATAGGTGTTTTTGGTAGGACGCCATCTGTGGACATATATATATATATAACCTCAAATTCTAAACATACATAATATACTAATTATATATATATATATATATATATATATATATATAATTAAGATATTATAGAGCAGTACAATGTAAATTTTAAAACTGATTATCAAATATACAGAAATTTTGCAGTTGACAAAGCAATCACAAAATTTACTGGACATAGTACCATGTGAAAATGTAAACACTTAAAAACAACAAAGAGAGATTTCAAATGGTGCGTGTGTTGGAGATAACCACAATAGTTATATATATAACACATGAAATTGTATGCAGGCAAAAATCAAATTCTGAATCTTGCCCATGTCTTGATATTCATGCTGTGGAGTCAATAGTTTTGCCACATATTGCATCACATTATTTTCAATTCTATAACTAGCAAATGAGGTATATGCAAATAAATTATATCTCTGTAGGATAGTAAATATAACAAGATAGCATCACTGGTATACACAAAAAATATAAAATGAAGAGATGGAACTCATTTTATCAGTGATACAGACAGTAACCTACAATTTTTAGTTTTAGCATATTCATATTCTGGAAAGGATTTGTTTGTATCTTTTATTAGGATGAATCTTTTTCTTATAGATGCCTTTGAGATTTGGTCACTTTTGGGGTACAAGATAAAAATGAAGAATTCATATGTGACTTATTTGGAGATTCTGAAGCTATAGATTATCTCAGGTAAGAAATAATATATAGTTTGAAACATAATTTTGTGAGAAATACAAAGAAATTATCAATGAAGATGTAATTTAAACTTAGTTAATGATAAATTAGAAATTATGAACAAACAACAAAGTAATAATTATGTCAGATGTTGAAATTTCTTTTCTTATTTTTTAAATGGTTATCATTATTTATCTTAGCCTTATTGTTTTTTTTAGTTTTGTTCTAACATTATTAAAACTGAAGTTATTGTGAAAATTGTGTCTCAAGCCAGTTTTTTAAAAATTCTGTATGGTTGCCTGGACATTAAACAAGTTAAAGTGTAATTTTCTATTTTGCTGTTTATATATATTTAATTAATAATGAATCAACCCATTGACACAAATAATTTTTTTAATTATATATTTGTAAAAAATACACATTGTTATCATCATCAGTCAGTCAGTTGTAAATGATATCTAGGGAAAAAATAATGAATGACAAAAAATAAAATGTTAAAAAAGAGATTTTTTTTTCTCATGTGTCATAGCATCAGCCGGGAAGCAAACCCGCTATCCTAGGACAACTGCTTGTAAAGCAGATGTTGCTGATCTCCCGGCATGCCTTTATATTCAATCTATGAATCATAAGTCTGCAAAACAGACTGTTATAACTTTTATTAATAATGAAAGTGGTTTTGAATGCCACTAATGAAAAGGAAAGTTTGTTGAAAGAAAAATTAATGTTAAAAAGAAAAAATACTAACTCTGAATCAAGTCCTGCCTGTTGCAACTCTAAGCCATTTACATATGGCAGTTGTTGTCTGAAAGTAAATAATTTTGGATTATGAAGAAGTCTTTCTCAACAAAAGATATATTTAAAAATAAGCAATACAAATATTTTTACTTTGTAATATATAGACTTTACACGATTGTAAGAACCATAATTGTTTACATACATGTACTATATATCAGGTAGAGCCAATAAACATATTCCACATTTTTCTGAAGGTTTGTGATGATGGTGTTCTATCTGTATTTTTATATTAAACTAGTTCCATAATCTAATATGTGTGTTGAATGTCTTTAGAAAAGTTTAATTTTATTTTAAATATTCCAAATACATTCAACTGTTAGTAATATCATAGAATACAGGTTAGTATATGCACCAACTGTTAGTAATATCACAGCAAACAACTATTAGCAATATCACAGCAAACAGGTTAGTATATGCACTAACTGTTAGTCATATCATAGCAAACAGATTAGTATATGCACAACATTTCAAGAGGTATTTTTCTCTCTTCTTCGGGTGTTGCTGGCCTAACCAGTGACAGTACTAGCATGGGATTCAAACTTGTGTCCTTAGATTCTTGATTATTGAATTTTAAGGTGACACTCTAACCAACTGAGCCCTTGGCAGGATGGCTCAGTTGGTTAGAGCGTTACCTTAAAATTCAATAATCAAGAATCTAAGAACCCAGGTTTGAATCCCATGCTAGTACTGTCACTGGTCAGGCCAGCAACACCCAAGAAGAAGGGAGAAAATACCTCTTGAAACGTTGTACATATACTAACCTGTTTGCTGTGATATTACTAACAGTTGAATGCATTTGGAATATTTAAATAAAATTAAACTTTTCTAAAGATATTCAACACACATATTAGATGATGGAAATAGTACAATATAAAAATACAGATATTCCACATTTATATTAAAGATATTAATCAATAAACTTAACATTTTCAAAACAAAGTACTGATGCAATTATATATATATATAAATAAATACAAATTAATGTGAATATAATTTTAATATTCAATTCATAATCTTACATTTAAAAAAAATAATCCAAACTAATAGAGACAAATAATATAATCTTATTTAAAAAAAATAAACAAATCAATAAAAAAATGTTATTGACTGATTGCGAATCATGTTGACATTATGATGTAGATATATGAACAGAAATTTTTTAACAATATATTTATTGTCCGTTAGTTTATTTTATCCAAATAATAGTCAAAATTGTTTATTTGAAGGGGGGGGGGGGCATATTTATTTGAAAAGTGTTAATTAATAGTGAAAATTGTTATTGTTGAATATCTTGTTTACAGCATCTGTATCTAAACTAACATACATGTATGCAGTCAATATAAAATTTTATGTGTTATTTTAAAAAAATTAAAAGGATTCACTTTTGAGGAATTTTATGACAAATAAGCTGATAAAGAACATTTATAAAATTACTTAATTTAAAAAAATAATATTGAAAAATATTTTCTAATAAATGTATAATAAGTTAATTAAATATTATTTTAAAAGGGTCTGTAAAAAGACAAGGATTGTAGCGGTGATGAAAATTATTCTTTAATTTCTTATCCTTTTAAAAATTTATTTGAATTTTCTGGAAATCATAAAAAAAAATCTTTGTGTATACTACATAAACATATAAATGGAACTTCATTTATTATACAGAGTGAAAATCCAGCTAATAACTGGTTTTCTCTCCATACTGCCTGAAGCACCATTTCTGAATCAATACATATGTTATATAGTGACATAAATTAGGTATTTATTGCAAAAAATAAAGAATTAGTATGTTTGAATCATGAATAACTCATAATCCATATAAAACGCCTATCAAAATATTTTAAATGACTCAAACATTGGATGGCCATGAAGCCATGGATATCCATGAAGCTATGAGTCACAAGAATGTTTCAAGTGATATGGCAGATTTCACGACGGCAGGAAAAGCATTGAAAATGGTATATAAAAGATATATAAAATACAATGCCATATTTCATATCATAACTTATAATCTAGACATGTTAGTGTCTTAAATTTTTTCATGTTTAATAGTCAAACTGTGTTGCTATCTAATACATGGTCGATTTAAAAAAGACACTGCAGGAAGATTGGAGAAAGAACTAGTAATCTATTTATTAGGACACACTATGCATATATATATATATATATATATATATATATATATATGTGATATATATATATATATATATATATATAATAGATCTAATTCCATTTATTTTATGTTCAGAAATTTCTATTCCATCAATGATTTTTGAAATATATAAAAAGAGTCATCCTCTAATGGAATACATAATTACTAATACTTTTCATTGTATTTATCTAAAGTGATAGTATCAAAATTGTGAGAATAGGAAGTTTGATATTTATAGCTCAAACTGTAGTATATATACATCACCCAGTGGATGATTTGTGTGATCAAGTCAAAATGTGGGTATATCAATATTTAAATTTTTTAACATGGATGAATCCGCAAAATAGGTCTTTTATATATGCAACCCGTGAAAATCTTTGTATCAACATATATATATTATAATGGTAGGGGAAAATTTAGTCTGGAGTCTTATTGTATCTGCCATACAAGGGCACCACCAGGCCATTTGAACCTGGAAAATTTATATAGTAGGCAGATACGCAAGTTAAGATCCAAATTTTATTTTATATTGACCATTAGCCCATGCCACTAGCTCAAGGAGAAGCAGAGATGTATAACATATAGTTTTCATTTAAGAAAGATTTAAAATTAAAAGTAAATTTTTAATATAAAAAAAAAATAAGCCACTGCCAGTAATAACACACAAAAAACAATTATAAATACACATATATAAATATTTAAAATTGAGGAATAAAATTTATCTTGTTTAGATTTTAATATTAATTTTTAAATTTAAATTTTTATTTTAAACAGTCTACACAGATGGACATTTTAATAGTATTTTTACTTTAAAATGTTGAGTATAGATAGGCTACATAGATTACTCAGTTAAAAACTTTTCAAAATCAATCATTCAATTTCAGACTAAAAGTTTATAGCCAAACCAACATTTGCTTCCTGCTATATGAATGCAATCAAAGCATTATGAAAATGCTAGCATAAAACCACACAGTCAGGAATGCGCGTCTGCTGTGTGATATTATTTGAAGGACATGATCCTTGTCCAGTACAGAAATGTGCATCTGTCTTGTGAGGGAATCATGTATATAAAATAATTAAAAAGAAATGATACATATGGGGGAGAGTGGCCTATCTGCCAACTTATAGCTCCTATCCATAGAGCTAAAAGGGATCAATGTTGCAGGAAATACATCTGCATCCATTGCAATGCAATGATTACATCCTTTGGGTCATGCATTCAGTTGGGCATGTTACACACTTCACATTACATTGATATAAACACCCATATATCTCTCTAGTATTTACCCAACCACAAGACAAATAGTTCAAAATTAAACCCCTTTAAAATAAACGATTAAAATATAAAGTTATTGATGGAATGGCAGAGGGAAATTTACAATAAAGTAAACCCAATGGCATTCATTATAAGGTGCCACATTGTCAACAACAACTTAAAAAATATACCAGTAAATATATTTAAACACTCAGCATAAGAGGTCATATTTACTGATAAATATTTTAATTATATGAAAATAAAAAAAACCAAAGTAAACATTAATGAATCTACGCAGCTATCTACACCCAACTTAAATTTAATACATTTTAGTTAAAAGATAAAAATAAATAACATAGTTAAATACAAACATAAATAAATAAATAAAAATGGAAATGATTGAAATAGCAAACTTATATAAAAATAAATATTAATAATTGATTTAGAGTTCTATTCTTGGTCAGATAAGGGTCCATTTTTTTTTATTTTTTTTTACGGATTGACTACTTATTGAAGGTACATTTATTTAAAAGAAAGTTCAATTGGTAAAAGTTTATACTTTATGGATTCTGCAGATTTAGAGGTCCATCTTCATGATCACTTATGTAGATTGTTTGTCCATTTTTAAAAGAAACTGCTACTTGCCATTCCTTTTGGTCCATAATTGTCATAGGAAGCCTCACCTAGTTATCAAGAAATTAAATCTATTGCAGACTCCTACATTGTGAAGTCTGCAATACAGCTACAGTTCATATGTAGATTAAAAATCAGCTCTAAGACAACAACAACTTATTCATAAATTCAAATATTTTGGCTTTTATATTTTTATTAGCCTCTTATCAGCATTTTCCCAGATCGATCGATCATGATGTCACTGCTTCTAATGTTCCATTTTTGGTCCATGCTGTGGCTTCAGGCATGCATTGGTCAAGCTAATTTTTTTTATTCTCTTATCTGACTTTTTAATTACTTTGTGCCCCAAGGGCCAGTGTGCTTTGCATTTAATTAATAAAACAATCATTTCCATTTTAAGTTAAAACATGATTTTTTTTTCCTTTAAAAAATAATTAACATTTTTCATTGCTTTTAAACAAAAATATTAATCTTAAAATCCTTACTTTTTTTACAAAAAAAAAACAACTTTCAAATACTTTTTTTTTTCTTAAAATAGTTTTAAAGTTTTCCATCTGTGCGATCTATATACGTTAAACACGACTCTTTTAATTTTGGCTTTTGGTTTTTAATAAAATCTATTTTTATTTGCGATCTTGTTTTTATTTTAAGTATTAATTTTAAAATAATGTAACGGAATATGTATACCATTACTATATATATATATATATATCATACAAATGTATAAACATTACTATATATATATATATATATCATACAAATGTGAAAACATTAAATATAATATGTATATATATATTGAAGGACATTCTTTATTGGTAGTACAACCAGTGGCCAACATCAGGTGGAGGAGCATGTGGAGAGTATATATATGTAGAGATGGTAATCTGAACCGATGATTGCTGGTTTAGCATGAAATACATATATTGGTGATTATTTATCTTTTTGACGTATATGTGTTCAAGCGTATTAGTGTTATGAGATAGTGTGGAGAGTGGTGGGTCATGTGAAAGTCTGTGCTCATATACGCTATATATTGCATATATATAGACAATTATAAAACTGTTAAGAACATTTAAAACTTATAACTGAATATAATATATGACTTCTTAAATTCAGTACTGTAAATTACAAGTTTAAAAAAAAAAGTTTTTTTTTTTTTTATCTAAAGGCAAAAATTTACTATGATGAAATTGAAAACTTTAAATAAGTATTAATTTACATATAGGAAATAATAAAAAATTATGCAACAATTTACAAATTCTTTTATTTCAATTTTTATTATAAATTTATTCTTGCATAATTTTAATTAAAAATTGATAAACACAGCATCGTTGAGCTTATATAAATTAGTACAGCGCATATGTGAAAAGGTGAAAATCCTTTCTAATTAGTTATATAATGTATAAAAAATATTTTTATATATGAATTCATTCTTCAGGCATGAGCTATGTGTATGATCACATATTCATAAATGAAAACATAATGGATAAAATTATTTAAGAATTAAACTTATGTGATAATTTCAACATAAATAATTCAACATATTTAAAACAATCCATAGCTGTATTATTTTTAGCCATACTCTCCCTTTAATAAAGAAAGCTTTGATTTTTGAAGCCTATTAAAAAGAAATTCCTTTTCAATGGGCTGCTGAAATTCAACCTTTCTTTATTTAAGGGGACAGTGTGACTGAAATTATATAGCTATGGAATGTTTTAAGTACTTTAGCTAGAATTATACATTGTTTCTATTAGATATTCAATAAGTGTAATCTACTATTTGGAATTATAAGTAACAGACACTTAATAGAAAAGATTGCAAAATATATTGTAAAATATTAAGAAACAAAAAATATTAAAAAAAACCCAGTATTCACAGGTATTATTTTTAAATTTTAAAACATTCAATAAATTTAAATAAGAGCTTGCAAATCATTTTTAAATATTGATAAATTTTGAACACCATTCAAATTTGAATGAAATCAAAAAAAACTGATTCACATTGAAAACTGCAAGAAAAATAGCTGACAAAAAAATTTCTACTGAGACAAGACAATTTAATATGATACAATACACCTCAATTTACACTCTACAATGCAGTTTAACATATGATTTATTTTATCTCCTCTTTCCTACAGTTTCAACTGTCCAGCAGTCATCATCAGAGCTTTTAGACAATGCAGTTTTAAAATGTGATTTATTTTCTCCTCTTACCTACAGTTTCAAAAATCCAGCAGTCATCAGCAGAGCTTTTATAATCCTCATCCAAATACACCTTAATTTACACTCTGCAATGCAGTTTTAACATACGATTTATTTATTTCCTTTTGCCTACAGTTTCAACTGTCCAGCAGTCATCATCAGAGATTTTATAAAGACCTCTGATGATGACTGCTTGACAGTTGAAACTGTAGGCAAGAGGAGATAAAATAAATCATATGTTAAACTGTATTGTAGAGTGTCAATTAAGGTGTATATGGTGTATTATATTATATATAATTCAGTATGCAAATAAGAAGGAAAAGTGGGAAAAAAATTAATACTTTAAATATGACAATGTTTGAAGAAAAGACATCAAATATATAAAAATGATTCATAATAAAGAAATGACTATTTAGAATTTTGTAAAGTAGTACAAGAAAAGTTAATAATAAGAAAATATAATTGTGAATTAACAAGGAAAGCTATAAAATAAATCTCATTTTAGTATTGATGGGAAACATATTTATGCAATAAAAAGATGGAACTATTACTAAAAGAGAGATGGCATCATGAAATATGTAGAAGAGTTTTATATAGCAGTAAAGAACAAGAAAAAGTTTGGCTGATGATTTGTAAAGATGATGCTTTAGATATGATATGTTGGACTATTTCCATTATCTCTCATTAAATGTTGAACGATGTGGTAGAGTAACACAGTTGGTTAGAGTGTCGCCTTAAAATTCAAGATTCAAGGATATAGGGATGTGAAATCAATTTCTATGCTAGAATTATTACTTGTCAGGTCAGAAACACCTGAAGAAGTGTAGAGAATAATACCACTTTCAAAATGTTATGTAATCTACTAATCTGTGTAGTCTATTTGTGAGTTATTACTAACAGTTATTTGTATTTGAAAAAGTTTAAATAAAATTTATAATTTTCTAAACCCTTAGCAAAAAAAAATCTAAAAGTATGACATCTTCTGAATTGTTCTGGATTTTAAATGAAGAAATGAGACAAGCAATTAAGTATATGAAGAAGGAAAATGATCCAGGCAATAATGGAAATATAATTGATGTCTTAGAAGAAACAGGTGAAAAAATAGCTTTTTGGTAAAATTGTAAAGCATTGTTAGCCGAGAGGTCAGCACAGCCACCTTGCAAGTAAGCAGTTGGTTGCAGATGGTTGTTGTGGGTTCACATCTTGGCAAATGCTATGACATAGGAAAAAAATGTCTAAATTATAAAGATGAACAAGATGATAGGAAGAATGCAGTATTAATATTAATATTTTTAAAAGGTGATAAACAAGATATTAGAAATTACAGAACTATCAAACTTTTATCAGTTCTGTGCAAAAATTTTACCAAGATAATTCCAACTTGTCTACATCAAACTTTGAATTTTAACAAAACAATAGAAAAAGCTGATTTAAAAATGGTTTAGTACAGTAGATCAACAAATATTGAAAGAAGTTATAGAAAGAACCAATGAATATGAGTTACCATTATGCTTTGTATTTGTAGATTAAAAAACAATTGAATCTATAAATATTTCTTTAGTGATTTAAGCAATGGACCAACAGGGTAGAGATCCAGGGTATTGTCATATTCTGAAGAATATTTGTAAAAATGCAGAAGCAATGATTAGATTGTGTAATGGTATTAAGAAGATTAATATTGAGAAGGGTATAAGACAGGTGACTCCATATCTCCAAAACTTTTTACAGCAGCTTTGCAAGAAATATTTTGTGAATTAAAATGAGAAGCTAAGGAAATAAAAGTAAATAAAGATTATTTAAATCATCTTGATTTTGAAAATTATGTAATTGTTTTTGCAAATAATACTTCAGAGCTTCAGAAAATGTTGCAAGGGTTATTAGATAAAAGTAAGATAGTAGGACCAATGGTAAATGTTAAAAAGATTAAACTAATGTTCAATGGATTTCCTCAAAAAAAGAAAGTGAAGATTGATAATGATGAGTTAAAAGAAGTTAACAACTACATATACCTTGGTCAGATTATTAATACAGATGGAAACATAATGAATGAAATTAAGTGTAGCGTTAAACTTGGTTGGAGTGCTTTTAGTAGAAATAACATTAACAGGAAATATGTCTATATATTTGAATGGAAGGTTTTAAAAAAATTGTATTACTAGTTCTCATTTATGGACCTGAGACATGGACATTTAACAGAAAAGCAATGTTAGGAATAACAAGAACTTAAAAATGAAATATATAGGTGAACAAATAAACAGGTGGTGGACATATTGCTTAAAGATATAATAGATGGACAGTCAAACTTTTAAACTGGATTCCAAGAGATTGTAAAAGACCCAAAAATAAACCACATGTGAGATGGATGGATGAAATAAAGGAAGTGTATTGAAACGATGTAGAGAAGAGAGACTAGAGATTGGAGGATTAAACTTGGAGAGACTTTTATCCTGCAGTGGATTAATAATGGTTTAAAATGATGTTGATAATATAAGATTAATAAAAAGCGATTAAAGCAAACAAAAGATTATTATGCAAGTAATATGCTTTACAGACTATACTGATAAATATTTAAACAGCTGGCATGGTATTTGTTTTGAGAAGACAACACAATTGCAGAAAAAAGGGAGCTTTTAAATTGAAAGAAATTTAAGACTATTTAAAAAGACTTCTTGATGTGAATAAAAAAGTTAAGAAATTTTGCTGAAGTAATGTTGCAAAGAAAAGCTATTAATTGAAAATAGTGAAATAAACTTTATTTTATAGTAGGTTAATAACAGATGAGACCTAATAAATGTAAAAGGACTTGACACCTTTTCAGCAATTATATTTTTTATTATCTTCTTTATACTGACATATAATATACACCAAATCAAAGTATCATGTGAATACTTTAGCCATGCACACAATCTGAGCAAATTAATTCTGTTGTCGTAAACTAAAGAGCTTTAAAAAGGTTAGATTAATTTCAATTGAGGTAAATTATCTCAATTTAGTTAATTAAATAAATGACTTAGAAAGTGACCAAATGTGAGATGGGTGGATCAAATGAAGATGTTTGTTTGTGTGATGTGAAGAAGAGAATCTGCGAATCAGAAAAATTGTATTAAACTTGGAGAGATCTTTAATCTGCTATGGATTGATAAGATACGATACCATACCCATCACCCTGATCTTCAAATATTGATGATGACTTCCTGAATAACTAGTCATATGATTGATACTCAATTGAGAAAATATTCATAAAATTTATCTTTCTTTTTTGAGCTTATATATAATATGTAGTGAGTGAATTTCTTTTTTGACTACAGAAAATTTTGAGAGTTTATAAATGAATAAACGATGAGGATTGCCAATTTCTCAACAAGCTTTGTGATAAATGCTTAGCCAGAGCCAAACATTTAAAATATCTCTGTTAGGACCCCCCCAAACCCCTGACTATGGTTTCATGCTTTGGCACTCCTCAGAGAGGTGCTAGCATAGGTTCAGACACTAGATAAATACTGCATGATTTAGAATACTTAGTTGATTTTAGAGTTGATGTTCCATAGGCAGCTAAGTCCCCTTTGCTGCTCAAACTTCTTATGAACTCCTCAACAATGGATTAATAAATTAATTCAATTATTTAATAAATAAATAATTATATAGTCAATTTCTCAGAAGGTCAACGACATTTAATCACCAGGTACTGATTATAAGTTTCATAAAATTGAACAAAATGATTTTTTATTTCTTGTATTTGGGGATTAATCCAGAAATTCTTAAATGCTTAATTGACTGTTCTTGAACTGCACTAAACTGTGAGGACTCCTAATCAAAGAGCATACTGGTAGATGAAAATGCAACTAATTGGCAATGTCTTAAACAAACCTGTTAATTAGTCTTTATCCGGGAACAAAAATTTAATTGAAAACTACAAAATCCAGTAATCATATTTTAATCACATTTGTAATTATCCGATGCAATAAACATTCTAAAGTTATAAACCTCATAACAGCGATTGCCAGTAAATTATATCTAATACTACAACATCATCTAGAATATATATATATATTAGTAACGTCAATATAAATCTCTTATCACAGATATTTTAAGGTATTAGAATGATAAATATAAAATACAAATCTAAGTCAGTGAGTATGTGTTGAATTAAATAAAGTTTATAACAAGTAATATAGCAAATGATTTTATTGTCGAGTTGAAAGAAGAGTTTATAAGTTTAATTTTTTTATTTCAATGCAAATAAATCAAACAAACCTGTCTATTCCGGAAAGAACGGTTTTAAAGTTTAAGTAATTCTTCGGCAGTACTTCATTATCATATTTAAATAAAAAAAAAACTTTAATAAAATATAAATAAATTAGACCTACTTTTTTCATTGAAAAACAACAATGAAAAACTTAATTTTATCACAAATAGACAATGCTTTTGAATTCCATACGTATAGCAGAGATTAAAAAGTACTTAATTTGAGAGAGAAAAAGCCATCGCCTCCGCTTCTTGCTTTTAAAATAAAAATTTAAGTCAGTGCAAATTTTACTGAAAGTATAACATTATATAATGCTGTATTTTATAATAGCAATATTAAATTTTATCTTCTACTGCATTTTTTGGTGCAGATTTGGCTCATCTCTGTCTTCCAGTGCTCAAACAATCGTTTACAGGGCGTATAGGACGCAATCCCCTTTTTTATACACTTTTTTTTTTATAAATATTTTCTACATTTTTTTGTGAATTTCTATAATAATTTATTGTACTAATTTTATAGTTATTTATGTCTACAAAAATGTAATTAGAGAACACCGTAGTTAGGTATCTTTTAATCTTCATCCTCAAAACCCAGAAATTCATCTCCAGAACTAAATATTTTAAAGATTGTCTCTTTTCTTAACTGTTTGTTATTTTACCTTGTGGATAGATTTATATTTCTGAGAGAACTTTTTTTATAAATTTTAACCATTTAATTTTAAAATATTTTTTTTAAAATTATGAGAATATTAAGTTATTTTGAATGTTTTGCAACGATATTGACATGATTAAAAGAGTATGATTATGTTGTGTAGCCATATATAGCTTGCATTCTTTCTATATATATATTTGTAAACATATTTTGTTCTGCAAAAGGGCAAAATGCAATAGAATACTTAATCATCATCATTATCAATCATTATCAATCCACGGCAGGATGAAATTCTTTCTAAGTTCAATCCATCTCCGATCTTTAGCTTCTCTTCTCCACATTACCCCTGCATACTTTCTTATTTCATCCATCTATCTCACATGTGGTCTTTTTCTGGGTTTTTTACAATCTTTTAGAATCGCATTTAAGATTTCAATTGTCCATCTATTATCATCTCTTCTAGCAATATGTCCAACCCAACTTCACATCAGTCTTTTAATTTTTTCAATGAGGTCAGTAACACCTGTTTGTTTTACTACCCATATATTGCATTTTCAATCTCTTCTTGTTACTCCCAACATGCATCTCTCGATACTTCTTTGAGTGGTCTGAAGTCTTTGTATTGCTCTTCTATTAAGTGTCCATGTCTCAGATCCTTAAGTAAGAACTGGTAAAACACATTTATTAAAAACCTTCCTTTTCAAACACAAAGGCATAATTCCTTTTAGTATCAAGTTATTTCTACCAAAAGCACTCCAACCAAGTTTAATTCTATGATTAATTTCATCCATTATGTTTCTATCTGTATTAATAATCTGACCAAGGTATTTGTAGCTGTTAACTTCTTCTAACTAATCATAATCAATCTATATTTTCATATTTTGAGCAAATCCATTAAACATTACTTTAGTCTTCTTTAGTTCTACTTTTCTACTTTCATCTGATAACTCCTGCAACATTTCCTGCAGCTCTAAAGCATTACTTGCAAAAACAAATATATCATCTGCAAAATCTAAATGATTTAAATGATATCCATTTACTTTCATTCTTTTAGCTCCCCACTTTAATTCACAAAATACTTTTTGCAGCATTGCTGTAAAATGTTTTGGAGATATGGAGTCACCCTGTCTTACACTCTTCTCAATGTTTACTTTTCTAGTATCATTATATAATCTATTTGTTGCTGTTGAAATTTTTATAAATATTCTTTAAAATATGACAATATCCTGGATTTATATCTTGATGATCCAATGCTTTTATAGAATCAAATGCCTTTTCATCTACAAATCGAAAGCATAATGGCAACTCATATACATTTTACTGTTCTACAACTTCTCTCATTACCTGGATATGATCTACTGTACTAAAACTACTTTTAAATCCAACTTGTTTTCTTGGTTGGTGGAAATCCAGTGTTCTCTGTAGATGAATTGTAATTATTTTGGTAAAAATTTTGTATATTAATATAAATCAGAAGTTTAAAACTGACTGAAATTTCAACTCATTTTGATTACAATCACAAAGATAGAATGCACCCCATACTTTAGGCATATTTTGAAGGGATAAATGTTTCTATACAATGACAAATATGATAATTATGAATTTCTGAACAATGTTGCAGTAGTTATTGTGATTGAAATATTTAATTTATTAAACGCATTTAATAAATCGACAAGCTTCTAACATTAAAATACGAGATTCGTGGAATTTTAATTGATGACGTTTGCTTCCGTTTTTGGTTTTTGAATTTAATGGCAGTTGAGGCAGGTTAGAAAGTAACCAAAAGTACTTCTGCAGATTTAAGGAATGTTTGTAATTGTTTGTAAACCGTTAAAAATATTATTTCAATTATAATTACAATATTGTTTTTAATTAACGGATATTTTATTTATTTTATATATATATATATATATATATAAAAACTAAAAGTAAAAGTTTACCATAAATTCAAATCTTATGTTCTCTTGATTGTAAAAGTTGCATACATTTTAACTGCCTTATTGTAAAAGTTTTTATTTTTTCATAAACAAATTATAATAATGTTATATATAAAGCTCACAAATTAGGTCATGTGACATCTGACTTGATTTTTTTTGTAACAAAGTAATAATAGGATGAATTTTTTTATTATAAATAAACGTTATTAATAGCACATTATACACAAGTATTAACATATGTATTAAAAAATAAATTGAAAGTACACTATACTTGATACACTATATATGAAAACAAGGACAAATAATTAGCATTTCAAGGCAGATGAAGATTAATTAAAATTAAATTTGAATATAACTATATCCAAAAATAAACTTCTTTTCTATGCTAATTGTAATATATGCATTTTAAATTAAACGTACATATGAAAGTATCTTTATTCTAAAATATTATTTTATTGTTAAATCTTTAAATTTTGCTACTGATATTCTAATCATAGACGTTAGCTTGAAATGCAATCAATTGTAACAAACTAATTAAACAGATAATGAAGGAATTTAATTAGCAAAACCCAATTTAATTAAATCCCACCTTAATTTATAAGAGTTACTCCAGAAAACAAAAGAAAGCAAACATATAAAAGAGGGGCCATTTTGAAAAGAACAACAGAGTGAGTACAGAGTGTTTTTAAGTGAATTCGAGAAGAGCATCAGTTGCAAGAGAATAGCATGGGAATTGTGTATTACCCTCATGGAGATAGAAGAGAAGTTAGACGTAGAAACTATACATTCAGAATTATCGTGCGAGTTTTCGTTATTGAGTGTACATAGTGTATTTTTCTAACACAGCTCAGCGGGAATCAGAACTTTGTATAAACTGTAAATTAGTAAGCATCGATCTGTGTTGAGAATTAAACCAACTAGTTTGCAAATTAACTTTTGTGTGCAGTAATTGAAGAGCCAATATACTGCAATCTGGCGCAGTCAAACCTAAAAACCACAGTGAATAGTCCAGACACAAATGATAGAGCATATAGTATTAAATATATATCTACCAAGGGGGAAAGAGATAGGACCATTTTGTACCAAACAGAGTCTTAAATTACAAAATCAATTTGAAGATGATCGAAAGACTCTGACAAACAGTGTAGACAACATTCTATGAAAGAGCAACTCCAGATTCCATACAGATAATAGATATGTTGTCAAAAAACAAACTGCAGTCATTCCTACCAAACACCCATAAAACAGAAATCAGCTGAATCTGAGAATTTCAAAAGATTGAGTTTCTAGACATATAGACTTGAACAACAACTCAGAACTTAGTGAAAATTCAAGTAAATTCATTCAGATTATAACGCCGCCCCGCCCCCCCCCGCCCCCCCACCACAAATTAATGTTGATAATGTTCAACTCAGAAAAATATTATTCTGCCAAATTGTATTTATAGTTTTTCTAGCTAAGAATATGAGATAATTTAAGAAGACGTTAAACCATTCTTTATTATTTAAAGATACTGTATTCTTGTTATTAATTATGATAGAACAATGAATAAGTCATGTAGTTCTAGGAATTTGATTTTTAATGCACAGTTTTCTTTGTCAAGCGATGGGTGGGTGGTCGAGAGGTCAGCGACAGCTGCTTTACAAGCAGTTGTTCCAGGTTAGCGGGTTCACTTCCCAGCTGATGCTATGACACATGAGAAAAAAAATATGTAGACTGTGATATTGTTTTCATTCTTTGTTTTAATTAACATTGGAATAAATATAAAAAAGATCACAATATTAAAAAATTTAAAATAATGTAAATAATTTTTTTTGTAATTTATTTACTGTGCATTAGAAAACAAAAAACAATTGTTTTCTTCAACCAGTATTGAAAATTTTACAATTAACTTGAAATAAAAGTGTGGGATGTCCCGAAGTTTAATAATTCGATTACTAGTCACGATTTCCCACGTTTTTATTTCAATTTAAATATAAAAAACCCAATGGGAGTAGAAGATAATATTTTTTTTAGTTCACAGTAAATAAAAAAATTTATTAAAAAAACATTATATAGATATTATTCAGAAATATTAAATATTTTGATATTTAATACAATTATTATTTTAACAATAACATTATTCTATCAAAAAAAAAACCAATAACATTATTTCTGAAATAGTTCTGATTATAAATATTACCAAAATCACACTTTTCTTTATGTTTGCCATAATATCATATAAATACAATTTATCCAAACTTCAAACATTTTTTAGCAAAACTTTATTTGTACATACACCTACGTTTCGACTGACCTGCTGTCTTCTTCAGAGTAAGGTTATTCTGATCTTCTAAATAAAATCAGAATAACCTTACTCTGAAGAAGACAGCAGGTCAGTCGAAATGTAGGTGTATGTACAAATAAAGTTTTGCTAAAAAGTGCTTGAAGTTTGGATAAATTGTATTTAGTTCTGATTATGTTTATTTTTATAAAAAAAATCTCAATAAAATATACAAATTATTCAATATAAATATTTTAAAGAGTGTTTATTTTATAATTTAACACAAAATTCAAAATACATTTGCCATATAGATTATTTGATTGTGTTTTTGTCTACACAACAAAAAATAATTTAGTCATCTGCCTATTAATTAGAAAATGCTAATTATTGTTGGTTATATTGTCTATGTACTTTAGTTTTTTATTTATTAAAAACTTGTCATTGAAGCTATCTTTAAGTTCAGAGAATTTCAGAATGTATAGTGGTTCTGGAAATAACAGAATTTAGCTCAGTAGAAAAAAAGATTAAATCAATTCACACAGTAACTAGTTAGTGGAATGTGTTTATACACGCTCTCAAATAAATATTTTAAGTGTCTGAATTGCAAAAAACAAAAAAAAAAAAAACAAAGAATTTTTATTATTAATTAACTATAACTTATAACTGTTATCAATTAAACAAGAAAGTTGTCAATTTATAAAATTTCGTATGTACAACGCGGTTTGTTTCACATTAAATTCAGATTTGTAAATAAATTTTTTAATCTGTTATCTTTTCTTTGCATTTTCTTGATTTATTATTGTTCTTTATCAATAAACATGTTGTGTAGGGGTTTATTAAAATAGATAATGTAGATTTTGGAGGTGGATGTCACAGTTGTGAATAATATATTTATTAATAAATATTATAATAACAACATAGCTTAAACCATGGCACATACGCTTTACAGATGGAATGATATTTATAATGGATACTCTTTTTTCCAATCACAAGATAAAGTCTTTTTAAAAGATAGAATGAATTTTATGCTAAACACAAATAATTATCTATAAAAGGGGCTATAATTTTGTGTAGAGCATAGTTTACTAGCAGACAAAGTGGAATACCGTAGTAACCAGGAAAGTCATCATTTGACAGCATATCATCCACTACAGCCTTCCTTAGTGAAATCCATCTGGCAAAACATACTTGTGGGAGAGAGAATAATATTGCTAATATTAATAAAAATACAAAGTGGCTAAATATACTTGTAGATCCATTTCTGCTCTTTCACAGATAATAATGTTGAAGATCCAGCCCTAGCATGAAATAAGATGCATGTTTATTTGGCCCATGAATTGAAATCACCATTGTTGCCCTCCAAAATTAGACCTATCAATAAATTATACAGAAAAGGAGAAAACATGCCAATGCTAGCTTAGTAAAGAAATTCTATAGATGAATATAAAATATTCATTTGCAGGCAAGTAGAGAATCAATGAAGATTAATAGAATAAATTATTTTTTTTGCCAGCCACATAAAAAAACAATATGGACTAACAGATTAAAATATCCATTTGCCAGCCAAATTAAAGTCATTATAAGAATTATTAAATTTATTTTGCTTGACAATCAAAATAAGAACAAACACCAATCAACTTCAAATCATATGGACTAATTCCCGATTCATCTAATACACAATTGTAACGCATGGTGATCTGTTTGTGTTTTGAGATAATGGAACCTTGTTTAGCCTAAATAAAAATTATTTATAAGTACTAAGACTGTTTTGTTGTTTTTTATTAAGCTTTTTTGTCATTTTGAAATAAGAAACTAAGGATAACAGACTAAATCATTGATCAATAGATGAGATAATAAGTAAGACCATTTGTATATACATCACATGAGCAAATTCATTTATATCATAATCTAACATTTATTTGCTTATTCCTCTGCAATAATAATCAAGTTACTCTGAAAAATATATGATTGTCTGTTCAGAGTAATGCTAAATATCATAAATTAACATTATTTAGTTATGCATTTGTTATAATAATCTAATTGCTCTGGAAGATAGAATATATTTGCATGTTCAGGGTAATGGTAACTATAGGTTTTACAATTTTAGTTAAGAAATTATTTTAATGCTTATTATTTGTGTATGTGTATCATTAAAAGCATTAATCAAGATAAAGAAAAAATTCTAGTCTAAATTAATGAAAAGAAATGGTAATGGTAATTATGAAAAGACCATTACCTATTATAGCTGATTTTCAATGCCTTATCAATGCTCATACTCTTCATTCTGGCAGAATTCATTTATCTGAGGGATTGCATTAATGCATCATATATTTTTTACTGTGTGAAATAAAACTAAAATTAAAACAGGCAAAACTCTCCATACAGTAGTGCCACTCAGTGTAAGCCAGAGTAATCAATGGATGACAGAAGGCTTGTACATAAAATCCCCATCTAGTGCCTACTCATCCAATATCTCCAGATTAATGGGGATTTTATGTACATGCCTTTGGGCATCCACTGATTACTCTTTCTTGCACTGAGTGGCAATACTGTATGGAGAGTTTTGCCAGTTTTAATAACAGTTATAAGCAAGCATAAGAAATGGTGATCATGTGATGTTTATTGGCTTGAAATAAACCTGTTGTTGAATTTTAAATTATAACTTTTAATCAAATCTCATTCTTGCTTTTACCAAATTACTCAGAGGTTTACATTAATTAGTGCAATATTAAGTTTCATATATTCAAAGTTATGGTTCAGTACTGATAGGGTGCTCACTAAATGGATGAAATTTTAACTGAGGTTCTGGTGGTGCCATGATAGATCTAGAATAGTGCTAACATTGGCAAATAAATAAATTTTTTTATGAGCTCAGATTTCTCATAAGCCATATCCCAATAGTTGTAAACTGAGTAATATACATATGGTAGTGTCTTACCTCTATGATGAGCAGGGAAATATTATTGTGATGGAATAATATTAACAGCAATAAGCTTATAAACTGGCGATAATCTTCACTATAGTTATCACCAATCTGTGATTAGATCAATAAAAAGTAAATAAAATACAAACTATATATGATTCTACTTTAACTGTCATGATCTTGAATTCTTACACGCACACACACGTACGTATGCATAAAATAAACGTAACTTAATATTTATGAAACTTAAACACACAGAACAACACCCACATGAGCTGTGTTTAAATATTATTCACATATCAGTAAACGATAAAGAATAGAATGAGAAATCTTTAAACTTTTGACGGTTATAAATTTTCATTTATTGATATTACAGCAAATAAAGAATTGAAATTATATATTAGTCTGATTTAAATATGATATAAATCATTCTGGAACAATAATTGCACACATAGACGGTATAGAGAGAGATTAGTTAAACAATCTCATAACATTCATAAAATGTCCGTTTTTTTAAAAGTAAATATTACATACCTATAGACTAATGTATATGCAATTTCCATGGAAGCAACAACAACACTCATAAAACTTTTTATAAGTAATGCTTGGACATTAGTAAGTGATAAAGTAAGGGACCCACTATTTTAAAGCTCTCATTAAGATGGCATTTACAAACATTGCTGGTATATTAACCTGATTTGAATACAGCTAATATATATTTTAAACAGTTACCAATGATAGGTTGATGGCTTTTAGATATGCAGACTGCAGCAGATAAAGTTCATCAAAGGTTATGTACTATTTCTGATACAAACTGTTTATTTTCCATCTTCAGTCATTTGTTATGCTATTAGGCATCTTTTTGTAATCATTGTAACAATAGCATTGTATGTATGTGAAACAACAGTGTATCATTTAATTACATACACAACATTTATGATTACAGTATTTCCTTTTTCTTTACCGTTTTTTAGCTCAAGCCCTTAGAGACTTAAGAATGCAATTGTAGGTTTAGTAGGCTGGCAGTCCTTAGTTGTGATCTTTCTTAAGGAAGTGCAATATCTGATAATTCAGTTTAGACCTGGATTTCAGTGAGGTAAGAGTTTTGGATGGCAAAAATTGTAAGTTTAGGAAATAGATTTTAGAAAATGCAGCCTAAAATGACCTGTCTTTCAAAACCTGGTTAGATTGTTGTGCCTGGTGGATTACTCATTTCAATTGTAAAAATAATAATAGTAGTAATAATCAGCAATAAATGCAATTTATCCACTCTACTTTGAACACTTTTTAGCAAAAACTTTTTATTGTACATATATGTATACACAATCTTATGTTTCAACTGTTCCGCAGTCTTTTTCAGAGTCACTTTTACTTTAATTTTTCTTTTAAAGAATTAAAGTAAAACTGGCTCAGAAGAAGACTGCAGTATGGAGGAAATGTAAGATTATGTATACATATACGTGCAATAAAAGATTTTTGGAAAATCAAAGTAGAGTGGATAAATTGCATTTATATAAGTTTCTACAGCAAAATAAAGAAAGTAGTGAATTTGGTAATATCAGCAGTAGTAATGAAACAAGAGATAGTGTAGTACAGAAGGTAAGTATCATAAATCAATGTTTTTTCTAAAGTGCTGCCATCTGTTCTGAACATATGTTTGCATCAACTAAAGTTTGTACATTTCATGTACCAATATTTAGGAAAAAATTAGATTTATGATACTTACCTTTTCTATTACCACTATCAGATTTAACATCATTGTACCTACTCTTAGCAAACCCACCTGGAAGTTTATTAGAATATTGGATGGATAGAACTTTTTTGCAAAGGCAAGTTATTCAGAGAAAGATAAATGTATGATATCAATGTGCTGTAAAATTGATCTTAGTATTTTCTATTATAGGAATTCTTCATTCTAAGACTGAAAAATTCATGAACTTAAAATTCATCTTGCATATTGGTACTAAGGCTCATTTTATTATTGCCTATACTCCAACCATAAATTTAGAAAATTAAGAGAAGGAATGCTTTTATTCCTTGTTGGAGAACATTATTACATCAGTACCACTAAAATATCAATTTTTTCTTATAGGACACTTGCATTGGTACAAATAGAAGACTTTGGCAAAATGTTTTTGGAAATAATGGTATTGGGCTGGAAATTCAAATGATTTGATATTACTGAATTTATGCCTAAAATGTGGATTACTTTAGTTTTGTTTAGACAGAAAGTGGCTATAAAAGAACATGGGTACATCCATGCTCAAAACAATGACATTTAATAAATTGCATTAGGTGTTGGAATATTAGATATAATTCACATTGCACAGTCAAGTTGTTAGATAATATAAAGATTAGTATACTACAATATTAAAATTACAGGTGCATTAAAATATAGATATTATTCCAATCACATTCATAACAAAATTGCTGTTTGCTCTTTAGAATCTACTATATATAAACATGATTAAACGGGTAATTTTGATGTTCAAGACTTTCACATTACTGAAGAATGGAATTTTTTTAAAGAGTTATGGCTACAAGTAAAAGGATTCTTGAGTTTACTAATATGAAGAATCATGACTGGTTTTATTATAATGAACTTATAGATGATTTAATTAAAAGAAAATGTGGCATTTTCTGCTTAGCAAAATAAGATGGAACCTAATAAATATAGACTTGAAGGCTGAAGTTCAATGACTGATAAGAAAATTTAAAAATGATTGGTGGATTAAAACTGTAAAGAAGATTTGCTCATTCACTAATCATCACCAATCTAAATCTTTTTTGATGCACTGAAAACAATATATGGATATACAAATTATATCACAATCTTATTAAATCCATTAATGACACTGAAATATTTTTATCATCTTTTGAATAATGATACAAGAATTAAAATGACAACTTTTAAACATATATCCATTTTATATACTCATTTAGATGTGGGCAAAGACATAGAACTTAATAAAGTGAAAACCGCTCTTTGTAATCTTAGAATCTGAAAGGCTACAGGTTCTGGTGAAATATTTAGAAATGTTTTGACATATGATGATGATATGAAATATGGTGATGATAAATTAACTTAAAAAATATTGAAATTTTTTATGAATATCTGAACCTATAAAGTTGGGCCAACCAATTTTAAGAATGCTCTTATTACTCCAATTTTTTAAAACAAATGGAATAGACAAGATTGTAGTAATTATCATGGAATATCATTATTATCCACTACAGGAAAATACTTTCATGCACTGTGTTCAATAGATTGCTTCTATTTATAGATGAATAGTTACTAGAGATTGACTGTGAATGAAGAAGCAGTATAGATATAAATTATATTATCAGCCAAATGCACAAAAAATGAGATGTCAACAAAGGATTGATTTAGAAAAATGTTGGAACTAAAAAGTGATTTATATATTGCTTTTATTGATTTAGTCAAAATGTATGATTTAGTTAATAGGTTAGGTATTTGTCATTGTTAACAAAATTTATTCATATTATACAACTTCTATATTATGGAATGAAAGGGAATATTATCACTATAGATGGAAAATCTGGTTCATTTGAAATGATAACTAATGTTAAATTAGAATGTGTACTTGTTCCAAAATTGTTTTCAATTTTATGACTATATCTCTTAGTAATTATTTATAGGTGGTTTAATCAGACAGGCATCAAGATACAATATAGATTTGATAGTGAACATTTTTAATTTGAATTGATTAAAAGTAAAATCACAATGTCTTCTTGAATTCTGAACTTACAATATGCTTACGATTGTATATTTTTGCCACTTCAAAAGATGGTTTGCAAAATGTTGTTAATGTTTTAAATGCAACATACAATGATCATGGTTTATTAATGTTCCAAAAAAACTCAAGTTCGTTATCAGCCATTGGTGGAAGAAAAATCATCAGCAACATTTAGCTTGAATAATTATCAACTTAAAAATAAATAAATACCTTGGTAGTTTAATAAAGGGAAATGTGGACTTAGATGTTGAAATCCAACACAGACTCTAATGTGCTGCTGATAGTTTTAACAAGTTAAAAAATAGGTCTTTAAAGCGCATGTGCATTGGCTTAATCAATAATATCACTATTACATAAAAAACATAGTGCTATATAAAATAATATCTTATTATATAAATAGGAAAGTAATAATTGCAACTAAGCAGCTGTGTATAGAACTGCTAATTTATTGTATGTGAAACTTGAACATCCTATTAATACAGTATGAAAATATTAGAAGAGTTTTGTTTAAGGAAGCTTCATAAAATGTTAAAAATATAATGGGAAGATCATAAAACCAATCAATAATGACCTTCAAATTAATGGATATGATACGATGGAGTCCATTGTTGTGAAATCACATCTCATTGGATTAGACAAGTAAAACAAATGAACAATGTATTTATCCCCCAAAAGAGTGTTTTATAATGAAATTAAGCATGGGATCATAGGAAAGGTAGATTTTTTTTACATTATAAGTATTATCTCAAAGACTTTTTAAAGAAATGCAGTGCCAATTGTTTCCATTGGATGATGTTTTAGAGAAGACAACACATTGGACAGTTATTAGACGTAGTGTTGAATTATTTCAGAATGAAAGGTTTTCTGTTGAGGAAAGTAGAAAACAACATCATAATATATGAAATAAACAGAAAAATGAATTACCATGTTCTGTATGTGAATGTATTTGTGATTCACAGATTGATTTGCATATTCATTGCAAAATTCATTTCTAGAGTTGCTTTTTCACTATTCCTGTTTTCCTTTCTCCCCTTTCTTATTTTTTAGAGTTATAATGGCCATATTTATTTTTGAATGGATGTTGTTGTTATTATTATTATTATTATTATTAATTATTATTATTATTATTATTATTATTATTATTATTATTATTATTATTATTGTTATTGTTGTTATTGTTGATGTTGTTGTTGTTGCTGTTATTGTCATTGTTATTGTTTTGTTGTTGTTATTATTATTAATATTACTATTATTATTATTATTATTATTATTGTTGTTATTATTAATATTACTATTATTATAATAATAATTATTATTATTATTGTTGTTGTTGTTGTTGTGGTAGTGGTGGTTGTTGCTGCTGTTATTGTTATTATTATTATTATTATTATTATCATCATCATCAATAATTTTCATTCTTTATTTTTAACATCATCACTAAATGAAATCTTATAACCACAAAAGCTTAAAAAATAGGTTGTCTGTTGTATTCTGGCTAAGAAGAATACTGTTACTTACATTTTAATTTCATATATATTAAGATATATGCATTTTATATTTATATTTACAAACTAATATTTTATTAATGTTATGAGATTGTTAAAAATAAGATTCAATCTTTACCTTTATAAATTGTAATTCCAGAATGATTTATACTCTATTTAAACCAGGATAATATATAATTTTACTTTTTATTTCCACAACATTAGAATAAGTGATCATTGTATTATTTATCATTTACTGTTGTATGAATTTAGTTATGTTAACTTATAAGGTGATGGTGAATAATTATGAACTCTACTTGGAAAACAATCAAATTCTATTCTGAAATACAGAGAGTGTACCAATAGCTCAAACAAGCTCTTAATTTTAAGAGAAAATATTTAAAATCTCTATCCAAAATACTGTTATTCCCAGATCAATTGGTTTTGAGCTTATGGCTCACCTCAGTGAGGGGCTAGAATATTCAGACACTAGATGTAAAATATCAACTCAAAACCCAGCACTTATTTTATATGTAATATCTGAAGTTTTCAGACATGAAAATGTCTTTTACTCCAGCTATCTAACATAAATAGCTATATAGGACTGAACTAAATTCAGACTTACCATATATTAATAGTCTCAGTGTAGCCAAAACTGTAAAGGTAAAATTGTAATAATCAATAAAGCAAGTCATATATAATGTGACATTGCTTCTATAAGCTTGTATTTACAAAAATGAAATACAGAGAGTGTACTAATAGCTCAAATAAGCTATTAATTGATGAGTTTTTACTTAAATATTATGTAAGTATAGGATTTGAACTCAGATTTTCAAGCATCCTTCAACTATCCACACTATCTTATGCAACTGATACACATGACCACACACATGTAGAAAAGATAAATAATCACCAATATACGTATTTTATGCTAAACCAGCACTCATCAGTTGGTCCAGATTATCATCTCCCACACATATATATAATCAATACTCAGTTTATATTAAGATAGCATATCTTCATACTTTAATGGACAGGCTTCAATCCACTGCAACCTCCAACTTTTCAGCCATCCATATCATTGAAAAACCTATGATGAAAACTCAAATCCCATGCTGATGCTAATATTATTGCCATGTCCATATTGACCCAAAGACACTCTGACCCCTCATGTATGGATAGTTGAAGGATGCTTGAAAATCTGAGTTCAAATCCCTATACTTACAATTAAAGCTCCCAGGTTTGTGAAGAGTGCCTTGTTTTCAAATATTTACATATCAAGCTTGTATCCTGTCCATCCCTCTTACATGTATGTAAATGGATATGGTCCTATACATGAGTGGCCAGAGTGACTTTAGGTCAACATGGCCATGGCAAATAATATTAGCATCAGCATGGGATTTGAGTTTTCATCATCAGATTTTCAATGATATGGATGGCTGAAAAGTTGGAGTTTGGAGTGGATTGAAGCCTGTCTATTAAAGTATGAAGATTTGATATCTTAATATAAACTGAGCATTGACTATATATGTGTGTGGGAGATGATAATCTGGACCAACTAATGAGTGCTGGTTTAGCATGAAATACGCATATTGGTGATTATTTATCTTTTCTACATGTGTGTGTGGTCATGTGTATCAGTTGCATAAGATAGTGTGGATAGTTTAAGGATGCTTAAAAATCTGAGTTCAAACCCCTATACTTACAATTAAAGCTCCCAGTTTTGTGAAGAGTACCTGGTTTTCAAATATTTACATATCAAGCTTGTATCCTGTCCATCCCTCTTATATGTATGTAAATGAACACGGTCCTATACATGAGGAATCAGAATGACTTCAGATCAACATGGACATGGCAATAATATTAGTATCAGCATGGGATTTGAGTTTTCATCATCAGATTTTTAATGATATGGATGGCTAAAAAGTTGGAAGTTGGAGTGGATTGAAGTCTGTCCATTAAAGTATGAAGATTTGCTATCTTAATATAAACTGAGCATTGATTATATATATATGTGGGAGATGATAATCTGGACCAACTGATGAGTGCTGGTTTAGCATGAAATATGTATATTGGTGATTGTTTATCTTTTCTACATGTGTGTGGTCATGTGTATTAGTTGCATAAGATGGTGTGGATAGTTGAAGGATGCTTAAAAATCTCAGTTCAAACCCTTATACTTACAATTAAAGCTCTAAGGTTTTTGAAGAGTGCCTGGTTTTTAAATATTTAAATATTATGTATAAAATAAGTGCTGGGGATTGAGTTCATATTTTAGATCTAGTGTTTGAATATTCTAGCTTCTCACTGAGGTGAGCCATAAGCTCGAAAACAATTGGTCTGAGAATAAGAATATTTGGGATAGAGATTTTAAATATTTTCTCTTACTGCACTTATCAATTAAAAGCTTGTTTGAGCTATTGGTATGCTCTCTGTATTTAATTGTTGTAAATACAAGCTTATGAAAGCAATGCTACATTATATATGACTTGCTTTATTGATAATTATAATTCCATTCTCTCCTACCATTTTCTACTACTGTAAGTATATTTTTCTTAATGCTTGTTAAATTAGAAAGAAACATTTTTTCCCTATTAGTCAGTTCCAACAATTAGTAAAATATCAACAAAGAGTGATATTTATTTTAAGTGAGTCAAACATCAAAACAAATAAAGTAATTAACATACTTATTAACATGTAAATCAGATAATATATTTCAATGAATCCAGAACTAAAAAGCATAGTTTTATTGCTTATGTTGATAGTATCAAGTTAAAAAAAATTAATTATAAAGTGGAGTGAGTGCTTGTGATGTACTCCAACAAATTAATTTACAAAACAAAATCTTTGAAATTTTTATTTGATTATAAAATATAAATTTTATGACTTATTATCTTTAATTGCTATGGCATTTTGCATCTAGAATTTGGATGATCAATGCCATAGATGTGTTTATTCTATATTATAATTATTATTTTATTAATATCTATAATATTATTATTTTTGGATATCATATGGACATGAATGCAAACAACATTATCTAGATCCTTAAACAAGGCATTAAAATCAATGACCTAGAGGGCTTCAAATTGTGAAACATACATGCAAAGTATCTTATTATACATATAAAAGGCCAAGTAGATGTGACATAGATTTGTCATCTGTAGATTGCAACAACTATTCATATCTCTCAATAAATTTGTCTGCAATATGGAGCACACATGAATGCCTAGTGAGCTAATCACCATATGTCAGACTTCCTTTATAACATATGGATATATTATTAATACTAACTGTGAGCATGCATGCCATGATTTAGCGAAAGAAGTCGAATACTACATCTGTATTATACTTGACTTTAAATACTTAATACATAGACATCTAAAACACAGTTATCAACAGAATTCTTATTTCAAACTTTAAATAACCTAAGCTATTTGCTCCTGTCATTAATATTGATTATATCTGAATGTAATATTAAATACTTAAACATCTCAAACTCAACATGGTTAATTTGTAAGTTATAGCAAACATTTAATTATTTATATTTATAAGAATAAACTTCAAAGAATTATTTAATTTTACTCACTCCTGTTATTTAACCATATTATTCACTCTTGTCATTTACTCATTTGTTCTGTCATGAAAATATTATTTAAATCCTTAAATATTTGACAAATTAGCTAATTTATTACTGAAAAAAACAACAACACAATCTATAAACGAATTAAGAACACATGAAATAACAATAACTGATATATATGTATATTTTCTGAACTATAAGTTCACCTGAGCTTTAAATAGTTCATATTAATGTTTATTTATAATTTATAAGTGATTTATACACAAATAGAGATTAATAGCATTCAGTTTTGGTTTAAATACGTTCATAGCCAAAGCCTTTGTCATTTAATTATTTATTTTCAGAGATCTGGTATATAAATACCAGGTATATTTATTTACTAGGGGTTCATAGAGAATCCTTTATTCTTTTAACTTTTTAGAGTTCCAGGTATGAAATTTGCTGTTAACAACTTTTTTAAACATAATCCATTTTTTAATTTTGTTGTTGTTAAAGTTGAGTCATTCATATTTCCTTACATCATTTTAAATACATTCTATATAAAATTGGTTTTTATGTTTAAAAACAAACCTACTAATTTATCCCACTACTGGTTTTAGAATTTTCACAGAAGCTAATTTTATTCTTTGCATTTGTTTAAAATGTTTTTTTAAAGATGATGATTTTAGAATGCTGAATTTATTAAATTTTTGATATCACTTACAGAATAATGAATCTCTTTCCTCTTAGAGACTCAGCGTTATATTATTTTCTTTTAAAATTATGTCAGTCATAAAATATGATCCATGTACATTTAGGATCATCTTTTGTTAAGTATTTTGTAAGTTTTAAAATAATATTTGAAATACAAGCATAATTTATATAATTGGAGTTTAAATTAATTATTTATTTCGATTCTATGAGATAGAGTGAATTGTTGAAGGGAGTGTAAAAGTCTGTGTTCAAATCTTCTATAAATAAGTTTTAATACATTATTTGTATATTATTATAAAGATTTCTATTAGTACTTATTTTTAATAATTATAATTAAAATTACTCTTCCATAAATTACAATGATCTTATATAACATTTAAAAAAGTCCTTAATAGATTTGTGTGTTAAAGGATAGAAATGAGGGCATAATATGCATGTAAAGAGAGATCACCTTTAACCTCTCCAATGTTTGTAACAAATTATTAATTACTACTAATTGAAATCCCTGAGGCCAAATCAGTTTTTTGATTGAATCTATAATATCTCTTTTGGTTGAGTTTTGTTGAAGCAAAAGGGGTCCTCTTCTTTTAATTCAAAACCAAGTTATTCTATGGATTTAAACCCAGAAAGCTATTTTATAGGTGTAATACTATGAAAGAATAGCATCTTTCTTAACATTCTGCAAATATTATTTAATCTTCTCCAGAGAGTTGTATATGTTGAAACAGTAAGATTCGTATTCGAATCTTAAGTTTCACCTTTTTCTGTCGTCTCTCACTGACCGGTCTATCCCGCCCAAATTTAAACTTTTTGGTATCGAATTGTGTGTGTAGCAATATTAAAAATGTATAAATATATGTAGAATTCAGCATAAACATGCACACATTTCGATCTCAAATTAAAGGCAATAAATAGGGATAAAATAATATAATTTAGATTTCTTTTAGTTATATAATTTTGTATAATTTTAATCATTTATTTTGGATTATAAAGTTCGTATTTATTGCTTTGTTTAAATTTCGTTTAATAATAATTCTAAAAAATCTGATGTAATATTTAATTAAAAGTTAAAATAATCTTATGTTCCCTTTTTGTCTTTGAAATTTAAAAGCATCGGTCAGTGATAGATAATAGATTAATTAAAGAAAAATTCCCCAAAATGTAATTAGTAAATGTAAAATGTAAACAATAGAACGGCAGCTTTCTTTAATTAAAACCAACAAAATGCATTGATTATCCTCAGGGCAGATTAAGTAGAACCTAAAAATACCTTAACAAAAATGTGAAAGATCAAGATAAGAAAAGAGGCCATCTTAGACTTGCTGGAGACATTCACTTAAACTTTAGCTTTGCTCTCGATCACTGAGAGTCTCCAAAATATAAAAATAAATTGTTCCTGCCAAGGTATGACCGAGTAAAAGCACCTAGATTATTCTCCATCGGGAGATGGCCTATTGGATGCCGAACTTTCCATTGCCCATCATAAATTCACCATGAAGATCTGCTGCCTGAAATAAATGAGAAAGCTGCTGCTGCTGTGAAAGTAAATGAAATATCTAAATACAAGAAAGAATTGCCACTCATGAACTTTTTGCTGCTAAACTAATGGAATCAGAAAACTTCTTATAAAACAGGTACCTGTCTGTGTTCAAACTCTAGAGTACTCTAATAACATGCTATAGCTCTTCTTCATATTACTTATCTAAATTATAAAATGTAAAAACTATCATTTGTATAACTAAAATTGAATAATTAATGTAATGTGTAAATGTCTCTAATAATCTAGCTTACCTCACTCTATCTTTCTTGGGTGCGTATTTCTATAATCTACATTTTTATCTATAGTTATTATTTAATTATTGCATGCTCATAATTGTCTCAATTTTCAAAGTTTAAATCTATGATCGCTTAAAACAGTGAATGCGTGTCAAATTTTCATTAA
Organism: Epiperipatus broadwayi; assembly: GCA_028023455.1. Taxonomy (NCBI): domain Eukaryota; kingdom Metazoa; phylum Onychophora; class Udeonychophora; order Euonychophora; family Peripatidae; genus Epiperipatus; species Epiperipatus broadwayi. The sequence goes on from JAQFVV010006430.1 coordinate 1,287,985, forward strand.
TATTTACTTTCCTAAATAACTTAACTTTCATATAAATCGACACGCATTCAGTGCATCATTTATTGTAATGCAGGGTCTACTACTTTGCAAATGGCTGGCATATTAGTTGTAATAACTCCCAGTTTATATAGGTTTTGTATTTATTAAATCTTAATGAATAATTCTAGAAAATTACATTTCTTTGAGAGTCGCCAACGTTCTTTAGTAAATGTTGATAATGTAGGGCCGAGTTAGAAATCTATTTAAATCTCATCATAATCGTTTATACATTATACATGTGTTACATTTTAGAGATGCGATGACTCATTTTGCCATGAAATTTCCGGATCCTTCAGGGTTGAAATTAACCCCAGTCGTCCTACACAAGCGGGCATAATGGGTGCTCCCGTAGGACTTGACGAAGTCATGCAGCCAGCTGGAAAACTGTGACATGGACTGATTGTCCCTGGTTATACTTATGTGACACCTTACTTTGTCGGGCCAATGGCAGAGACCAGCCCGACATTCTTATAAACCCATTTGTGGCATTGCAGTTTCTATATACTGCCATTCATATCGCCTTTCTAAAGTGTACCACGTGTTCCTTTACTTAGTTTTATTATTATCACTCCGCCTCTGCATTATCTTTGTAATTCACTCTCAAATAAATGTTTGCCCTTAGTCATAAAATAAATATTTTAATTAAATAAATATATGTCCGCCGCTTGTCTTAAATCTTACTTTAGAATCTTGCATTGCAAAGGTATAAATTCCCCAAGGCATGCATTAGAAATACTTACTCGAAAATTTTAGGTAGCTAGATTATGCCTTCAAATAAATGAATTCCTTTTTTAAACATTACAGTGGTGGTCGAATTCTGCACTATGTTTATGAGCCACACGTTTTCTGACTGTTACAATGTTGAATTAAATATTTCCATGGATTGGCATTATAATAAAGGATATAAATGAGGAGATAATGGATATCTTCTCATTTCTATCCATAATAACAATTCATGGACATATTTAATTCAATATATTGTAACAGACGGAGTTCGAATACAAGAGATAAGGCAATAGTGCTAATTGAGAGTGTTGATATGGAGCGATTATATGCGAAAAGATATATATGTAAATAGTCATTCGAACCCTGTTACAAGGAGTGCGAAAGTTATGTGTGTATGCATATGTAAATATAGTTGTATGTGCGAGTGTACAATATGCGTATGTATTAACGGTGATGGGTACAATCAATTATATATAGAGCTGTATAAATTGTAATTGATTATTTGTATATATTTTATCCATTAAGTTTTTTTTAAAGTTTTAATAATATTGTCGGTAACATGTGTTTTTCTTTTGTTAATTAATCTCTTGAACATATGAGGACAGAAATAGAAATGAATCAATTGATGTAGGCAGTTTAGTCAATAACTGGCGTCGAGAAGTCTGAAAACTGGTCAAGTGGGTATTTTTGAAGAACAATGGAAGAACTGGTCAGTGGCATACAGATACACAGAGAAAATTTTACAAAGTTAAAAGTGAAAAACAAAAGAACTTTTTGTTGTGCTCGAAAGGAGAGATAGATAGAAAAAAAAGAGACACGGCTTGAACTACAGATTGTGTGGACGTGTAATTTTTTCTTAAGAAGTCATTAATATTTTCCCACCCAAAATGTCGGGGTAATTCTATAGTGCGAGTTTCATTAATCGGCCCAGTGGACACTTGTCGTGGAACTCACCTGAAGCGAACTTACGAACTGCGTATTAAAATAAAGAAATTTTGTTTCATCAAGTGTAATGGTGATTAAAGATCTTTGAAAATTAGACCCTGTCATAAAGCGAGTGAATCACCTACTCCACCTCTGGGATAAGCTATTCGATATACCCTATTGGAACTGTTTGCTATCCATTATATCTACCAGACCAGTATTCTTGGAGAGTTATAAATGCGGACTTGTCTTTGATCGCATGAACTAAGGTAAATTGACGTGGCACAAAATATATGTTCAGTGAATGTGTCTTAATAAAGAAACTAGTGTTACCTCAATATTAATTACTATAATAGGTCTCTTTTAAAATTAAATAAAATAACAACATTAAATAAACAGCTCTGATGTATAATTGCACTATTTTGATGCGTGTATGAATTATATATGTGTGTATCAGAATAAATGGGCTGTGCGCTTGAATATTGATATATTTATATGCGTGTATAAATGGGATTTATTGGTAATGGGTGTAGCCGTAAATAGAATAAATTTTATGATAAGATCCGGGTTAGATTAATGGATTTATAACAAATAAACTATCGTACATAATAATAGACATGTAAGACTTAGTTAGGTATTGTTTTAGCTTTGTTCTCTAGTTAGACTATCGTCCCCAAACCCTGAGATTGAGCTGGTTCAGTGCGCTACCATAATAGATATACATACCAGAACCCTTATTTACATTTTCGATGAGATAATTCTTATCCACGTGTAAGATTGGTGCGTGAGCTGGAATCAAACCATGCTCACAAATATCTTCATTCAAAGCTATGGGTTAAAGCCTACAATGGCGGTTTAAAAGATACACGTTGGGTGCCATTATAATACCACCGATATCTTTTAAACCGCCATTGTAGGCTTTAACCCGTAGCTTCGAATGAAGATATTTGTGAGCATGGTTTGATTCCAGCTCATGCGCCAATCTTACACGTGGATAAGAATTATCTCATCGAAAACGTAAATAAGCGTTCTGGTATGTATATCTATTATGGTAGTGCACCGAACCAGCTCAATCTCAGGGTTTGGGGACGATAGTCTAACTAGAGAACAAAGCTAAAACAATACCTAACTAAGTCTTACATGTCTATTATTATGTACGATAGTTTATTTGTTATAAATCCATTAATCTAACCTGGATCTTATCATAAAATTTATTCTATTTACGGCTACACCCATTACCAATAAATCCCATTTATACACGCATATAAATATATCAATATTCAAGCGCACAGCCCATTTATTCTGATACACACATATATAATTCATACACGCATCAAAATAGTGCAATTATACATCAGAGCTGTTTATTTAATGTTGTTATTTTATTTAATTTTAAAAGAGACCTATTATAGTAATTAATATTGAGGTAACACTAGTTTCTTTATTAAGACACATTCACTGAACATATATTTTGTGCCACGTCAATTTACCTTAGTTCACGCGATCAAAGACAAATCCGCATTTATAACTCTCCAAGAATACTGGTCTGGTAGATATAACGGATGGCAAACAGTTCCAATAGGGTATATCAAATAGCTTATTCCAGAGGTGGAGTAGGTGATTCACTCACTTTATGACAGGGTCTAATTTTCAAAGATCTTTCATCACCATTACAATTGATGAAACAAAATTTCTTTATTTTAATATGCAGTTCGTAAGTCCGCTTCAGGTGAGTTCCACGACAAGTGTCCACTGGGCCGATTAACGAAACTCGCACTATAGAATTACCCCGACATTTTGGGTGGGAAAATATTAATGACTTCTTAAGAAAAAATTACATGTCCACACAATCTGTAGTTCAAGCCGTGTCTCTTTTTTTTTTCTGTCTATCTCTCCTTTCAAGCACAACAAAAAGTTCTTTTGTTTTTCACTTTTAATTTTGTAAAATTTTCTCTGTGTATCCGTACGCCACTGACCAGTTCTTCCATTGTTCTTCAAAAATACCCACTTGACCAGTTTTCAGACTTCTCGATGCCAGTTATTGACTAAACTGCTCTACAGCAATTGATTCATTTCTATTTCTGTCCTCATATGTTCAGAGATTAATTAACAAAGAAAACACGTGTTACCGACAATATTATTAAAACTTTAAAAAAAACTTAACGGATAAAATATATACGAATAATCAATTACAATTTATACAGCTCTATATATAATTGATTGTAACCATCACCGAATACATACACATATTGTACACTCGCACATACAACTATATTTACATATGCATACACACATAACTTTCACACTCCTTGTAACAGGGTTCGAATGACTATTTACATATATATCTTTTCGCATATAATCGCTCCATATCAACACTCTCAATTAGCACTATTGCCTTATCTCTTGTTTTCGAACCCATCTGTTACAATATATATATATATATATTTATATATATATATATATATATATATATATATATATATTGTTATTAACATATAAATAAATAGCAAATATTATCCACACAAGTACATGCATGTATTTTTTCTAGTATTATACATTGTTTGCTTCCTAAAATATATGTTTTTTATTATTGTATTCAAATGGTTTTAACATATCTTTGTTTTTCTTAGCTAATCTCTAATGAATGAAGGCTCTATGCTATATTACACTCTCTTATTTTTGCCTAATATAAAATTATGAGTTACTATAATCACCAGAAATGATTATATCATGTTAATAGGTTACTTCTGTTTAAATTTCATATAAGTGCATATTTGGCATTTATGTTCCCCTCTTTTCTTCCAAAGCGTAAGCTTGTGGTTAAGACCTGTAGAGATCCCTACTTTCGCATTTTTCAGACACATATTCCTGAGGTTACAGCCTTAGTAAATATTTACAAACTGATATTTCATTAATGTTATAAGTTTGTTAAAAATAAAACTTCAAAAGTTTACTATCTACATGCTCAGTCCTAATTTCAGAATGATTTATGTTGAATATAAATCAAATTAATATATATCAACCATTCTTTATTTTTGGCAAAGTTAGTATAAATTTAAGACTGTAATCACTAAAAGGTTACAGAAAAAGATGTCCATTTTACTTTTTATTGTTTACTGACATATGAATATTATTTATGCATAACTTGTGGGATGTTGTTACAGCTCATTTGAATTTCATATACATTATGCTATGCATAGTTTATATTTACATTTATAAAGTGATATTCCATTAATGGTTTGAGGGTCTTAGAACATATACAATTTCTATTTTTTTATTCCCAAGAAACATCAGTAAACAAATATACAGTACTATCAAAAGCTTAAGCAGTAAGTAGTCTATTCTATTCTTTATCATTTTCTGATGTGCGAATATTATTTTTATATATAGCTTATAATGATTTTATTTTTATCTAAATTATGCACACAAACATATAACTAAGATAAGATATAGAAAAGAATAAAAGTCTCAAGAGTGTAAAACAACATCATAGTACTGATAAAAAACTTACTTCTGCAATAAATTAAAAAGATGGAATTATTATTAAAAAGAGAGATGACATCATGAAATGTGTAGAAAACTTCTAACAAGAATTATATAATAAACAGAGCAAAACTCTCCATACAGTATTGCCACCTGTACTAAACAGAGTAATCAATGGATGCCAGAAGGCTTGTGCATAAAATCCCTATCTAATGCCTACTCATCCAATATCCCCAGACTAGTTTCTGGCTTGTGGCCTTCGTCAGTGAGGAGCTTTGGATCTGAGAGCACTGCATCTAGATCTTAGGATCTAATGCAACCCTCTAGCAACCACCTTTTATCTCCACTTAACTACAAAACTATGAGAATGAAATTGAAAACACAAAAAATATTTTTAATCTAAGCTCAAAAGCTTATATAGTCATATGGGTCTGAACTCAGTTCAGCACCCATACATTTTGGTGTCTTTGGCTCTTTTACAACCATAGCCACCACTATCCTATTAGGCAGGATTGGTGTTAAACCATTAAGCATCACATGATCACATTTCCTATACTAGCACATTAATTGTTGATAAACAGAGCAAAACTCTCCAATCCTGCCTAATAGGATAGTGGTGGCTATGGTTGTAAAAGAGCCAAAGACACCAAAATGTATGGGTGCTGAACTGAGTTCAGACCCATATGACTATATAAGCTATTGAGCTTAGATTGAAAATATTTTTTGTGTTTTCAATTTCATTCTCATAGTTTTGTAGTTAAGTGGAGATAAAAGGTGTTTGCTAGAGGGTTGCATTAGATCCTAAGATCTAGATACAGTGCTCTCAGATCCAAAGCTCCTCACTGACGAAGGCCACAAGCCAGAAACTAGTCTGGGGATATTGGATGAGTAGGCATTAGATAGGGATTTTATGCACAAGCCTTCTGGCATCCATTGATTACTCTGTTTAGCACAGGTGGCAATACTGTATGGAGAGTTTTGCTCTGTTTATCAACAATTAATGTGCTAGTATAGGAAATGTGATCATGTGAATTATATAATAACTGAAACACAGGCTTATTATATACCTGTGTCTATATATGTAATATATAGAATATGTGAGCACAGACTTTCACATGACCCACCACTCTCCACTCTATCTAATAACACTGATACACTCAAGCATATATATGCTGAAAAGATAAATAATCACCAATATACGTATTTCATGCTAAACCAGCAATCATCAGTTGGTCCAGATTATCATCTCCCACACATATATACTATAAGTGCTCAGATATATATTAAGATAGACAATCTTTATACTTTAATGGACAGGCTCCAATCTACTACACACTCCAACTCTTCAACCGTCCATCCAATTGAAAATCTGATAATGGAATGCTCGAAGGCCACACTAAGGCCAAGATTCTTGTCACACTCATGTTGACCTAAGATCAATCTAAACCCCACATGTTATTAGATAGAGTGGAGAGTGGTGGGTCATGTGAAAGTCTGTGCTCATATACCCTATATATTACATATATAGACACAGGTATATAATAAGCCTGTGTTTCAGTTATTATATTGTAGAGATGTCTGCCCATCCTTGCGTATGTATTAAATGGATTATGTCCTGTACATGTGGGGTTCAGATTGACCTTAGGTCAACATGGGTGTGACAAAAATCTTGGCCTTAGGGTGGACTTCGAGCATTCCATTATCAGATTTTCAATTGGATGGATGGTTAAAGAGTTGGAGTGTGTAGTAGATTGGAGCCTTCCATTAAAGTATGAAAATTGTCTATCTTAATATATATCTGAGCACTTATAGTATATATGTGTGAGAGATGATAATCTGGACCAACTGATGATTGCTGGTTTAGCATGAAATATGTATATTGGTGATTATTTATCTTTTCAGCATATATGTGCTTGAGTGTATCAGTGTTATTAGATAGAGTGGAGAGTGGTGGGTCATGTGAAAGTCTGTGCTCATATACCCTATCTCAAAAAATTTATAGTAATAAAGAACAATTACCTCCTATATCTATTATATCTTCCTAATTGCCCAGAATTTTAAATGAAGAAGTGAGACATGCAATTAAATGCATGAAGAAAGGAAAGACTCCAGGTAATGATGGAATTATAATTGATATATTAAAAGAAGCAGATGAAGAAATAGTAAAAAAATTAGCAAAGTGATATATCAAATGTCTAAATGATAAAGATGTACCAGATGATTGGAAGAATGTAGTACTAATATTAATATTTTAAAAAGGTGATAAACAAGATATTAGAAATTACAGACCTATCAGTTTTTTATCAGTTCTATACAAAATTTTTACCAAAATAATTACAACTCGTCTATAGCAAACTTTGGATTTTAACCAATCAAAAGAACAAGCTGGATTTAAAAGTGGTTTTAGTACAGTGGATCACATCCAAATATTGAGAGAAGTTATAGAAAAGACCAATGAATATGAATTGCCCTTATGCTTTGAATTTGTAGATTATGAAAAGGCATTTGATTCTCTAAGCATTGTTTCAGTGATTAAAGCATTAGATTATCAAGGTATAGACCCAGGATATTTCTGACATTTTGAAGAATATTTATAAAAATGCAACAGCAATAATTAGATTACATAATGATACTAAGATTAACATTGAGAAGGGTATATGACAGGGTGACTCCATATCTCCAAAACTTTTTACAGAAGTTTTGCAAGAAGTATTTTGTGAATTAAAATGGGAAGCTAAGGGAGTAAAAGTAAATGGAGATTATTTAAGTCATCTAAATTTTGCAGATGATTTAGTTGTTTTTGCAAATAATGCTTTAGAGCTTCAAAGAAATGTTGCAAGAGTTATCAGATGAAAGTAAGAAAGTAGGATTAAAAGTAAATGTTAAAAAGATTAAAGTAATGTTCAATGAATTTTCTCAAAAGATGGAAATAAAGATTGATAATGATGAGTTAGAAGAAGTTAACAACTATAAATACCTTGGTCAGATTATTACTACAGATGGAAACATAATGGATGAAATTAATCATAGAATTAAACTTGGTTGGAGTGCTTTTGGTAGAAATAATTTAATATTAAAAGGAAATATGCCTATGTGTTTGAAAAGGAAGGTTTTTAATAAATGTGTTTTACCAGTTCTTACTTATGGATCTGAGACTTGGACACTTAACAAAAGAGCAATACAGAGACTTCAGACCACTCAATGAAGTATGGAGAGATATATGTTAGGAATAACAAGAAGAGATCAAAAATGAAATACATAGATGAGAGAACAAACAGGTATTATTGACATCATTAAAAGAATTAAGAGACTGAAGTGGAGTTGGGCTGGATATATTGCTAGAAGAGATGATAATAGATGGACAGTTGAAATCTTAAACTGGATTCCAAGAGATTGTAAAAGACCTAGAAAAAGACCATATGTGAGATGGATGGATGAAATAAGGAAGTGTGCTGGGGTGATGTGGAGAAGAGAGGCTAGAGATCAGAGATGGATTGAACTTGGAGAGACCTTCATCCTGCAGTGGATTGATAATGGTTGAAAATGATGATGATGATATAATTTAAGTAGTATCATAATTTTTAAGAAATATTCTATTTAGTTTAAAATAAAAACATAATATAAGCTAATATGAATAAAAATATATATTATGCAGCAGTTAGATTTCACATTTCTGAGTAAGAGAACAAAAATCAAAATATTCCAAAAATTATCTTTTTTTAAAACTCAAATTTAGCTCAGTTTCAAAAATATTTATATATCCATTTATAATAAGGCATGATGTAGTTTATATATTATTTTGTACAATGGTGTAACACATATCTTTTCCCTGTAAGCAATCTCCACTGTAAAAGAAGCAATAAAGTCTTTTCTTAGTTCATATTCACATAATTAATTTATCAAAATTCTACATAAACAATAAGCAACACAAGTATGTACCATATTATTCATTATTTAATGAATAATAATAACAACCTTTTACAGTTTATATTTTAGCTAAAGCTTAAGTTAATGAATATTAACGCTACTCCATAAGTATAATGTTGACCATGGGTGGGTTTGGAAACAGCAAAAATCCATTATTTTATAACAAAATCACATGACCTAGATTGCATAATACTGAACATCACATGAGGTTTTGTTGGTTTTATACCAATCCTTTTCTATAAATAGAATACCTATTGGGAACCCCATAACTAAATTGATTTCATATTTATGTATCCAAAGAAGTTAAATAGGTTTAAATTGAAACATTAATATTTTTTAATTTAGGTTAGTATTCTTCCTTGATAGTAAAACAAAAGAGTAAAAGATGTTTGCTAAAGAAAAGAGCATTATATCCAAAAAAATCCAAATGCACCACTTCCAGATCTAAAACTTTTTAGTAATGAAAGCTATATGTTAGAAATTAGAGTATGATATTAGAAATGTAAACTCTGAATTTGAATTTATTAAGCAATACCACATGACATTTTGTTAATTATTCAAACTTAGAATTGGTGGAACATCTGGAGAGAAAAAAATTATATGAAGTTGCATCTATGCTAATTGAGTTATTTGGCAGTCAATGGAAGTGTCCAGCACCACCCTTTGGACTTTGAGATCTTGATCCAAATATGGAGTAGTGCCTTTAATCAATAATAAAGTGGGATGACCTTTGGAAATTTGGTGCACTTCATTTCATGTATAAAAACATGCATCAAATGTTGGTCTCTCAGTCTATTTTATTAATGGATTATATATTAAATTGTTGATTAAAATAAAATAGCTTGGTGCAAGATCCAATTAGGCCCAGGGATCCCAGGCATATGGCTGGTTGACTGACATTAGGAATGCTACTGGAAGGATCTGTCTGCAACCACATTTCTATTTGGTAATAACTAGCAGATCTGATTTCAATGTTTTAATTTTTTATTGTTTTGCAAGTTTTTATAACTTTCTAATGTGAATAAATAAATAATACTTCTGTATGTAATATAAAAATAATATAAAATAACAATTCATGTCAATTGTTAATACAGAGTTTAATATAAATAAATAAAAACAAATAATATTTCCAAGCGCTTTCAACTCTTACGAGTCCTTATCAAGGCAGTATAAAAAATTATATTTTCTCCTAGGTGATGAATCTAACATTTCATTGTATTGGCCAGGAACAATTAATCGGAAAGCTGGTTAATTTCGAATTCATAGCACAAGATGAATTCTGTATAAAATATGATTCTTTAATCTTGCATTTTTTGTCATGTGTTTCATGCATTAATATTGTAAAATCCATGAAACACATGATAAAAAATGCAACATTAATGAATCATATTTTATACAGAATTCATCTTGTGCTATGAATTCAAAATTAACCAGCTTTCTGATTAGTTGTTCCTGGCCAATACAATGAAATGTTAGATTCATCACCTAGGAGAAAATAGAATTTTTTACACTGCCTTGATAAGGACTCGTAAGAGTTGAAAGCGCTTGGAAATATTATTTGTTATTTTTATTTATATTGTAACGTTTATTTATATACGTTACAAATATATTGGCATTTGGTAAAAGCTAAAAAAGTAAATTTAGATTTTTTTTTGATTAGTATAATTTTTGTTAAAACGTGCAATGAAGGTTAAAATTGTCATTCTTATTTTTTTTTTATCTAATTGGAAAGAATAAATGACATACAGATTACTAATCCAGATAAATTAAAAGAATTCCAAAAGTATAAGCTAAAAGAAAAATATTTTAGCTAATTAAAGATGGAAGAATAATGCTAAAAAAAGAGAACTTTGTAACTTAAATTTAAGAGAGAGTGTATAAGATTATTATCTTATACGCTGATAAAAAGACAAAAGAGTGTGCAGAAGTTCCAAAAATGGAGCGCGATATAAAAAGGAGATGACAACTTCAATCTGGGTCTTCTCTTTAACTTCTAGTTACGTCTCTGAAAGTTGGAGGTTTCCACGAGCATAACCTGTGGCAAGAAATATATTTCTACACAGGTATGCCCCTTGCTGTACCAAGCTGTTATGCAAGCATGGAAACGGGACTTGTGAAGACCGCTTTTTGCAATAAAAGGGCCACTACAACCGTGCCTTTTCTCCAGCTATAGAACGGAACAATAATGGAAGACGCTGGCAGGAGAGACCAATGGAAATTCTCATGATCTAGGATCTCATAAACCTACATGAACTTACCGGTAAATTAAGAATAAATTTTCCTGATAGTGACTTAAACTTTTGCAAACAATTATTTATCTAAGCTTAGACTACCATCCTGATATAGACTTTACTTTCACATTCAAGGGACTTTCTTATAAAGAATTTTATACAAGATCTTGGAACATTATTAAATTGCGTTCATTATTTAATCTAACTGTTTTTGTTAATAGATTCATTATCTGGATTAGCATGTGTGTACTTTCCAGTTTAGTTAATTCGTAATTTAACTTATAAATATTTTAGTTTGTTAGAATAAAGGAGATTATACTTTTATCAACCTTTTCATTGTGCGTTATTAATAATAGTTATTATTTTTTATTATTAAATCTATTAGTAGTTTAATAAGATTTAAAAATGTAATTTACCTTTGCCAATATGTTTGAATAAGCCCAGGAATAATAATCTTAAAAAATTAATTCTCGTTACGGTATGATGTAATACCGATTAGTTTAAAAGTATTTTTTTTTATTTGTGAGATGTTATATGATGATTTCAGCGAATTCTTAGGAATTCTGGTGCCCAGATTAAATAAATTAAAAGCTGATTTCATCAATAGCACAATTCTCAACAATTAATAGGCCGAGTTGATCAGGAAATATAGCTATGTTTTTAGAATAGAAATATAACTTTCTTCTTTTTTGACATAGCTTGATCAACTCACGCGGAGTTTATATTAGCGTGTAGAGGCCTAGCAAAACGGAAACGTTACAATATTAAACTCTGTATTAACAATTGTTATTTTATATTAATGTGAATAAAATATTGAAAATCTCTGGTTACATAGTAAGAAATTGTTTTGACAAATTTTTTTAAATTATTGAAATACAAAGTAATCACCCGTTTTTTTAAGACTGCAAAATACGAAAATTAAAATTTTTTTAAATAATAAAAAAAATTACTTTAAAATAAAGATTTTAATTTGGAATATCTTTATTTTTAATAATTGATGAAATAGATAAGTGATGAATTTTGAGGGCCTTAATTGGATTAAAGTTTTTGAAAGTACTGATGCAAAGAAAAGCAGTCCACAGTCAAGTCATGTTGATAGGATGGACAATTGTCATTATCATTTTTGGCTATTATTGAACAACTGCAGGAAAGCTCTTTTCAATTTTAATATAGTTTCTGTTCTCATAGTTTTTTTTTTACATCATGCCAACAAATTGAATCATCTCATTTCTTTTTAGTTTTTTTTTACAAAATTTTGGTATCCATTTTAAGAGTTCAGTTCTAGCTTAGTTCCATTGTAGTGTCTTTATTTGGTTTCACATCCATGTGCTTCATTTTTGATTTTTCTTCTTATTTTTGATCTTCCTCTACATACTTTTTTTATTGAACACTCTAAAGTCTTTGTATTGCTCATCTGTTAAATCTCCAAGCCTCAGACCAATAAGTAAAAGGTAATAATATATCTCTTAAAAAATCTTCATTTCAAAACACTTAGGCATATAATCAAAATAAGAGTCATATATCACATGCCCCTATCTCCTAATCTTGTAAGTTATAAACAATGAAGATTGCCAATTCCTCTACAAGCTTTATGATAAATGCTTAGTCAGAGCCAGCACTTAAAATATCTCTGTCAAGAACCCCTCCCCAAACCCCTAACCATGGTTTCATGCTTTGGCACTCCTCAGAGAGGTGTCAGGGTAGGTTCAGACACTAGATCTAAAAATACCAACCCAATGCCAAGCACCTATCTAAAAGTTATCTATTGAGTGAAAAATCTGAAATTTTCAGACATCTACATGTCTTCAAACCCAGCTATCCAACACAAATAGCTATATGGGGCTGATAGATCTTCAGCCATAAATGCTTAGCCAGAGCCAGCAATTAAAATATCTCTGTCAGGAACCCCTCCCCAAACCCCTGACCATGGTTTCGTGCTTTGGCACTCCTACTAGTATATGGTATGGCTGAAGATTTATCAGCCCCATATAGCTATTTGAGTTGGATAGCTGGGTTTGAAGACATGCAGATGTCTGAAAATTTCAGATTTTCCACTCAATAGATAACTTTTAGGTAGGTGCTTGGCTTTGGGTTGGTATTTTTAGATCTAGTGTCTGAATCTACCCTGATACCTCTCTGAGGAGTGCCAAAGCATGAAACCACAGTCAGGGGTTAGGGGAAGGGTTCCTGACAGAAATATTTTAAGTGCTGTCTCTGGCTAAGCATTTATCGTAAAGCTTGTAGAGGAATTGGCAATCCTCATTGTTTACTTAGGCATATGTTTTTTCATTACTAAATGATTTTTACTAAAAGCCCTACATTAAAGTTTAATTGTATAATTAATTTCATTCATTATGTTTCTATATGCAGTGTGCATTTATATTATTTATTTTATTTTATAATAATAATAATATCGGGTATATTTATTTGTTTTATATATATATCCAGTTTTTTTCTTTTTTGTTTGTGCTGTTATATTACAGAACTTGCATTTTATATTGGTAACCTAATTTATTTGTTAATGTGTTACATAATTAGGAAAATTTTAATTGCATTACATTTTCCTGTAGATAATTATAAATATTTATTGCATGTAAAAAATAAACTTGTTTTTTAAAACAAAATGGAAAAAAAATATAGCTATAAAACATAAATATTGAGGTAGAATTGTAGGTATATTGCAAACATTACTGAGTAAAAAAAAAATTTTATAACATGTGTTTTTGTATTTTTAAATAATATCATTGTTTTATACATGGCTCCAGGAAAGTTGTAGTTTATAAAGTTGCTGAAAAAAATGATTTGGGTTAGCCAGTTTTACTTTGCACCCTTCAGCCATCTTATCATTTTAAAAATTTTAATAAAAAAAAGATAACGAAAATATCTTATTCTTGTTAGAAAAATAAAATTATTCCTATTTCAAAGTAAAAATTTTATAAGTAGAAAAACCAATAGAGAAATAATAATATTCTATATTTAAATAGCGTTTTGCGAGTTTAATAAGATTATAAATTTATATAGGGTTTTACTATCTGCGCATGCTTTCGACATTTACGCATGCTCAGCTAGTAAACGCTTTATAGATTTATAATCTTTTCTTGTTAAATGCTCAAAATGTTGTTTAAATATAGAATTACATTCAAATACGAAAATAAGTAAAGAATCATCGCATAATCATAATATCAATAATAATAATAATCCTTATGATACATCAATTAGATGATGGAGAACTGAATGGATGAACTGCATTCAGACCAGTTTTTTCTCTGCTTTCCTGTATGCATCCAAAGTTGTCAATCATGTCCATTCTGTAATGATATCTATCCATGACAATCTTGGTTATCCTTTTCTTCTTGGTTCATTTACCATACTAAACATGAAATCATTTTTACGAGTGCTAATCTGCTTGCCATAAGTCCAAAATAATATAATTTTCATCATTTTATCATCTTCAATAGTTATCCTTTTGTAGTTACTTTCTCCTAAACCCATTAATTAATTTTCTTAGCTATTCAAGTTACACCAAGAATCCTTCTATAGTATTTCATTTTAAAATCAATTATTATTTTCTACAACTTCAATATCCATACCTCACAAAGAGTCTTCAATAAACCATATCAAAGTTTTAATAATCCACAATTTGTCCACTTACTTATGTCTCTATTTTTCATATAGACATTAATGTTGTACATGTCTTTGATGACCACAGCAATTGGTCATTTACTCTGTGTGGCAGTCTCTATCTTGAAGTATTTTGTAACCATTCTGAAACTCCTTCCAGCCAATCTGCAAACACTTTTATTCTTATTATACCTCGATTTACACTTATTAGTCCATACTGTTTTCTTGAAGGTTTATGATGATAGTGTTTAAATAAAGTTAAATTTTTCTAAAGATATTTAATACTCATATTAGATGATGAAAATAGTCCTATGTTTTTGCCCTTACTAAATGATCTACAAGATCCTGTAATTTTTTCCCTGTTGTTATAATTAAAATTCCATCATCTTCATATCACAATTTACATAATTTATTTTCCTCTAATATAAAATTCACCTAAAATCCACTTAAAGCTTTTCTCATCACTTGTGTTACAATATTAAAAAAACTAAGATGATAACATGCAGCCCTATTTTATCTTTTTACCTACTTGGAACCAATTGGAATTTATTTATGCTACTTTCACTCTGATTATTTTTCTATATAACGAAGAGTCACATATTATTCAGGTTAAAGCCTGTCTTGAAAGTATTTACATATACTTCCTGTGTGCTTAATAAATAATTACAACTTTACAATAGTTTATATATTTCCAGTATAAATATCGTAATATTAACTTGTTGTAAAACACAAGATTTCATGAATGTTAATTTGTAAAGGGAATACTGGGCTTAAATAGTGAAGAGAATAACAACTTCATACTCCCAAATCAAGATGCTTCAGATTGGCTTATATAAGTGGAAAGTTAGGTTAAAGATAAGATGGCCACTCTTATCTTTATAAAAGTTGCTATCTTGTGTAGTGGTTTGAGAGATCCCTCTACCAGCAATTAAAAATATTGTTTGATTATTATAAATTTCAAGGTGTACATGATTCATGTTAAAGCTTGTCTTAAAAGTATTTACATATACAACTTTACTATATAAATATCCCATATGTAACATTACTTTCTCAGAGTTTATCATGCCATAAAAGAATCAAAAGCTGTCTGATAATCTATCAAACAGAAATATAGTGGCTTATTGAAATTCCCTAGCTTTTTGAGAATGATGTTCTGGTTAGCTATCTGGTCTCCTACTTTTCATTCTGGTCTAAAACGTGTCTGCAATGGCACCAACTCACATTCTGTCTTTGCCTGTATTCTATGCAAAACTATACTCAACATTATTTTGCTGCATGTAAAAATAAAGCTATTATCTCATAATTATCACACTGACAGAGATCTCCTTTTTAGGTATTGATTTAAATATTGCTGTAATCAAGGTCTCAGGCCATGCTCCACTCTTCCATGCCACCAAGATCAATCCATGCAATCGATCCACAATTGCATTTTCTCTTTTATTGAATAATTCTGCCAGTACTACATCTGATCCTGGTGACCTTCCATTGGCAGTTCATGATATATCTATTATTAATTATGCAACTTAATATGATTGGTCATCTTTGAAGATCTTCACAAAACTATCTCTATAGATTAAATGGCTTTTCTGGATCTGCCAACAGTTCACCAGCTTTATACTTAATGATAATCAATCATGGTATAACAAGCTTTATACTTAATGACATTGTTAATACAATCTTATTTGTCTCTTCTTACTCTCATCTATGCTTCTTTTTCAAATTTGCATACTTTACAAAATCACAATTTTAACTCTTCTCACTGGTAATCCACAACCACTGTTTTTCATTTCTTTGGAACAAATTTTTCATGCAACTTCCAACATATTGATTTTTAACTGTTGCCATTGTCTTTTCACATCACTATGTTCAGTCAGACTTTCAAAATTATTTGTTAATCCACAAACATATTCTGATAATCTATCACCAATTATATCATCTACGGTTAGTCTTTTTACCTTCCTCTATGTCATAATTTCAAATTTATATTCACAATCAAAAGCCAGTGATTTGCATCAAGATCAGTTCCTGAATATGATTTGCATTTTTAATACACTTTCTCCATTTCCTATTCTAAATGATATAATAAATTTGATTTCTAGAAAGACCGTATGGTGACGACATATATACCTTTTCCTATACGAGTTTGGATTTGTAATAATGTAAATTAAATTGAAGATTTTCATAGGTTTCAGATATAAATAAAATATTATCTGGGCACAACCATATATAATTTATTAATATATGTATAAACCAATGTTTCAACTAGGTCATACTGTTTATTAACTGGGTAACTAATATAAAATAATTGCACAGACACTGTAAATACTAATGCATAACAATAATGAAAATTCTGTTAATAGAAAATAAAAATAATAATTATGAGAAATTATTTAGATTAGTGAGGTTTTTTTAAAAAAAAATACATGTATTGATTTTTCTTATATGAAATTACTATCCAGATGTGTGCCTCTACAACAATGCCACATTTCAGGAGCCAGTGAAATAATTAAACGGTAAGAGTATATCAACAAACATGATGATACATACAAATTATCTTCTATTTGGACATTTTCTAAGAAGAAACTCATTAGGCTAAATAATTTCTCATAATCATTATTTCTATTAATAAAACATTCATTATTGTTATACATCAGTGTTTACAGGCCTTTACAATTACTTTACAATATTTTTACCTATTTGATGAGTGTGACCTGGTCAAAATGTTGGTTTTATATATATATATATATATATATATATATATATATATATATATATATATATATATATATATATATATATATATATATATATATATATATATATATATATATATATATATATATATTCAATAAATTATGTTTGGTTATACACAGATAATATTTCATTTGTAATAAATTTAATTATACACACTGCAGAAATTTATCAAATTTTGATCAGTCATTATACATGTCCCAAGCTCATGTTTGCTACTTATTTAATCATCAATCCTTTCACCAACTTTGATGTTTATATCACCTTATGGTCATTCTTTTATTTTTCCATTGCTATAAATTGATTACAATATTTAATAGAACTGTTGAATATCTTTATCTATTGTTGCTATCCTATGTTCATAACATTGTATAACTATGAGATCTATTGGTGAAGATTTTACACGAATCACCAGAATTCTTTCATTTCTACACAATGATCCACTATACCCTTTATAATTCCACACAACTTCATCATAATTATACTTTTTATCCTTTTTAAACAATAGAAGTACTGAAATCTTCAAAGTATGCACATTTTGTTTCTCCAAACTACAAAAATGTACTTTGATCCTTTCTAGTTAAAGTTTCACCAACCTCTCTAGTGTTCCACATATGAATTCTCATCTCTGTTCTCTGTTCCAATTATACATTACTTCTTAAAATATTTATGTCTTTTGCATTAAATTCTGGATCTCGCTTTGCATTCCAGTATCCAATTTTTTAAACTATTCTGATTGCACAATAGAGAACATTATCTTTGATAATCTTGAAATGATCAAACCAACATGAGTATAAATCTCATGACACAATCACTCTCACTGCTCTTTGGGAATCTAATGAGATAGGAGGATCCCAGGCCTTTTTATCCTGCAGATGACCAGAATAATTAAAATACTATATATTTTTTGAAATTTGACAATTTATAAAATTTTATAATTTATAAAATTTTACATCTTAGTTATATGAAGCTAATATTTTAATATTTAAAAGATTTGATCTGTCTTTTTACAAAACCTCCTCCAAGATAGATTTAATAACAAAATGTCATTCAGCTTTAAATGTAGGCATATTATGTCCAACTTCTCTATATTAAAGTCTAGCGACAGGTAGATATAATAAAATATAAGCAAAAAAGGCTTTAATCTGATTCTACATAATACTAATGATGATGATGATGATGATACTACTAATAATAATCATCATAATAATAACTTTTAAATATCTGAAATTAAAATGGAAATAACTACCTCTCTCTGAGTTATATAATGTCAAAACCATGATAAGAAAGAAAGATACTAATCTGTCTTTAAGTTTTGTTATTATACAAGCTGTAGTTTTGGGCATATTTTTGAAATTATAAGATTAATTTTGTGTATTGTTTTAATTTATGTACAGACTAAGTCACCAATGATACATTTAGAGGATGGACAGAGCTTAAGGACAGGTTGATATTCTGTTTTGTCATGGTTTTGACATTACATAATTCAGTGGAGACATTTCTCTTTCAATTACAGATCTCACTCTTCATCCTTTGAATATAATAATAATAATAATAATAATAATAATAATAATAATAATAATAATAATAATAATAATAATAATAATAATAATAATAATAATAATAATAATCATAATAATAATAATAATAATAATAATAATAATTTCAGACCATATAGTTCTGTACATAAATTGAAATAATAAACTACATTCACGCTATAATTTCAAAATGACATCAAAAATCAAGCTTATATAACAACAGAGATTAAAAACAGATTTGTATTGTTCTGTCTTTTCATTGTTTTACATCTATCACTCAGTGAGAGATAATTACTTTGTTTCAATTATATATATATTATTAGAATTTGATGTTTTACATTTAGCTTTCGTAAATTTCTTTCAATTTCATAATATACAATGTTGCTAATCTTCACGTTCACTCTTTCAAACAAAACAAAAAACAAATACTATCCATTTTTATTACAATTTATATAATAAAAAAAAATTAGGCCGAATATCAAAATCAAAAATGAGTGTCACAAATAGCAATATAATATAAAACATAAATATAATTTGTGATTATTAATCGGATAAGATGTTAAACTTTATTATATGAAAACATATTTTTTAAAATGTCAAGAATTCTTTACGGGTTGAAGATGCACACACTCATATATATATATATATGTAAGCAAAGATGTAAGCAGAAAATTTCCTTGTAATAACTAGAGAAAACTTTCCAGCAATAATATTTCTAGGAAAACACCAATTAAAATTAACAGCTGTACGCTCAAACACGTGATCTAGTCGCCAACATTAGCTTATCATAAGAAAAAAAGACATTTATTAAATCATAAAAAAAAAAATACATTTTATTTTTTATCTTTTAATTTCATCCATATTTTTCTGCTTAGTGATATAACATTTTAAAAAAAAAAGTAAAAAAATGTTAATAACATCCTTTATTATGCGTTTTGCTATTAAATGCCTTATGACTAATTATATGCTGATATTTACATACACACATATATCTATATGTATGCATCACCTATATATATATATAATGCGTCTATGCAAATGTCATCAAGAGCAAAATCGTTACAAATATTAAATTATGAAAATAACACGAAAATGTTAAAAGAATTCTCAATCAAATATTAAATTTTTAAAAAAGAAGCAATATTTATAATAAAGAAAATCTGTACATTTCTCCAATTATAATTAATAATCTCAGTACTTCATTAACTTTCTCAATATAACATAGAGTTTAAAATTCATTACATATATACACACAATAAAAACAGACAGGATAATACTTTCAACATAACAGTAAACAGAAACTTTATAAAGGCCAAACAGAACTTGACACCCTTAACGTGTCAACAATGAGATCCCCCAAATAATATGATTGATCTTTTTATCCAAGCTTCCTCTGAATCAATGCATATATTATCTAGCAACATTGTTTAGCTAATCCCACAAACATTTCAAGATGCTAGCATGTGTAAATTATGTGTTATGACATGAAATATGAGAATATGTTTCGTATCTTAGCTCACAGTGAAACAGCAAATTGATGAAACTGTTAGTAAAATATTTGAGATGATTTAAAGTATGTATGGAAATAAGGTCATGAATTACAATAAAGTGGTTATGACAGTTGGGAAGGCATTGAAGATTATCTGCAATGGTATGAAAAACGTCATATTTCATGCCATAAGTTATAATCCAGAAATTTTTGTAGTCAATAGCTAAACTATGTTTCTATGTAACAATTACATTGAAATAATACTGCAAGAAGCTTGGAGAAAGAATCAGCCATCTTTTCATTGTGAGAGACTATATATATTTCTAGAAGCATAAAAACATATATGCAGTTGTATAGCAATATATTTTTTGATTCCATGTTTTGAAATACAATATTATGATTTACTTTATTTTCTTGCAAGAATCTTTTGCACCATGAGATTAAAGATGCTGATAGTAATAACTATAATCAGATTAGTAAAACATATATCAGATTAGTAAAACATATTATTGCTTTACTTATCACAATTTTGAACTAAAGGGATCTTTTGTGGCACAAGATTCTCTATCTTTATTACATTTT
The DNA here is from genome assembly GCA_028023455.1 of Epiperipatus broadwayi. Classification (NCBI taxonomy): domain Eukaryota; kingdom Metazoa; phylum Onychophora; class Udeonychophora; order Euonychophora; family Peripatidae; genus Epiperipatus; species Epiperipatus broadwayi. The sequence goes on from JAQFVV010006430.1 coordinate 1,309,296, forward strand.
CTTTATGGTTGATGTGTTTCAGGCTCATCTTTGGTTATTCTCAGGACTCGGTTCTATCTTTATCAAGCTCCTTGACCAAGTCAAGCAGTGAGACTCTCTGCTTTCACCTATGAGTCTATATGATTATACTTGGGTGGAAGTTTCATTTTCCTCTTAGTCTTATTAAGATATCTTTTTCTACATTGACCTTTTCAAGTTTCATTCTGAATGCTATGTAATTTTTTATAAAGTTTAATTGTATATTACTATGTTATTATGTTTAATAAATTTATTTTAAAACAACATAAATTAAAAAAAATGAGAATTTCTTTTTGTTGATTCTAAAATAATTATTTTATAAGAGGACTAAAATTTGCAACTCCATTCATTGTAGATAAATGTCAGGAAAACCATGGTGTTTGATGTGAGACAACAATACTTGTTTAAAACTCTATACAAATTTTCTATTGTTTCTATTTTTTTATCACAAATATAAATAGTCATTTGATTAAAAATAAATACATGCTTAAAAAAAGAAACTTCACTTTTTGAATTAACAAGGATTCTAAAATGTGACTATAATTACATTTAATGTCTTTACTAATTTCATGTGACAGGACCATTTGTAAATGTCAAGGCAACACTAATTTTTTAGATAATGTTCTTTGACAAAAGATTGTTGATATTTTATTGGTTTTTAACGCATTATTTGAAAGGATATAATATATGTACGATAACCAATTAGTTGTTGGCACTTATTATATGTATATTATTGAGGAAATTGAAGTCTGTAGTGCATTTGGTTTCAAGTTTGAATTCAAATCTAGGCTTAAATAAAATTTGGATTTCTGTTTTATCTTTTAAATAGGCTTGATATTTTTTGGTAATTCTCACCAGCTAAAAATTAGCAATCTAACAGTCCTTTCTTAATTACTTTTTTCTAAATTTATTTTCCTACAATGGAATTTTAAAATATTTATTATCAGTATTCATCCATAAATAATTATCAGTACTGATGGTTTGGATGAATTATTTGCACTCTCAATTAGGTGATAAATAATATTTTAGAAAACCACTGTAGAGGTGCTGTGAGCAACATTATATACACCTGGGTCTCTTTTTACGTGGATTGATTTAATGTGATTTTGAAGTTACGCGATTTATGTTTCTCCAGAAGTCAAACTCCGATAATGCACTATTACTTTAAATAATAAATTTCACATATATTGAAAGTAATAGCACATTATTGGAATTCAACTTTCATCTTAGTAATTTCAATATTTTCAGTGCTTTATAATAGTAAGATTTTATGCAATAATGAAATTAAAATCATGATTTCCACATTTTATGTATAGACACATTAAATTTTACAAGATTATAATGTAAATTTGTTCAAACATTGTGCATGTTAATTTTGCATTTTAAATCACATTCTGTTTTTGCTTTTTAAAAGAGAACGTAATCAATTATTAATCATTTAGTGTCCACAAGTTTATTTTTAAAAGGTGAGTAATAGCAGTGGGCACAATTAAAATTGAAAATTAAAAAATTAAAGACAAAAATAAGAATTTAATTTTTAGTTGTTGGATTAATTACTAATTACGTTGTCACCAGAAAACTATTAACACAATGTGAGAGTGACATTGGCACTAGTTGTATTTCCTCTGGTGAAGAATCTGATTTTTTACCAGTTTGCAAACGAACCTGTTTATTGGCAATAGTGATAATAATTAAAACGTGTATAAAAAAATGTAAATTACTGTACTGTAAATTATGCATAAAAATATATTGTTTTGAATAAAATTAAATATTATAGTTAAAAAAAGTTTGTCTTGTATCAATTTTTTTTCAAATTTGAAATTTTTTATTAGTCATATTTTATTTCCTTATTTTTTTTGCACATGAATTTTAAAGTAATTTTACATTGGTGCTTTGCTTTTATGTGATTTTTGAAAAATCACAGTCCGTATCCCCCCTTTTTCAAGGTAAGTTACATCTATTTTTGCACGATTACATTTGCACGTGTTTTCTGAGGAACCTATCTATCACGTAAAACAAGACCCAGGTGTATATAGATTAAAGCAATAAAAGCTAAGATTAAGGAATTATTAAAATACGACAATACATAATGATAGTAGATGAGAAAATTGATATAAAATCAACAGATCTTTTGATTAATGGGCTTTGAACATTTTTCCTCAAATAAAAGTAATTTATGTCATCATCATATTTGTTGATACAATCTATTTTTAAGAATTTCAACAACTCTGATTTTCAATAGTGGAGAATGATATTTGCACACACACATACTCAACTAAATATTAAGAATATAAAAGGAGAAATAGTATTTTTTTTAAATAAAGAAAGTCAGCATATTTCTGCAATTATAATTATTTCCAAAATTTATTATCTTTCTCAGATATGTAAATATATACACATAAATAAAATTAGACAGAAAAATGCTTTCAACATAAGAGACTTTATAAAACGCAAGGCAGCAATAAAACTGCTCAGGTTAAAATCAAGCCTGATGTACAGATAATAACAAGGTAAATCTCTCCATACAGTAGTGCCACCCTGTGCCAACCAGAGTAATCAATGGATGCCAGAAGGCTTGTGCATATAATCCCTATCTAGTGCCTACTCATCCAATATCCCCAGACTAGTTTCTGGCTTGTGGCCTTTGTCAGTGAGGAGCCTTGGATCTGAGAGCACTGCACCTAGATCTTAGGTTTTAATGCAACCCTCCAGCAGCCACCTTTTATCTCTACTTAACTACAAAACTATGAGAATACAAGGCTCCTCACTGACGAAGGCCACAAACAAGAAACTAGTCTGAGGATATTGGATGAGTAGGTACTAGATAGGGATTTTATGCACAAGCCTTCTGGCATCCAGTGAATACTCTGGTTAGCACAGGATGGCACTACTGTAAAGAGGGTTTTGCCTTGTTTGATAACAATTATGTGCTAGTATAAGAGGTGATCATGTGATGTTTAATGTACAGATATTCTTGTTAAAATTGTTCTTTCAAAGAGCTTATAAAATCTCAATATTCCAGTAATGATTATCATCAATAGTTTTACATTTATACTAAATTTTTGGAATAATTTTTTTAATAATTCATGTTACTGAATAGTTTTTCTAACAGCCATTTAATTTTAGGTTTTATATTTTTACAAACTTTTATCTTTTCCCGTGGCTTATTTGGTTAAAATAACCAAGAGTAAATTTAATTTATTAATTGGACTTCTCTATATTATTTTGAACCACTAAATATCCCAGAAGCAGATAGCATATTTTTAGAATTTTTAAATATATATATTTTTAAATGTACTACATTAATTATAACTGAAACACACAGGCTTATTATATACCTGTGTCTTTATATGTAATATATAAGGTATATGAGCACAAACTTTCACACAACCCACCACTCTCCACACAATTTCATAACACTGATACACTCGAACGCATATATGTTGAAAAGATAAATAATCACCAATATATGTATTTCATGCTAAACCAGCTCTCATCAGTTGGTCCAGATTACCATCTCTACACATATATGCTACAAGTGCTCAGATATATATTAAGATAGCCAATCTTTATACTTTATTGGACAGGCTTCAATCTACTCCACACTCCAATTCTTCAACCATCCATCCATGGCTTCAGGGTGACGTTTGAGCATTCCATCATCCGATATTCAATTGGATGGACGGTTGATGAGTTGGAGTGTGGAATAGATTGAAGCCTGTCCATTAAAGTATGAGGTTTGGCTATCTTAATATATATCTGAGCATTTATGGCATATGTGTGTAGAGATGGTAATCTGAACCAACTGATGATTGCTGGTTTAGCATGAAATACGTTTATTGGTGATTATTATCTTTTCAGCATATATGTGTTCGAGTGTATCAGTGTTATGAGATAGTGTGAAGTGGTGGGTTGTGTGAAAGTCTGTGCTCATATACCTTATATATTACATCAATTATAGTATATATCATATATATGCTATAAAATAGTAACAATAATAGTAATAAGGATTTACCTTTATTATTTAAATAAAAATAAAAGACCGTGTTTAAAATTAAATAATTATAATATACTATTGTTTGATTTTTTTACAGCTTGAGTTTTGTCAAAGTTAATTATTTCTTTTCAAACTGGTTTCAAATAATTACTTTCAACCACATTTAAGAACAATTATGTATTGTATATATAGTTTTCATTTTTATGGTTTTGTTTATATTAAATTTGAATTTTAACTTTAGTTAAATATTTCGTCGGCTTTAGAATAAAAATGAAAAAGCTTATGATTACTAATATTTGTTTATTATTTAAAAACATTAGTAATTGGAATAAAGCTAAAGTGACTTATTATTTAGTCAGAAATGCTTGAATTACGTAACACTTTTAGTAACTGTTTAAAATTTATACTTAATTAAAATATAAATGGTTATTACATAAAAATTTTGCACATGGCTGAACTATTTTTTTTTTTTAATGCATTTTGTGAAGCTTCAAACAGTTTGATTATAGATTCATTAATGTTGCAATTTTTAATTGGGCTTCTACGTATGTGTGTGTGTATAATAGTTTATTTTATCATTACAAAATAAATATTTGCACTTCTGTATACTAAACGACAACATTATAAATTATGTTAAATTGATTAATACATAATGAGTTCCAGTTGCCTGTTGTGTCAAATCTAAATCAAAATATGTTATATTTATTAACATAATTTAGATATTCAGTATAAGAATTTTAAAATATTAAAATGTCTGATCATGAATTATAATAATGTGTTGCATCTTCATAGATTATCATTAATGCACTTCCTACCACTGCACAATTTTGCCAACCACCGAAAAATGCTTTTGCACCTCATGGTTTCATTACCATATATACTTTGAATCCATTGTGTCAGTATGAATTTTTCTTAACTGAAAACAAATCTTAATGTTATGATATTGTTACACCATCGATTAAAGTATAAAGTACACTGTCATATTTCATGTCATAATTTATTATCCAGACACACTGGACACCTGAAGCTTTGGTGTTGAATAAGTAAATTGTGTTTTTGCATAACATATGCTATGATTCAGAGGTGGTGCTGCAAAAAAAGATTGGAGAGAGCATGAATCACCAGCACATATATTAAATAATTTACTTAAATCTGAAACAGAAATTATTCATAGTATGCATAAAAGGCAATAGACTTCTAATATCCTGATGAATTAATTAATGACACATCAATTCTTCTTAACATTGTGAAAACATCTCTTATGATAAAATATATTCTTTATTTTCATTTTTTAAACAAACGTTTTCATATGTAATTCTATGGCAATTCATAAAATGTAATGAATGGAAAATTTAATTTACTTTATACAAAATATTGTGGAATGAAAATGAGTTTGATTTATAACTATTGAGATAAAACCTTACCATCATTTGTAGATGTACAGTATGTCCCAATGAAAAGGTGACTGGTTACTGGTATTCTCAACAGTATTCCTGCAATGCCATTTCTGAATTAGTGTGTGTCTTATGTAGTAACATAGTTCAACTATTCGTCACAAAAATTTATAAAATGTTGCATGTCTGGATTATGAGTTATATGAAGTGTAATAATGTGTTTTACATTGTAACCCACAGTGTAATCAACATGTTAACACTGAAGCAATATTACTATTGAAACACTAGCAATGATTCAAACTCTACATGACAATGATACCATACGTGGCAAGAAGGCTTCCAAGTGGTTTGCAAGATTGCATGCTTACCGGAAGAGATTTAAGATGATTCTTGAAGACTTTCATATAAATTCTAGCACTTTTAAAATGTGTGGTGACTAGATAAACTATGTTCCTATATAATAGATACATTGATTCAGAGATGGCGCTTTAGGCAGATTGAGAAGAGCAGTAGTCATTTTTCACCGCAAATATGCACATACGTTCAATTTAAGATGCATATGTCATGAGTTATTAGTAAAAAAAATATTTATGATATATTACTTTATATGTATGTTTGGCATTATGTTTATAAATACATATTAAAAAATTTGGAATATAAAAAAACATAAATCATTTTATTTTTATATGTAAAAATCTATCTACGATTAATTTTGTGAAGCAAAATATTAAGTTGAAAATGGAAAGCAATTTTAAACAAAGATGAACATTTTTGCCTCCTCATCAGTAATGTTTAGAAGGAAGTCATAATAAGAATGGATTACTATTTTGCCTTTTACTAATAGACTTAAAATAATATATGGAAACGCAATATTTAAAATGACTGCCTAATCTGGAACAACCATTAGTGGAAACAATTATTAATAATTTTTATACCTGGAAAAGTTTCCTAGGGAGAGTGGGAATCAATAATTATTTTTTATTACTCTGTGGTTTAGTCCAGTGATAGAGAAACAGAGTGAAGATTTCTATCCTCAAACATTTTCAGCACTCAAACTTTTTACGGACATTGGAGCAAAAAACCATTCATTTAATGCATTTATGCATACAAATTTTGATAATCAGATAATAATATGAAGATTACAAAATTTTTAATGGAAATAAAACTAAACACTTTATTGCTAGGAGACACAATCCATGAATTTATAGTTCCAAAGTTCATTATTTTTCCCTTGCAGAAATGCATTTTAAATTAATCATATTGCATAAAGTATAATAACTGAAACACAGGCTTATTATATACCTGTGACTATATATGTAATATATAGGGTATATGAGCACAGACTTTCACACAACCCACCACTCTCCACTCTATCTCATAACACTGATACACTTGAACACATATATGTCGAAAAGATAAATAATCACCAATATACGTATTTCATGCTAAACCAGCAATCATCAGTTGGTCCAGATTACCATCTCTACACATATATGCTATAAGTGCTCAGATGTATATTAAGATAGTCAATCTTCATACTTTAATGGACAGGCTTCAATCCACTCCACACTCCAACTCTTCAACTGTCCATCCAATTGAAAATCTGATGATGGAATGCTCAAAGGCAATAAAACATAAATAACCACCATGGAAAGTATAAACTTACTATGATTTCCTTTTCATTTGGTAATTTACTATTAAAATAATTTTTTACATAATTATTGTATCTTTATTTATTAATGAGAGAGAGACTACATTAATTTTAGAAAAATAAGCCAAAATTCAAGTCACGATTTAAATAAAAGAATAAGATTTTTGTGATTTTCTTAAAACAAAAAATAATAATGTGGATTTCTTTTTTACAAGAAAAAATATTAATTAAAATGTATGTTTAAAAATATGTATTAAAATATTTTGAATTCAATGATAATAATAAAATGAAAAGTTTCCAGAAGGAAAAAAAATGGCCACAGCTTTACATGAGTAACGGAATATATAGGGTATAGGAGCACAGACTTTCACATGACCCACCACTCTCCACACTATCTCATAACACTGATACACTTAAACACATACATGTTGAAAAGATAAATAACCACCAATATACGTATTTCATGCTAAACTAGCAATCATCAGTTGGTTCAGTTTACCATCTCCACCCATATATGCTATAAGTGCTCACAGCATGAAATACGTATATTGGTGATTATTTATCTTTTCAACATATATGTGTTCAAGTGTATCAGTGTTATGAGATAATGTGGAGAGTGGTGGGTCATGTGAAAGTCTGTGCTCCTATACCCTATATATTACATATATAGACACAGGTATATAATAAACCTGGGTGTTTCAGTTATGAGTAAAGGATTGTGAATTTTAATATAATAATAATGAGTTTTGATTATTAAATAAGTTCTTGTCAGATATATACAGTGGATCCCAATGAAAAGGTTTTCTCTCTAAGCTCTCTGCAGAGCCATGTTACAACATGACAGGTATTTACCACAAAATTTTTTATAATGTTAACATCTCTATATCATGAGTTATAATATTAAATATGTTTTATATATTAACCCCAATGGAATAATGCATTAATAAATCAAAGCATTAATCCCCATAAAAATATTTAAAGAATCTAATGGTTTTTTTGTAATCTACAATTCCAAAGCATAACTAATATTTATTGTCCATTTGTAGTGAATATAATCCAGTATTCTAAACTTTTTATTATCCAGATTGTTTTTTTTTTCCAGATTGTTTTTTTTGGGGGGGCTGGTTTAAATTCAAAGCCCTCTGTAAACAAATTATAATTATCTTGATAAAAAAATTGCATAGAATTGAGACAAGATTGACAGATCTTTAATTTCTAATATCTTCTTTATCATCTTTCTAAAATATTAATATTACTACTGTGATATATGCTTTATTTTTTATATACCAATAAATCACACAGACTATATCATAGATAACATGATAAATAATGCAGATTCTAAATACTTATTAAGAAATGAAACTTTACAGAGGGAAAACTCTCCATATAGTAGCACCACTCAGTGCAAGCCAGAGTAATCAATGGCTGCAGGAAGGTTTGTGCATAAAACCCCTACCTAGTGCCTACTCAACCAATATCCCTAGACTAGTTTTTAGCTTGTGGCTTTCATCAATGAGGAGCCTTGGATCTGAGAGCACTGCATTTAGATCTTGGAATTTAATGCAACCCTCCAGCGGCTACCTTTTACCTTATTAACTAACTATAAAACTTTGAGTCGAAAATGAAAACACAATAATGTTTCAAATTCAAGATCATTAGCTTGCATAGTTATATAGATCTGAACTCAGTTCAGCATCCATACTTTTTCATGTCTTTGGTTCTTTAATAATCACAGTCAGGCATAATCTTATAGGGCAGAATTGGTATTAAATTACTACACATTACATAATGATCATGTGATGTTTAGTGGTTTAAATAAAACATTAACGATAAAACTAAAAGCAACAGAAAAAATAGGATTTTGTTTATCAATACATTACATGTAAATGTGACAAATTTATTTTTACATTTTGAATGAATAAATTAATCAATAATCTAAATCAACAATATATACTTTAAATATCAAAAATTTATTTACTTTCCTTTCTGTTACTGATTACTATGATTACTAAGAAAAAGAATACAAAAATTTATAATAAACTGTAAAACCTTTATCACTGAAATGTAATAACTGTTTACAATTACATCAATGCTTTTTATATGGAGAAAATAGCAAGACTATTAAATATAATTTTATGTTAAACCCCTAAACATCACATGATCACCATCTCTTATACTAGCACATAATTGTTATTAAACAAGGCAAAAATCTCCATATAGTAGTGCCACCCTGTGCCAACCAGAATAATCAATGGATGTCAGAAGGCTTGTGCATAAAATCCCTATCTAGTGCCTACTCATTCAATATCCCCACTGATAAAGGCCACAAGCCAGAAAGTAGTCTGGGGATATGGGATGAGTAGGCACTAGATAGGGATTTTATGTACAAGCCTTCTGGCATCCATTGATTACTCTGGTTGGCACAAGGTGGCACTATTGTATGGAGAGTTTTGCCTTGTTTAATAATTTTATGTTATGGTACAGATTATTAAGGTTATATTTAATGATTTTGATATTTTCTTTATGTAAAATGATGGATATAATTGCATATATATTATTGAGAAAGAATATAAAAATAAAATACAAATTCATATAAATAAAGATCACAATGGAACATAATTACCAAAACTCTTTTAAATAATTATTTATCTTTAAAAAATTGCAACATAATAATTAGTCATACATGAATACTGCATTCTTTTATTTGGTTATGTAATATCAAGAATACCATGTGGTACATTCTTGTGGTCTTTTAAATTTTTAATTTTAATTTTTTAATTTTAGGTAGTTTTAAAAAATTAGTTGAGATACAATTTAATATTACTAAGTGATACTACTATAATATTTAAACAGCATTAAGCTGTTGCACATGCGCTTTGCAGATTTTAACTATAAATGACTGAATACTAACACTTCAAACACATGATATAAAGTTAAAAATGTACATTTTTTGTTATTATTTTGCCAAAATTATTTGCGAACTCTAAAAAAAAAAATTATTGGCATTGAAAATACATATGAATACAAAGATTTGATTAGATCAAAAATTGGAAAATGTGTAAAAATTAAGATGACTTTCCAGATAAGCAAACAAAAAAAGAAAATTAAAGAAAGGGATGTATAAAGAGGGTTCAGCATCATAGCTAACCAATCTACTTACAATGACCTTGACATGTGATTTGAATATAGGGAACTTTGATTTTTTTTTCAGGTTATAAATAATCTTAGAATTTTACTTGGAGGTAGTTAGTTGACCTACAGCCAATCTATGATACTCATCTAAATATAAAAAATTAAATTAACATCTAGCTTTGAATAACTAGAAGACAAAACTTCACCTTGATTCCACTTGTGCAGATAATTAATTATTGATTCACTGACTATACTCCAGAGTTGGGAATATAATGCATTAATTGCAAAATTTGCTTTTACTTTGATAAGAAAAAATAATAAAAAGCTTTTTATTATAAATAGTAAGCTTTTGCAAATATTTCTAAAACATTGTTTATAATCATCCTCAAATAAAATAATTTGCATAAACAAAATGAATCATTGATACTTAGACTTCTAAAGTCAATTTTAAATTAATACTGAGAATGTTATTTTGCCATCCCCATGTAGTAAGAAAGCAAAATTGGAATTTAGATTTGAAATTTCTTATATCTATATTAATTATATAACTAAAACACACAGGCTTATTATATACCTGTGTCTACATATGTAATATATAGGGTATATGAGCATAGACTTTCACACAACCCACCACTCTCCACACTATCTCTAACACTGATACACCCGAACACACATATATTGAAAGGATAAACAATCACCAATATCCGTATTTTATGCTAAACCAGCAATCATCAGTTGGTCCAGATTACCATCTCCACACATATATGATGAATGCCAGGAACTGTTTTACCATATTTATTTTTATAAATTGCATTAGGCTTTATAAAATTGACTGCAATTTTATTTTACATGTGACCGTATATTACTGTGTAATTAATATATTAAAAGGTTAAAAATTATGTGTGAATGCTAGATAAAATAATAAACTTTATTCTAATAGGTGTACTTATTAGATAAGATAATCGAACACTTTGAATGAGTTTGATAAATTAAAATAATTTCAAAATGAAAATGAATACTTTGTCATTACTTTTTTTCATGGGAGATCATATTAATTTTATTAAAGAATGTAAAATTTTAATCCCTCAATATTAAATTTTAATTCTGTCAATAAAAACAAGAGTCAGTTTATTATCACTGACATTAAAACTGTTCTGTTTTTAGAAAGATTAGTAGAAAATAATAACAGAATAGATTTACTGTTTACATTCGCATTCATGTGGGATGATTAATGTAAATATATTACCAGGTCGAATTTCAATTAGCATTTTGGGAACTTGATTGTCACATGATCGCTTGAACAGAAACTATTTATTGACTGACCATCTTTTTAAATATATTAAAAATTGATAGAATTTTTTTATCTGTAAGATTAATATTATAAATATATAATTTTGAAAATTCAAGGATAGATCAAAGTAGAAACATCATAATTCTAACAATATTTTACTTTGTCTTTGGCCTTTTGAACTCAATTACAGGCTGACTAAAACAAACAGCCTTTTTTATAATATTGGCATCATAAAGGGCTTTGAGCATTCCATCATCAGATTTTCAGTAATATGGAAGGCTGAAGAGTTGGAGAATGGAGAAGATTGAAGCCTGTCCATTGAAGTTTGTAGATTTTCTATATTAATATAAAATGGAGCACTATATATGTGTATGGGGGATGATGATTTGGACCAACTGATGAATGCTGGTTCAGCACAAAATACTTATATTGAAGATCATTAATTTTTTTTCACATTTATGTGTTCATGTGTATCAGTTAAATTGGATAGAGTTGATGATTGTGGGGAACTTGAAAGTTTGGATTCAAACCCTTTTGGTTAAGTATATACATTATAATTGTATTTCAATATTACATATTCAGACTATATCCATCCCATACCTATTCTGTTTATCTAAATGAATTTATTAAGGCTCTATATATGAGGGGTCAGTTTGATTTAAGGTCAATATGGGTATGACTATAATATTGGAATCATCAAGGGCTTTGAGTATTCCATCTTCAGATTTTCAGTGATATGGTTGGCTAATGAGTTGGATAGTGGAGAGGATTGAAGCCAGTCCATTGAAGTTTGTAGATTTATTACCTTAATATAAATACAAACATTGAATATATGTGTGTGGGTGTTAATGATCTGGATTAACTGATGAGTGTTGGTTCAGCTTGGTCCAGCATAAAATACATATATTAGAGATCATTTATCTTTTTCATATGAATGTTGTCATGTGTATCAGTTATATTGTATAGACTGGATGACTGAGCTTGAAAGTCTGAGTTCAAACCCACTTTAATTACATCTAGGTTAAGCATATACATATTCTATCCATACCTGTTTTGGGTATTTAAAGGGACATATTAAGGTCATACATATGAGGGATTAGAAATGACTTAAGGTCAACATGCACAAGACTATAATATTAGCATCATCAAGGGCTTGGAGCACTCATCAGATTGATATAAATGGCTGAAGAGTGGAGAAGATTGAAACCTGTCCATTAATGTTTGTAGATTTGCTATCTAAATATAAAACGGAGCAATGATTATATATGTAAGTGTGGGAGATAATGATCCAAATCGACTAATGCATGATGATTCAGCATGAAATTTGTATACTGGATATTATTTATCCTTTTCACATGTATGTGGTAATGGGTATCAGTTATATTGGATAGAGTGGATGATTGTAGGGAGATTGAAAGTCTGGGTTCAAATCCCCTTTAATTAAATATATCTTTAGGTAACGTTTTAAATTAAATTGTATGCTTATTATCATTGATAAATACTTTTTAGGACTTCTTTTTGGATATATTCTTATAAATTTAAAATTCAAATGGAATTAAACTAGACTCATATACATTATCATTGTATAAAGAATAGACTGAATCCATTTTTTTTAAGCTTTAAATAATTATAAGCTTTTATCTGATGATTTTTCTGGAAATAAAGAGTGGAAATTATATATGAGCCTGATTTAAATATGCCATAGTTTATTCTGAAATTATAATTGGCACCTAGAGAATAGTAAAATAGAGTCTCATTTTTAATAATATCTAAATATAATCCTACACAAGTGTAAATATCAAAAAGCATAGTTTATTGTATATAAAATTCAAATAGAAATAAATTAACTTTACTTTAATCTATGGGTACTTGTGTACTAAATAACCAATGAAGAGAAGATAGGAGGACTTTTCATATTCGAATCAATACACCAGTAACTCTTGAATAATATTTTGGCAACCATTTACAAAGTTATCAAATATTACAAAGTTACCAGTGTATTGATACGAATGTGGAAAGTCCTCCGATCTTTTCTTCGTTGCAGGAATAATACAAAATATTTTTTGAAAAAGACAATCAGGTTTATTTTCTTTCAATTGCCATATTACACACATGAAAAGGTCTCCTATCTTCTCTTTGTTGATTGTTTACTACACAAGTACCAATCTATGAATAAACAATTCATACATTCCCAAATGATAAAGAATAATGATAATCCATCTACTTATCAAGCTTTGAATCACTACAGACTTTTATTTGGTGAAATGGATTGGAAATTATATTTAGCCAGGTGACCTACATTGTTAAATGAAGACCGAAAGTGGCAAATATTTGAGCTCAATGTTTATAAATTGTGACTCCTCAATTCTGGTGCTTTGCCACCTTATTATCTTTCAGCATTAAACCATTTGATTATTGTTATTGTAATTAATTAGAAAAGTAGTTTACTTGTCAGACATTTTGCCATTTAGGTACAATAATGATAGGCTGAAAACAAAAATTTTATTCAACTCGTCAAACAATTTTTTTATTTTTATTTCGAATCGATTCAGAAATTTCTTGTACTTGAGTTTTTCTGTCCTACCATTAAGCTAAATTGCACAAAGCATAAATTAATTAATTAATTTCTTTTTTCATTTTACATATCATTTTTGTATTCTATATTAAATTTAATATAAAATAATGGTGGAATCTAGTGGTGGGTAAGATCCCCGGAGGCCAAGTCCAAGCTTCTGGAGCCAGCTGGGATGTGGGTGTGAGGGGATCGTTGCTTCCGTGAATTTTTTCAGTTCTTGGGAGACAGAGATGATGTTATTTATGGTGGTTTGAATTTATATATTACTCTGTGGAAATCAACAATTACCTTTGATTGGGACTGCAGTTTCACTCATCTTTGCTGTTAGGAGAGTTTATAGGTTGGGGGGGTCCTGGGACTTTTGTCCTAGCACTATGGGGGATAACTGGGATTGGGGCATGAGGGGATTGTTGGCAGCTCTGGGTTTTTCTTTCTCTGGACAGTAGGGATGATGTTTTCCATTGCAGTTTCAATCTCTCAGTTATAATATGGGAATCAACATTTACCTAGTATAATGACGAGTTAATTTCTGTATAGCACATGATGTAAGCATGTAAAGTCAATGATGTGTAACTAGATAATAAAGCTCTCGATAAAAATAATCCATATAATTCTTATACCTTTATATTTTTTGGCACTTTGCAAAGGTTCCTTTGGCATAACAGTTAGATCACACACTTTCACAAAACCTAGGGTCCAGATGTGGCTCATGCTTATTATCTTTTTCAGACAGATGAAAGTATTTTAAGGAATTTTTATTTTAAGCATTTAACCCATGTTCAACTCAGTCATATAATTAATTATTGATCAGTAAATGGGAATTTAGACAATATTAGATGCCAGTTCAGTGCAACCAATCTTTTTTTCTTGCATCTTCTTGATACATCATTTCAATAAATTATACTCTTCATATTAGAAAAATGCCTGTAATTAATATAGTTGATGTTGTTTGAATTTATACATTGTGACTGTAAATAAACAGCCCAATAATAGAATTAAAAAGCAATATAATAATAAAATCAACTGATAGTGTTATATATTGACGTTTCAAATTCACAAGGTATAATGGATTCAAATAAATACATCTCAGATTGTATAAGAAAGCAAACATATTATATTAATTAATTATTCATTTTTATCCTTTTTTTAAATCTTGCTTGTAATAAATTAGCCAAAACATTTCTAACATTGGCTAAAGAAAAAGTTTATTATATATATTTACTTTTATTAAACATAACTGAGTGCATTTTCAGCTTGGAAAATCAGATGATTAATCATTGATTTTTATATAACAAAAACGACTATACTATGCAAACGCAAATATAAAAATAACATGAATATATTAGATCATGGATAAATATTTAAAATCATTTATTTATCCAGTCTTATAAATATTTATAATTCTTGAGCACGTAAATTAGGTTTTCTATCTAATGAATGTTCTGTTAATTCCTTCTACCCATTACATTTAGTTCATGAGTAACCACACATCAGAATAATAGATCCTAATATTGGATCCTAATTGTTATATTAATAAAATTAATAGAACATGAATTATAGGTGAATTCATTATAATAATGGTTGCTTATGAGCTTTTATCAACTCCAAAATAAGATACATAAATAAATAAATAAATGATGGAATTGAAATAAAAATGAAGCAAATAAAATAATGATTTTATTTATATAAATATAAATAATATAACAAAAGAGATAAGAAACAATAGTCTATACT